>JAABKJ010075445.1:253439728-253461168 GCA_011634705.1 Andricus grossulariae
TGGAGATGATAAAGAGTTATTTGAAGTTTTTACAGGAAAACTGTATTTCCATTTAAAAAATGAAGACAGCTCTGACAAAATTAAAAATGAAAATTCTTGCTATTATGATTCAAATGATAAGTCACTTAATGTATATTATGGAACTAATAGCTTAAATAATAACATATACTATAAAAAAACAACAAATACATTAAGCTTTATAAGCCATGACAAGATTTCTTATATAAAAATTAACAATGATAAAAACACAGCTATATTAAAAAACTCACCTTATTCATATGTTAACTTTGATAAAGAAACCAATGAAATAAATTACAATGTATATTTTTGGTTCATTTTTTTAAACTTGAAAATTTGAAAAGCAGGGTGGCCGTTTTAATCACAGAAAAAGATTCCTGTTTTTTCCCCGGTTCGCTAACATTTTTCACGGTCAATGAAAGTAAAAAGTTCTAACTCTAAAGCTAAAAATATGTCCATTTGAAGTAATAAAAACTGAGCTGCAAATAATTTTAAGCAATTTTAAGCTAGAAATATTACAAATTGAATGATTATATTTTTTTAAATAAACTGAACACTTCTTAAATCAGAAGTTAAAATATTTTTATTTCAAATAGTTTAAAAATCATTGAAAAGCTCAAAATTTTTATTTCAAAATCTTGAAACATCTACACGTTGTTTTACATTTTTTCAAATTATGAATGAATTTTTTAATTTTTTCAGACCTTCTAAACATCTTTCAAAATGATTAGAATTCTTCCTAAAATTGTGTTTATATCCTGCAAAATTAAAAATATTTCCTTAAGATATTCCAGATTCATTTTTGACAATTTTAGAAATCCTTTTAAATATTTTCCTAAAATTAATTTTTCAAAATAAAAAGTCATTTTCAATTTTTCTAGGAATCTTAAGAAAATGTTTTTTATTCTTTTGAAGCCTTTCACAATTCTTAAAAATCTTCTAAATTTTTAGTTCGAAACCTGCACAAATCTATATTTTGTTTTAAATTAGGCCGTGGGCTATTTGTACCTAGTTGGTTGAAAATTGCACTTGTTTGTTAAAAATTCATTTTATTATTTGCAGATCTATTTGGTCGGGTTGAAAATTCAACCATTTTGTTAAAAATTCTTTTTTTTTCTTAATTATTCTTTTTTTGTAGAAAAAATTCTGGATTAAAAATTGAATTATTTTTTTGAAACTTGAACTTCTTTGTTCAAAATTCATTTTATTATTTGATGATCCTTTTACCTGATTGAGAATTGAACTATTTTGTTAAAAATTCGTTTTTCAAAATTAATTTGTTTAACTGAAAATTTAATTATTGTATTTTTTCTTGAAAATTCAACAATTTGTTTGAAAATTTATGTATTTTATTGTAAGTTCGTCTTTTTTGGTAGAAATTTATTTTTCTTGATTGAAAATTCAATTACTTGGTTGAATTTTGAACTTCTTTGTTGAAAATTCATTTTGTTATTTGAAAGTCCATCTCTCTGGTTGAAAATTAAACTATTTTGTTGAGACTTCGTTGTTCTTATTATTTTTTTTAACTGAAAATTTATTTATTTTATTCTTAGTTGAAAATTAAACAATTTGGTTAAAAATGTATGTATTTTATTGTAAGTTCGTTTTTTTTTGTAGAAATTTAATCTTCTGAATTGAAAATTCAGTTAGTTGGTTGAAAATTGCACTTGTTTGTTAAAAATTCATTTTATTATTTGCAGATCTATTTGGTCGGGTTGAAAATTTGATTCTTCAGGAATACTGGAAGAGTGTGAGATCTCGTCCTCAAGAATTAAACTCCGAGAACAAAATGGTATTAGCCCAGGACCGCACATTCGTACAAAGGGAGCGATTCAAAGAGCTGCGAAGAACTTTACAGAAACGCCACAACGGAGGATAATCAGACATCAGCATCAGGGAAATTCACAAGGTATTCAAAGTTATAATCGAGAAAAAAATGACTCCTCACACCTTTTAGAATGCGAATTAGATCATAACTCTAGTAAGGTAAACAATACATTTAATTATTTACATGTCATAGGTCTTGATTTGTTTAACGATTTATCCATTTATTATCAAAATGATCGCAGAATCAATACCAAAATGAGTGATTTGATTATCTCCTCAGATTTATTCGATTATGATTTTATTGTTTTTACCGAAACCTGTTTGAAAATCAATGTGAATAGCTCTGAAGTTTTAGATCTTCATCTGTTTAATGTTTATCCCGATGACAGGCTAGACAGAAAGGGGGGCGGTGTGCTCATCGCCGTGAGAGCTACTTTTACCTCTGGAAATATTAATGTTTACTCTGTTATTAATGCCGTAACTAAAGTCAATACGGCTGCCGTTAAGATCATTTCTGATGTAAACGCATTTATTCTTATCGCTACGTATATCCCCCTAGGGATTTCTGCTAAGGAATTATAGGACTTTTTCGAGAGTCTTACAACTTTATCTATTCCTGGATCCCCGTTTCCAACTCCAAAGTATTTAAATAAGAACTTGGATCCCCGTTTCCAACTGCAAAGTATTTTAATAAATTCCTGGATCCCCTTTCACAAATCCAAAGTATGTCGATGAATTCCTGGTTCCCCGTCTCCAAATTCGAAGTATTTGAATAAACTCCTGGATCCCCGTTTCCAGTTGCGATGTAGTTTAATAAATAACCGGATCCCTGTTTTCAACTCCCACGTATTTTAATAAGTTCCTGGATCCCCGTTTTCCACTCCAAAGTATATAGTTTGGCGTGTGTTTCAAGAATAGTTCAATTAACCTTCAGTATAGCCTTCTGGATTCTTTGATTGCTTTATATAATTTTATAAAACAAGTCGATGGTGGCAAGCTGGAACTTGATCTATTCTTCAAACCATTATTACGGCGCGTTTTATGTGAAGTGTCTGAAAACCCTTTTACTTCAAAGTAGTTTAATAAGTTCCTGGATCCCCGTTTTCAACTCCAAAGTATTTTAATAAATTCCTAGATCCCCGTTTCCAAATCCAAAATATTTTAATAAGTTCCTGGTTCCGTGGTTCCAGCTCCAAATTATTTTGATAAGACCCTGGATCCCCATTTTTAACTTCAATATATTTTAATATATTCCTGGATCCCCGTTTCCAACTCCAAAGTATTTAAATAAGAACTTGGATCCCCGTTTCCAACTGCAAAGTATTTTAAACTCTTGGTCTTTGTTGGAATACAGTCTCCGATAAAATCCTGTACACAGTAAACATATCCAATTTTAATGATCCCATTACCAAACGCTCAATATTTTTACAAACAGCAAAACTATTTGATCCCCTCGGGCTATTGGGACCAGTAGTTATGGTCGCGAAATTGCTGATTCAAGATCTCTGGAAATTAAAACTTTCCTGGGACGAAACGGTTCCACACCACATGCAAAAACGATGGACAGATTATCGTGATCAGTTACCTCTCCTGCGCCAGATTCACTTTAACCGATGCATCACAGCTCCTCACCCGATTCGTATTGAAATCCACGGATTCTCAGATGCCAGCTTAAAGGCTTATGGCGCCGCGCTCTATTTGCGTTGCACTGATTGCAACGGAAAAAATCACGTTTTTCTGATTTGTGCAAAATCGCGAGTAGCACCACTTGGCACAATACAAAAAGGGACTAATCTCAATCCCACAATCCCAAAACTCGAATTGTGTGCCGCATATCAATTGGCAAAATTGCTTGACTCCACTCGTAAGTCACTTAACTTGACAATAGACAGTACCCATCTTTGGTGTGATAACACAATAGTTCTCGCATGGATAAATACCGAATCCCAACAATTATAACAATTCATGTCGAATCGTGTATCTGAAATCCAATCCCTCACGAACATTCGTGATTGGAAATATGTCCCCACAGATGAAAACCCCATACTTTTTTGCCAAAAGCGTTTCATAATTTTCCAGATTTCGGAGAATACATTCACGTTCATTGAAGATTCCTTTTGTATTTTTGTGTCCAGTTAAACAGAACCGACAAAACAAATTTTCTGAAAAACTTTCGACCAATCCAAGAACCGAATGCAGACCAAGATTGTCACCCGAAATTAGGATTGATACGAAATATAACGGTTTCTTCTCATTGCCAAACGTTACAGATATACCATTATGTTGAAGATATTCAAGTTCTTCAATCACTTGCGTAAAAACAATGTTGTTTGTGAATTCCGTGAGGTTTTTTGTATGGAAAAGTAAAAAGAGAAAAATGTTTTCTAATTTTGTTTCCAATTTAGTCTTTGTAGTCCTTCGTCATTTAAATAAACAAGAGTACTATCAAGAACGCCTGGCAATTCGAAAAAGAGTTTTAGTACCTTTCTAATCGGGATAAATTGCGCGCAAACATCTTTGATCACTGAGACTTTTTCTATATTCTTTTCAACAATAACTTTTATCTCACCAAGTTTATGGTTTTCTCGCATAATGAATGTTCCTTTATCTTTGAAGTGGTTAAACCTTTTAGCCTCTGTATTCAACTTAGCGAAAGGTGTCGAATACTCTTCCAAAATATCATTGAGTTCTTCAACAGTGAATACATTTGTAGAATATTGTTTTGCTCTATTATGCATCTTATCTTTTATGGATATAAGTAACTTAGTTACTTTTTAGTAACTTAGTTACTTATTATATTGCATAGTTCAATATTTGAACAAAAAAAGATTAAATGTCAAATAAAAAATAAGCAATTTTAGCTAAATTGTCATTTTTATCAGGATTCATGATAATTCAATTGATAGCCCTTGAATTTGTATATTTTTCACAAGTTCCCTGCAAGTTTAATTAATCAAAAGTGTCGATTAATGCAATAATAAATAAATGAATAAATAAATAAGAATTATACGATTAATGAATGAATTCATTTCGTCATTTCGAGCAAAAAATGTAACCAAAAGTAACCTTTTCATAAAATAAGTAAATTTTTAGTAACAGCTGATCAAAAATGTAACTTAGTTATTTTTGAGTAACTTAGTTACTTGTTAGTAACTTTGTTACTTTTCAGTAACTTAGTTACTTTTCAGTTACTTAGTTACTTTTCAGTAACTCAGTTACTTGTTAGTCACTTATTTACTTTTCAGTAACTCAGTTACTTGTTAGTCACTTATTTACCTTTCAGTTACTTAGTTACTTTTCAGTAACTTAGTGACTTGTTAGTCACTTATTTACTTTTCAGTAACTTAGTTACTTTTCAGTAACTTAGTTACTTTTTAGTAACTTAGATACTTTTCAGTAACTTAGTTACTTTTTAGTAACTTAGTTACTTATTATATTGCATAGTTCAATATTTGAACAAAAAAAGATTAAAAAGGAATACAGATTTAAATATATATTTAATGTAAGGATGAAAATTGATAGCTAAATAATATGCATATAAAATCAGTCTGAATACACGATTACTTTTACCAGAACTCCTTTGCGTATATCGTAGTAATTAATATTTTGTAATTTTAACTTTGGCCACATTAATTAATCATAGAAATTCCTATCATGTAAAAATTACACAATTTAAAACACAAAAATGAAACAATTAACTATCAATCATTTAACTAATTAGCAATATTCGCTCAATTAGTTAGTTTGTGAAAGATATTATATGTTAAATTAACTAATTGATTTTTACCAATCAAAAATATAGTTTGACTTAATTATAAATAAGTTGATAATTATCAATTACTGGATAATCAATTATTTCAGTGTGAAGTTTTACAAAGCTTAATATGTTGAAATAACTACTTAACTGGAATCAATTTAATGTTAAAAGAAAATAACTAAAACTTAATATTCGCATGAAAATACTATATGTGAATAAGCTAATTGAAAGTATTTTAATCATTAATTGAGCCTAATTCCGACTGAGCTCGTTTTCTTTTAATTGAGAAAATTTAGTCTCTGTTGAATATGATTTACATTCCTAATTTTTAGCTTTCCTTATTAAATTGAATTTTCAACTCTCACTCTTTCAAATAATTTGCGCTTCTTATTTGGAAGATTTTGGAGATGGAAATCAATCGCCCGGTCGAATTGGAATCGAGGTATTTTAAATATAAATATATTTTTACCATACAAATTATAGCTGATATTTAACTACGTAAACTTTGAGCGAATAATCAGTTTATGTTCCTTAATTAAAAAAAAACAATCAATTATTTTCATTAAAACATTGAAATAATTTTTACCTAATATACTTTTTCGATTTAAACTTTCCTATCTTAATGTTTATATTATTAATAAACTTTCAAACTAATTCAGAAAAACTTAAAACATGTGTTATATTTTGGAAATTGAATTCAGATACTCATTTCACAACATCACAAACACTTCAAACAATTGTATAATTGCAATAGAGGTATTTTTAATATAAATATACTTTTATCATCCAAATTGTAGTTAATATTCAACTACCTCTTCTTTAGGTAAATAATCAGTTTATGTTACCTAATTAAATAAAAGAAACAATAATTTTCAATAATAAATGAGAATATTAAAATAATTTTTGCTTGATATATTTTTTGAATTTTAACTTTCCTATCTGAATGTTTGTATTATTTATAACCTTTCCAGCTAATTCCAGAAAAACTTGAAACATAAGTGTCACATTTTGAAAATTGAATTCAGATACTCATTTCACAACATCAAAAACACTTAAAGTAATTATATAATTGGAATCGAGGTATTTTAAATATAAATATATTTTTACCATACAAATTATAGCTGATATTTAACTACGTAAACTTTGAGATTCACTGGTGAACAAGTAGTAGACATGGAGAAAATCAGAAAATATTTGCAGTAAAGTGAACTAGTGATGTACTGATAAAAAAATACCTTCTCAATCCCGACCGCGGTGCCACATTCACCGCAGCAAAGGCAAAACTCTCGTACAGTAGTTTGCTTAAACAACTTTAAGGTTATTTATCATTTTAATTAATCATTTCACGTAAACATTTGTAGGATATATTTTTATTTGACCTTGATTTTACGTAGAAAAGACGTTTCTGCTGTACTGTATAGCTTCTGATTATTATTAAGAAAATACTTGTAGAATGATGTCGAAACTTTTTCCAGAGGTGGATAGAAAATCATGATGTCTATCGATACCTTCACGAAATATTATATGTGTTTTAACGTCTAGAAAATTCGAAGCCCTTCGCCTATACATGTTACACTTACACAGAGGTATATTACTGCAGAAACGTTTTTTCGACGTAAAATCAAGGTCAAATTAAAATATACACTAAAAATGTTTACGTGAAATGCTTAATTGAAATGATAAATAACCTTAAAGTTGTTTAAGCAAACTATTGTGAGAGAGTTTTGCCTTTGCTCTGGTGAATGTGTCGCCGCGGTCGGGATTGAGAAGGTATTTTTTTATTAGTACATCATTGGTTCACTTTACTGCAAATATTTTCTGATTTTCTTAATGTCTACTACTTGTTCACAAGTGAATCTTAGTATTGAATGTGACACCTTGATTCTTGACAGAGTTGGAAACTTTTCTTCATCAGAAAAAAATACATCTTTTCATAGGCTTAACATGAGAAAATATTATCGAATTACCCTAAATGCTCACGTCAATGCGAAAAAATCATACACGCCATGTAACTCAAGTTCTTCTTAAAAAGATGTTTCACCCTCACAATTCGGATTGAGTGTTATCTCTAGACGTGACCTAATTTATCTTCACACTACAGATATCTCCAAAATGTTATTCAATGCTGATAATGAGCTAGTGTTAATTCGTGACGGTACATATGCTCGCCATTAGAAAAGCATTCATAATGAGTACCAGCGAAAATCTTACTTGGGCCAAATAAAAGGTTCCTTTATGCAAGCCTTTTACTATCTGAACAACAACCGGACGAGTAATATACATGGCAGGACCATTTTATGCGAACCTGAATGACGCTGAAATAATAAAAAATCTGACTGAATGTCCGAATAAGTGGTGTCAATTAATGAATTAAGGCGACAAATTTATCCTTGATCACGGTTTTCGCAATCCGAAAAACGTACTGAAGTCCAAGGGCTTCACTGTTATGATGCCAGCGCTAAAGGCTTCTCGAAAGCAGTTGACATTTAGGGAATCAAACCAGTCCCGTTTCGTCACAAAAATTTTGTGGCCAGTGGAGTCTGTCCATGAAGTAATTAAACAAAGATATCGATTATCCATTGAATTCGCGATTGAGTACTTGCCTCGCGATTGCCAAATAATGTGCTGGACAACCGTCATTTTGAAACCACATGTTGTGTCGCACTTCCAAGCTCAGGTCTTCAAGCAATATTGGAAGTTTATTTTTTAAAAAGCTTCGATATTTTTCACCGTTCAAATTTGCATCAATTAAATACAGACCGATAAGTTGATCTCCAATTATTCCACACCAAACATATTCACGGACCATGGACGCCGATGCTCAACTTCACGCAACCAGTGTGGATTTTGTACACCCCAACAGTACCCCAAAATTCGAGTTTCCTTGTATCTGCTGAACCACCTATTGACAAAATGTCACTCGGTTCTGAAAATCATTGCTATGAAGTTCTTGATGCAGTGAAATATGATAAGGATCATATTTATTACGTTTTAATACCTTCCAAACACTGGATAGAGACATTCCGGAATCGCGGCTTAGTCGTCGAGTACTAACATGAAGGTCATGAATGACTGCAGCTAAAATCTCAATTTCATTACCAACTCGAATAACTGTTATTCGACGCTTCCTTTCTTTCGGTTCTACACTTCCGTCATTGATGAAGTTTTGGACAACCCGGTAGAGGAAGCGCGTGAAGGAATACTTTCTGGGAAGCGTTGAGCATAAAGCGCAAAAGCATCATTGATATTCCTGCCACTTTTTCCATGAATAAGAATCATTTAAATCTTTTACCAAATGCTTGACGTTTCTACGAAAAAAGAATAAATTTCTAGCAAAAGAGATGGATTTTCAACCAAATCCGTCCATGCCAACCGAAGAACAAATTGTACTAGCAACATCCAATGGTGACGTCTTTGCACTGTTGGAAACAAAAGAACGCAAACTATCGGTTCTTCGTGGATTATACTACATGACATAAGCTTTTGCATTTAAGTGACGTTTTTCCAAAAAATATATATTATAATTCGTAAAATTCGTATTTCATTTAGGGGCTGGTCAAAAACTACTTCACTCTATTCTGGCCACTTTTTTCGATCCTCCCTTCTTCATCACAGATTATCACACAAAACTTGAACCCCGCAGGGCGGCGTCACAAATACGAATTCCTCCCTTCCTACCTGTTAAGTCTAAAATTTGTTAGATATTATTTGATGAACGCCCAAAATGCCCCACTAAAACATACAAACATAATGCTTTAATAGAGTTCACACCCCAAAATGCTCTCGAAACAGGGGAAATAGGATGATTTTTTTACGCAAATAGGAGTATATAGAAACTGAATTCATTTAAATAAAATTATGTATAGGTACCATATTGAATTCAACATAAAATACTTAAGTTTTCAAGTCGAATTGCATTGCATTTTCAACCAAATGCTTGACGTTTCTACGAAAAAAGAATAAATTTCTAGCAAAAGAGATGGATTTTCAACCAAATCCGTCCATATATATATATATATATTTATATATTACATTTTACATTTGTATTAATATGTACTCTTCGTAAGAAAACAAAACAAAAAAAAAAGTTGAATTTAATTAAGAAAATTTTAATATGAATAAAAACATTTTTAGACAAACCCTCATTTACTTTAATATCCCTTAATTTGAATAAACAGTTGTAGGCTAGATTTTTAAACTTTTTAGGAAACCTGTAGGAAATTTAGCTGCCCGCAAAGATCCACAGGAGAGAGAGAGAGAGAGAGAGGGTGAGAGCTGGTCAAGTGTTGGTGGCGGCGGCGGCAGGACGGCGGCCATGTCTCGTAATAAACTCATATGAGACATGGGCAGGCGCGGCGTCCAGGGTACTAGCTCATTTCCTGGACGCGAGAGACGCGTGGCGGTGCAAGCTAGTACTACGAGAGCTGAGCTAATATTACTATGGTAACAGCTGATAAATGCGGCCGCGGCAACCAGGCTTACAGGCTTATTTGCCTGGTTGAGTTGCGCACTGTGGTTTTTTAGCTAACTTCTTGTTGAAGTTTTTTTTTACAATATTAGTTAGGCTGTCTGCGCGTGTGTGTGGGGGGGAGGTGGGGAAATTTATAAAAAAAGGCGATTCTTAGATTTATGATTTTCTTTGTAAAATGGATCCAAGATGGAAGCATCCGTTCACATCGATGATTTGCGGTCCTACAGGGTGTGGCAAGACATTCTCTGTCAGCATCTTTCGCGGGAATGTAAATCTCTGGTCTATCCATTGAGCCGGAGGACCTTGACTTTTAGGTGCATCACCAGGATATTTAATGACATTGATGGAGGGCGCTTAGTCCAGGAATTCGTGGAATTCAAGAGATTTCAGGGTATTCAGGAGAATTCAAGGAATTCAGAAGTATACAAGGAATTCAGGAGAATTCAAGGAATTCAGGAGAATGAAAGGAATTCAGGACAATTCAAGGAATTCAAGGAATACAGGAGAATTCAAGGAATTTTGGAGAATTCAAGGAATTCAGGAGAATTCAAGGTATTCAGGAGAATTTAAGTAATTCAGAGGAATTTAAGGAATTCAGGAGAATTTAATGAATTCAGAGAAATTCAAAGGGATTTAAGGATTTTAAGGTATTCAGAGGAATTGAAGTGTAGGAATTGAGACAATTCAAAAAATTCAGAGGGATTAAATAGATTCAGAAGAATGAGAAAGAGTTTAAAAGCATTATGAGCAATTCGAAAGAATTTCAAGAAATAAAAATCATTCAAAGTAATTCAAGGTCAATTCAAAGGACTTCAATGTCTATTTAAAAGGACCCTATTCCTTATCCCTAATCTGATAAAATATTTTTTGATTTCCCTAAACACTGAGTTTAAATTTGACCAAAAACAGAAGTTACAATCTTAGAAGAAAAGTCCCCAGTATGAGCAAGGTGCAGGAACATCAAATTAATCTTCTTGGTTGAAAATTCAACTATTTGGCTGAAAATGTATGCATTTTGTGGAAAATTCGTCTTTTTTGTAGAAAATTAATCTTTTTCATTGGAAATTTAACTATTTGATAGGAATTTGATGCATTCTGTTGAAAATTCATCTTTTTTGTTGAAAATTCATACTTTTTGTTGAAAATTAATTTCCTTTTTTTAACATAAAACTATTCAGTTAAGAATGTATGTCTTTTGTTGAAAATTCATCTTTTTATAGAAACTTAATTTTTTGGTTAAAAATTCGTCTTTTTTATAGAAAATTATTCTTCTTGGTTGAAAATTCAACTATTTGGTCACAAATTTATGTATTTTGTGGAAAATTCGTCTTTGTTGTAGAAAATTAATCTTTTTGATTGGAAATTTAACTATTTGTTCAGAAATTGATGCATTCTGTTGAAAAATCATCCTTTTTGTAGAAAATTAATTTTTTTGGTATAAATTGAACTATTCGGTTAAAAATTTATTTCTTTTGTTGAAAACTCGTCTTTTTTATAGAAAATTATTCTTTCTGGTTTAAAATTCAACTATTTGGTTAAAAATTTATGAATTTTGTTGAAAATTCGTATTTGTTAGTAGAAAATTGATATTCTTAGATGAAAATTAATCTTCTTGGTTGAAAATTCAACTATTTGGCTGAAAATGTATGCATTTTGTGGAAAATTCGTCTTTTTTGTAGAACTATTTTGTTAAAATAAGCTTTTTTGTCAAAAATTTAACTATTTTATTGAAAATTCATCTTTTATGATTGGAAAGTCATTGTTCTTCGTTAAAAATTCATCTCCCTTGGCTGAAAATAAACTTTTTTGTCGGAAATCAAATGCTTTGCGTTGAACATTCAACTGTCTCAAAAAAATAGTCTTTTGGCTTAAAAATTCAACTATTTGGTTGAAAATTTGTGTATTTTGTTGAGGATTGGTCTGTTGGTAAAAAATTAATCATCTTGGTTGGAAATTTATCTTCGTAGGTTGAAAATTTAGCTATTTGGTTAAAAATGTAACTATTTTGTCTACAGTTTATTTATTTTGTTGCTAATATAACTATTTTGTTAGAATCGGTTTTTTTTTTAAATTTAACTGTTTTGTTGAAAATTGGTCCTTTTCGATCGGAAATTAATCTTTTATGATGGAAAAATCATTGTTCTTCGTTGAAAATTCATCTCTCTTGGCTGAAAATTAACTTTTTTGTCGAAAATTAAACTTTTTGCGTTGAAAATTTAACTGCCTTAAAAAAAATAGTCTTTTGGCTTAAAAATTCAACTACTTGGTAGAAAATTCGTGTATTTTGTTGAAAGTTCACTTATTTTTTTGCTAAAATAACTATTTTGTTAAAATAAGCTTTTTTGTCAAAAATTTAACTATTTTATTGAAAATTCATCTTTTATGATTGGAAAGGTTCATTTTCAATAATAAAATTCATTCTCTAGAAATAAATGCAATTTTTAAACCACGTGATATGACCTTTTAACAAAATAGTTGAATTTTCAATTCAATTAAATTTTGAAGTCGAAAATTTTAGTTTTTAACAAAAAATTTTATTTTCAACAAAAAAGTTCATATTCAAGAAAAAGTTCATTTTCACGAAAAAGTTCATTTTCAACAAAAAAGTTAATTTGTAACAAAAAAGTTTATTTTCAACGAAAAAGTTCATTTTCAACAAAAAAGTTCACTTGCACAAAAAAGTTAAGTTTCAACAAAAACGTTAATCTACACAAAAAAGTTCATTTTCAACAAAAAAGTTCATTTCAAAGAAAAAAGTAGATTTTTAACAAGAATGTTCATTTTCAATAATATAGTTCATTCCGTACAAATAAAAATAATTTTTAAACCACGAAATACGACCTTTTAACAAAATAGTTGAATTTTCAATTCAATTCAATTTTAAACTCGAAAATTTTTGTTTTCAACAAAAAAGTTCATTTTAAAGAAAAAAGTTGATTTGGAAGACAAAAGTTGACTTTCAAGAAAAGTTCATTTTCAGCAAAAAATTTCATTTTCATTAAAAAAGCTTATTTTCAACAAAAAAGTTAATTTTCAACAAAAAACTTTATTTTTAACAAAAAAGTTCATTTTAAACAAAAAAGTTAATTTTTAACCAAAAATTTAATTTTATAAAGACAGTGTAGAATTGTTTTGTTGAAAATGCTAAGGGTGGATTTTTGGAGTTGTTGAATATGATTATGAGACTAAAACATAACCTTCAGTTTTGGAAAGGTGGCCAGTTTGACTATTTTGAATTTTTAAATTAAGTAGCTGTTTTACATACATTTTGAAACTTGTGAAGTTACAGTTTTGCACCTTACAGAAATTAGATTTAAAATTTAAATTTTACCTCAGTAACAAAATATTTTACGCTTCGAGTAGATTCGGCACTCCATGGTTTTGACTATATATTTCTTTTAGGTGATTAGGTAAAATTTTGTTTCTTTTATTTTATTTTTCTGGCATTATTGTGAGGATTTTTTCTGTCTTGAGTTGGGAACCTCAAGAATTCATCCATCTCGTTGAGTCTTTGATGAGGTTTAGCTGTCACCTCCTTTTCAGCTAGTCTTCTACTACCCATGGACCTTCACTTCACTTTCTTCAGGTTGCTCTAAGTTTCTGTGAATTTCTACTACCGATAGTCCTAGATTCTAGGCAAGTTCCAAGTGCGGGTGTACTCAAGAGAATAACCCTGAAATTCGCTACATGAACAGGGAATTTTCCTTCAAATCACTATCACTAGTACGGATAAGGCCAGTACGAGATGACCGCGAAGTCCGTCATTGGACAGGCATCTCCGCCAAAATTATCGTATCGGAGATACTGTATCAACGCCTCTATGTTAGTTGAACTATTTTTACAAAAATATAACTATTTTTGAGAAAACTAACTTTTTTGTTGGAAATTCATATTTTTGGTTGAAAATTCAACTATTTGGTTAAAAAGTAACTTTTTTTTAGAAAATTCATATTTTTTTATTGAAAATTCAACTTTATGGTTGTAAATTTAAACATTTTTAATAAAATATAACTACTTGGTAGAAAATACAGTTTTTTTTGAAAAATTATATTTTTGGTTGAAAATTCAACTATTTGGTTAAAAATGAACTTTTTTCTGAAAATTCATATGTTTGATTGAAATTTCAACTATTTTGTTATTAATTAATCTAATTGTTCGAAAATTAAACTATTTGGTAGAAAATTAACTTTTTGTTAAAAAATCATATTTTCAATCATATTTTAGTTAAAAATTACTTTTTTTTTAAAACTATATTTTTGATTGAAAATTTAACTTTTTCGTTGTAAATTAAATTATTTTTAATAAAATATAACTATTTGGTAAAAAATTAATTTTTTTGTTGAAAAATTATATTTTTGGTTGAAAATTCAACCATTTGTTCAAAAATTAACTTCTTTTTGAAAATTGTTATTTTTTATTGAAAATTTTAACTATTTCGTTGAAAATCTAACTATTTCGTTGATAGTTGAACTATTTTTACAAAAATATAACTATTTTTGAGAAAACTAACTTTTTTGTTGGAAATTCATATTTTTGGTTGAAATAAATGGATTCGATTTTTAGGAAAATTTCCCATTCATTTGAATTCTTTTGAATTTTGTTGTAGTCATTAGTCACTTCTTTGGTTAGAAATTAGTAGGGTTTCAAAGATTTGAAATTATTTTTTGGAATTCACCATGAATTCTTATTAATTTACCCTGAATTCTTTGGAATTCTCTTGCATTTTTTTAATTCACTTAAATTCTTCTAAATTTACTCAATTCTACTTGATTCAATGGATTTTTTTTAATTTGATGTTTTTATTTAATTCACCCTAAATTCTTTTAATCTCACCTTGAATTCTTTGGCATTTTATCAAATTCTTTTGAATTTCCTCGTTTTCCTTAAATTCCTCTAAATCAATTCCAATTTTAAGGAAATCAACGGAATTTTTTGATTTTAAAAATTTTTTCCATTTCATTTGAATTCTTTTGAATTCAACTTTAATTCTTTTGAAATCTTATGAATTTATCCTAAATTTGTTACCCTTAGAGCGCGAAAAACACTATTTTACACTTTTTTTGAACGATTACACTATTTCACTACTATTTCGAACAAAATTACACTAAAGACACTATTTTCTCACAATTTTCCGCTGGTTCCACTATTTCTTTACTTTTTCTTTAAAAATATTTTTCAACCTATTTCCATATAGGCTGGCTATAAATCATCTCAATGGCTGATTAGGGCCGCCCAAAATGATGAATTTTCTAGATGTGGAAATTCAAACAATTTGAAAAATTCGAGGAATTGGACAAATTCAAGGAATTTAGAAAACTCAAGTAATTCAGAAAACTCAAGGAATTTAGAAAATTCGTGGAATTTAGACAATTCAAGGAATTTGAAAAATTCGAGGAATTTGGAAAATTCGAGGAATTTAGAGATTAAGGCATTTGGAAAATTCGTTGAATTTAGAAAATTCGAGAAATTTGAAAAATTCGAGGAATTTGGAAAATTCAGGAAAATTAGAATATTCAAGGAATTCCGAAAATTCGAGAAATACAAAAAATTCAAAGAATTTATAAAATTCAAGAAATTTCGAACATTCCAAGAATTCGTAAAATTTAAGAAATTTAGAGAGTTCAGGGAATTTAGAAGATTCAGGGAATTCCGAAATTTTAAGGAATACAGAAAATTCATTGAATTTAGAAAACTTAATGAATTTCAAAGATTCGTGGAATTTGGAAATTCGAGGAGTTTGGAAAATTCGAGAAATTTGGAAAATTCGAGGAATTTAGAACATTCGTGGAATTTGGGAAATTCGAACAATTTGAAAAATTCGAGGAATTTGAAGAATTCAAGAAATTTAGAAAACTTAACTAATTTAGAAAACTCAAGGAATTTAGAAAATTCGTGGAATTTAGACAATTCGAGGAATTTTAAAAATTCGAGGAATTCGGAAAATTCAAGGAAATTGTAATATTCAAGGATTCAAAATTCTTAAAACCATACTTTTTTCGAAATTTTCATAATCTACATATTGTTTAAAATTTTTTGAAATCGTTTTAAATTCTTTGAAATGTTTTGTTAATTATTTTTCAAACTTTTCAAAACTTCTTTATATTTCTTGAATGAAGTCGATTTTTTTTTTAATTTGGTAATCGTGCAAAAAACTTTCTACATTATTTTTCGAAATTTCAGGAAATCATTTAAAATGCTGCAAAATAAAAACAATTTGCCAACAATATTTCAGATTCTTGAACATAATTTTGGATATCTTTTGGAATATTCTTTTAAAATGATTGTTGAAAATAGAAACAAAAACATTATAGATTCCCTATGTATCTTTAGAACATTTTTTCTTCGAAATCTTTAAAAATCGATTTTGTTTCAAATTTCATGAAATCTTTGCAAAACTTCTTGAAATTTCCATAACTAACGCGAATTTTATCTAAAATTTTGTAATCATGCAAAATTGAAAAATTTTTATTTAAAATTTTCGAAATTATTTTTCGAAATTTTAGAAAATCATTTTATATCCTGCAAAATAAGAACATTTTACCAAACAATCTTCCAGATTATTGTTCGTCAGTTTTCGGAATCTTATGAAATCTTTTTAAATATTCTCTTAAAATTAATTTACCAAATAAAACATTATATAAATCTTTCCAGGAATTTCAAGAAGATTTTTTTATTCTCTGGAACCAACCAAGAAACTTAATTAATTTTCAACCAAAACAGCGAATTTTTAACGAAAAAGATGATATTTCAACCAAAAGCATTAATTTTCAACCAAAAAGACGAATTTTCAATAAAGTATTTAAATTTTCAACCAAATAATTGAATTTTCAACCAAAAACATTAAATTTCGATCAAAAAGACGAATTTTCAACAAAAAAGTTTATCTTTCAACAAAATTATTGGATTTACAACTAAATAATTGAATTTTCAAGCAAAAACATTAATTTTCAACCAAGAAACTTAATTAATTTTCCACCAAATACACGAATTTTTAACCATGTACTTGAATTTTTAACTAAAAAGATATATAAATAATAAAAAATGGGATTGTTATATTTTCAGTTAAAAAAATTAATTTTCAACCAAAAAAAAAGTGAATTTTCAACCAAAAACATTATATTTCAAACAAGGACATTAATTTTCTACTAAAAAGACGAATTTTTAATAAATTATTTAAATTTTCATCAAACTAGTTTAATTTTCAACCAAATAATTGAATTTTTAACCAAAAAGACGAATTTTCAATAAAGTATTTAAATTTTCATCAAAATAGTTTAATTTTCAACCAAATAATTGAATTTTCAAGCAAAAAAATTAATTTGCAACCAAGAAACTTAATTAATTTTCAACCAAAACAGCGAATTTTTAACGAAAAAGATGATATTTCAACCAAAAGCATTTATTATTCAATAATGGGTACTCTTACTAATTTCAGAGAATTTTCCGCGTAATTCAAATATTGTATTTTCAAGTATCGTATATTTAAAGAGAAAAGGGGAATTTTTGAGAATAGGGGGAAAAGGGGAATTTCAAGAGAAAATTGCAAGACTGTGCACCCTGTGTTTGAATGCTTAAAATCTTTTCTTTAAAAATTTTTCAGTTAAGTGATAGAATTTGGAAATGATGGAATAATTTAAAATTAAAGCGTTGAAATTGAACAAGTTCGACTTAAACGTTATGAATCAAATAATTTCAAATTAAACCTCGCATTATTAGAAAATTTCTAATTTTAGTGCTTAAAATTCAACAATTTATAATTTAATAATTGTAAATATAAATTCTTCAAAGTTGAACAATTTAAATTTCCTCAACATTTTCTAATTAAAATTAAAATTTTTGAAATCTTTTTGAATAATTCTCCTAAAATAAATTTTGTAAAATAAGAATTATTTTGAATCTTCTCAGAAATATTAAGGATTTTTTTTTATTCTGTTAAAGCCTTTTAAAAATGTTAAAAACCTTCTGCATTCTTTGTTCCTTATTTAGAATTGTTTGAAAATGTACAAAAACATGTTTTTTTTTTCATTGATTCGAACCTGAAATTTCTTCAGCTTGAACCAAAGAAACATGTTGTTATTTTTTATTCATGGGAAACATTTTTTTCTTGGTGTTTATTCTGGTAAATGCAAATTTACCTTTATAGAATTCAAAGTGAATTCTAGCGAATTAAGATTTGAATCTAACAAATTCAAACTGAATTCTAGAAATTTTAACTTGAATTCTAGCAAAATGGAATTGAATTCTGGTAAATTCAAATTTACCTTTATAAAATTCAAAGTGAATTCTACCAAATTGTAATTGAATTCTAGCAAATTAAGATTCAAGTCCAACAAATTCAAATTGAATTATAAAAAATGTAACTTAAATTCTAGCAAAATGGAATTGAATTCTGGTAAATTCTAATTTACCTTTATAAAATTCAGACTCAATTTTAGTAAATTCCGCTTAAACCATAGTAAATTCATATTCAATTATAGCAAATTCAAACTGAATTTCTAGAAATTTGGAATCGAATTCTACAAAATTGAAATTGAAGGCTAGCAAATTGGAATTGAATTGCAGAAAATTGACATTGATTTCAAGAAAATTTTAATTGTAAATTCAAATTAAATTATAGTACATTCATATTGAATGTCAGTAAATTTCAAGTAAAAATTCAAGTTCAATTTAAATTGATGCCTAGCAAATTCTAACGGAATTTTAGCAAATTTTAATTTGATTTTAGCAAATTGTAATTGAATTTTAACAAATTAAGATTTAGGTCTAAGAAATTGAAATTGAATTCTAGAAAATTTAACTTTAATTCAAGCAAAATGGAATTGAATTCTGTGAATTTTGAAGAAGAAAATATCAATTTTCAACTACAATGATGAATCTTTAACTAGAATAGTTGAATTTTTGACCAACGAGATGAATTTTTAACCAAGAAGATTAATTTCTACTAAAAATGATGAATTTTCAACTAAAAAATATCATTTTTCAACCAAAGAGATTAATTTTTAACTAAATGGAATATTCAACTGGAATAATAGTTACATTTTTAGTTAAAATAAATAATAATGTTTAACAAAAAAGGAAACAATTTTTCAACAAAATAGTTAAATTTTCGGCAAAAAATGCCTTTTCATCCAAAGAAAAAAGAAGTTTTCAATAAAATATCTCATATTTCAACAACAAAAAAATGAATTTTTAGTTAAAATGATAAATCTTCAACCATAAAATTTAGTTTTTAACAAAAGAGCTTATCTTTCAACCATGTAATTTCATTTCCAGCCTGAAAAATGAATTTTCAACTAAAATGATAAATATTTAACTGGAAAACTTGAATTTTGAACCGGAAAGAAGAATTTTTAAAGAAGAAGATTAATTTTCTACCAGCAAATACAATTTTTCAACTAGAACAATGAATCTTTAACGAAACAGTGGAATTTTCAATTAAAAAAAAAACAAATTTTTATCCAAATTGTTGAATTTTGAAGAAGAAAATATCAATTTTCAACTACAATGATGAATCTTTAACTAGAATAGTTGAATTTTTGACCAAAAAAAAAAATTAAGAAAAATTCTAATCATTTCGAAAGATATTTAGATTTTAGAAATTTTAGAAGTCTTGAAAAGATTGAAAAATCATTTAGAATTTGAAAAAATTAAAAAAGAATTAATTAAGAAATTTCAAAGGTTTCAATTAAAAAAACAAATTAACTTAAGATTCCTTGGGAAATTTTAAATAATTTTTGATAAATTAATCTTTTTTTTTTTAATTCAAGAAGGATTTAAAAAAATTCAAAAATATTTCTAAAAACGTCGAAAAAATGTGTAAGATCGTAAAAAGGCCATTTTTTGAATTTTTCAGAATTTGAAAAAAAATTAGGAAAAATTATTATAATTTCGAAAGATATTTAGATTTTAGAAAGTTTTGAAAAGATTGAAAAATAATTTAGAATTTGAAAAGATTGAAAAATCATTTAAAATTTTAAAAAGAATTTTTTTAATTTAAAATTTAAAAAAGAAATTTTTTTAATTTAAAATTTAAAAAATAAATTTTTTTAATTAAAATTTGAAGATTGAATTTTTTTTTAACGAAATGTGTATTTTGGAAGTCTTTGAAGACAAATTTAGAAGCTTTTTAAGAATTTTTAAAGGTTTCAATTGAACAAAAAAATTACCTTCAGATTCCTTGAAAAATGTAAAGTAATTTTTAATCTTGATAATTTAATAAAAAAAAAAAAACATTCAAAAAGGTTTCAAAACATTGATACAACTAAAAGAGTTGAATTTTCAAGCAAAAAGTATGAATTTTTATCAAAATTGTTGAATTTTCAAAAAAATAATTCATTTTTGAACCAAACAATAAAATTTTTAACCAAAAATAAATGATTTTCTCCCAAAAAAGATAAATTTTCAACACAATATATCCATTTTCCATCAAATTATTGAATTTTCGAGCCTAAAATAGGAATTTTTTACCAAGCAGTTAACTTTTCAACAAAAAAGTTTATTTTCAATATAAACCGATTAATTTTTAACCAGCCTGCATTTGTAATTAAAAAAATGGAATTTTCAACAAAAAAGTATGACTTTTTATCAAAATTGTTGAATTTTCAAACAAAAAAAATTCAATTTTGAACCAAACAATAACATTTTTAACCAAAAATAATTGATTTTCTCCCAAAAAAGATAAATTTTCAATACAATACTGACTTTTCCGTCAAATTATTGAATTTTCGAGCCTAAAATACGAATTTTTTACTTTAAAATACAAATTTTGTTACGAAACAGTTGAATTTTCATGGAAAAAGTTTATTTTCAACAAAAACAGATTAATTTTTACTCTTCCTTCAAATTATTAAATTTTCGAGCTTAAAATACGATTTTTTTTTGAAACAGTTGAATTTCCAACAAAAAAGTTTATTTCCAACAAAAACTGTAAAAAGTATGACTTTTTATCAAAATTGTTGAATTTTCAAAAAAAAACTTGAAAATAAAAAATAAAAAAAACAAGAACCCAAGAGACTACACGCTCTTTTCCCTATCCCCAAATTTTCCCCTTTTCAAAAGAATTCCACTATTGAAAATTCATCGTTAGAAAATTCAATTTTCAATTTTCTTCAATTTTTAAAAGTTAAAAATTCCACTCTTTTGTTGAAAATTTGCAAGATTTCTACAAAAATAGTTAAATTTTCATATTTTTTCATTTTTCAATTCCATTAAAAATTTGTTTAATTTACTTTAGAAAAAATCAATATTTGAATTCTTTTTCAACGACAAAAATTTAAATTTAACTACGAAATTCTTGAAAATGAAAAATAAAAAAAACAAGAACCCAAGAGACTACACGCTCTTTTCTCTATTCCCAATTTTTCTCCT
>JAABKJ010075445.1:253466901-253492472 GCA_011634705.1 Andricus grossulariae
TACATTTTTAACTAAAATTGTGGAATATTCAACTAAACTGCTTAAATTATCAATAAAAAAATTTATTTGTAGCGAAAAAAAGGAGTTTTCAACAAAGTACTTAAATTTTTAGTTAGAAAAATTAATTTAAAAAAAGAAGGAGTTCATGTTTTAATCAAGTAAATGAATTTTCTACCAAAAAAGACGAATTTTCGACCAAACACTTGCATTTTTTAATAAAAAAGATAAATTTTCAACTAACTAGGTAAATTTTTAAATAAAAAAATAAATTTTAACCAAAAATGGAATAGTGAAATATCTAGTTAAAAACACCAAAATGTTTTAAATACGAAATTCGTTCGCCTTCCGCGTCGGCATTAATTTTTTCCGCATATCCTAATTCGATAAAACGATCTACTTCTTTAGAATATAAATTTAGCATAAGCCGGATCTCTGTATAATTTATTTTCCAACGAAAATAATCGTTTACGCGCCGTTGTTAGACTCTATTTCCTAAGCACGTGCATAATTGATTTTTCATAAGTCCGGTTTCACAAGTACTTTGAGTGAATTTGGTTGTGGTTTTTAATATTTCTCGCGCATTTTTATGTATACTTAAATCTTTAAACATGTTATCTGCACCGAAAGTTTCGACTTCACAATACTTTTTCATAAGCTTATTAAGTTCCACATCCTTTTTAAATTATTCTTCGCTTATATCGCCTTGTTCGCGGTGGCTCACTATCATATTTACATCAGATAACCCATCGATATTTAGCGTACAATTGACATTTCCATGCAAAGCCCATCCTAAATTTGTACGCGCGATAGTCATTCCGAGTCTCTTATTCTCTCTTAATTCCCGCGTTGCGATTAATTGCCAATTATCTTGGCCTATTAAGATTTTCGGTCGTGCATCGGAATAAGACTGTGAGCAAACTTTTTGATATCTTAGAATGACATCAACTATTTCGCTCGAAATCGACTGCATCGGTAGGCTAATGCTTGCGATGAGCGGTTTATTGCCCCAGGCGAATGGCAGTTTGGACTACTCAAAATTATATAATATTCACTTGCATATTCAGGTTAATATTGAATTATTTTCAGAAGCTAAGTATTTCTACAATACAATTGAGTTTGTTTAAAAAATATATAAAACTTTGGGTATCATTTATCTTTATGATTATTCACAGTATTTATTGATTTCTAATAGGTCCGCGCTTTTCGGTACATGCGCAGTTGAAAACGTTGACACGTTTGAGAATTTATCTGTTTTCCTCAGAAATGTGTTAAACTCAACTCTTATGTAGAGAATTTTTTTTTTTTGCTTGAAAATTCAACAATTTGGTTGAAAATTAAACGGTTTTGTAGAATTTCTTTTTTTAAATTGAAAATTCGATTTATTTATTGAAAATTAATTTTCTTAATGAAAATATAACTATTCCATTTGCAGATAAATATGGACCTTTTTTAGTTTAAAAAATCAATTATTTATTTGAAGGTTTATTTAAGTTATTGAAAATTTTACTGTTTTGTAGAAAGCCAATCTTTTTGGCTTTAAAATTCAACATTTGTTTCCTAATTGACTGAAAAATCTTTTCTCATTGAAAATTTAACTCCTGTTGAAAATTTGTCTTTTTGATTTGAAAATTCATCTCCTTTAGTAGAAAATTTGTCTTTTTTTATATACATTTTAAATCAAAAATAGCTGTATTGAACAACAACAAAAATATTCTAAAGACTTGAATTTTCAACCAGGAAAATTCTACTATTTGGTTGAAAATTAACCTTTTTCTAAAAACTCATATTTTCGGTTTGAAAATTTAACTATTTGATTGAAAAATCGTTTTTTTAGCTTAAAAATTCAACAGTTTGGTTGAAATTTTTTTCTTTCTTACCTGAAAAATATTTCTTAGTAGAAAATTAATCTTTTTTGTTGAAAATTCGTCTTTGGTTTGAACATTCATCTTTTTTGGTAGAAATTTCGTCTTTTTGGTTAAAAATGCAACTATTTGCTTGAAAATTAATCTTTTTGGTTGAGAATTCAACTATTTTGTTGAAAACTCATAATTTTTTATTGAATTCAACTGTTTTTGACTTTAAATTAAATTATTTTTTTGTTGAAATATCAACTATCACGTTTTTCGTTAAAAGTTAATTTTTGTTGTTGAAAATTCATAATTTTAGTTGGAAATTCAATTCTGAGAGAAATTAATTTTTTTTTCTGGTTCGAAAATAATTTTTTTCACCAGAAAATTAACCTATTCTATTTCTGGTTGAAATTTATATTTTTAATTGAAAAATCAAGTGTTTCGCTGAAAATTCATCCTTTTTGGTAGAAAATTAATCTTTCTTACTTGAAAATTCGTATTTTTTGGTTAAATTTAACTGTTTTTGATTTAAAATTAATATTTTTTAGATTGAAATATCAACCAGTATTCGTTTTTTTTTCTTAGTTGAAAGTGAATCTTCTCGACTGTGAATAAAAGTATTTTATTTTGGGTTCAAAATTTCTCTTTTTTTGTGAAAAATTCATTTATTTGGTTGAAAATTCGTCTTTTCTTGGTAGAAAGTAAATATTTTTGTTTAAAAAATTAATTTCTTTAGTTAAAAACTTAACTATATTTTTGAAAAATTATTTTTGGTAAAAAAATTTAATTTTTTAACGGAAAATATATAACTATTTCATTTTTTGTTAAGAATTGATGTTTTTTAGTTAAAAATTCATCTTTTCTGGTAGAAAAATAATATTCTTGGTTCAAAATTAATTTCTTTAGTTAAAAACTGAACTATATTTTTGAAAATGTATTTTTAGTAAAAAAATTAAATTTATTAACGGAAAATATATAACTATTTCATTTTTTGTTAAGAATTGATGTTTTTTAGTTAAAAATTGATGTTTTTTAGTTAAAAATTCATCTTTTCTGGTAGAAAATTAATATTCTTGGTTAAAAATTAATTTCTTTAGTTAAAAACTGAACTATATTTTTGAAAATTTATTTTTAGTAAAAAAATTAAATTTGTTAACGGAAAATATATAACTATTTCATTTTTTGTTAAGAATTGATGTTTTTTAGTTAAAAATTCATTTTTTCTTGTAGAAAATTAATATTCTTGGTTAAAAATTAATTTCTTTAGTTAAAAACTTAACTATATTTTTGAAAATTTATTTTTAGTAAAAAAATTACATCTTTAAAAAAATTAATTTCTCTAAAGAATCACATCTCTAGTCAACAAAATTTAATTCTTTGTTGAAAATTCTTTTTTTTTTAATTAATTTTTTTTATCTGAAAACTTAACTATCCCATTTTCGGTTGGAAATTTATATTTTATAAGTTGAAAAATCAACTTTTTTTTGCAGAAAATCTTTTTACTTTGTTAAAAAATTATTTATTTATTTGAGGACACAGATATCTTCTTCAAAATTCGTTTTTGTCGTTTAATTCATCTGGCTGAATTTTTTTTTATAGAAAAGTCATCTTTCTTGATTTCGAATTAACTTTTTTATTGAAAATTCAACATTTCTGGTTGAAAATTCAACTGTATTCTAAAAAATTGGTGTTTTTGTCCTAATAATTCAACTATTTTGTTTGAATTTTAATCTTTTTTATTTGAAAATTTGACCACTTGGTCGAAAATTCATCATTGTAGGTTGAAAGTGTCAGTAATTTGATAAAGTCATCTTTTTTCGGTAGAAATTTTTAGTGTTTTGTTAAAAATTCGTCCTTTTAGAATAAAAATTCATCTTTTTTTGTAAGAAAATTTATCTTATTCGATTAAAAATGAACTTCTTTGTCGAAAATTAAATTTTCTTTGAGAAATTCATCTTTTTGGCTAGAAATATTAACTTTTTGGTGAAAATTTCAAACATTTTGTTGGAAATGGTATTTGCATCAATTTTATTTCAACTGCATTCAACTAAGAACGCCCACTTTAAAAATGATAAATATTACTAAATTCACCATCCTAAGACTCCAACAGATATTTCCATCTACAGATTGATAATACCTAACAGTT
Organism: Andricus grossulariae; assembly: GCA_011634705.1. Taxonomy (NCBI): domain Eukaryota; kingdom Metazoa; phylum Arthropoda; class Insecta; order Hymenoptera; family Cynipidae; genus Andricus; species Andricus grossulariae. The sequence goes on from JAABKJ010075445.1 coordinate 253,470,898, forward strand.
CCAAAAAACCACCCCCAGCCTTCAACCCTCAACTAAAATCTCCAAGATATTTTTAATTTGAAAATATTCACACCAGTGACCTTCTAAATACGCTAGTTGTAGTTTGTAGGTTTGTAGGTAGTTTTAGTAGGTTGGGTGATTTTTTTTTTTTTAAATCACTGTTAAACAAAAAGAATTTTCAACTAAAGTGATAGATTTCCTACAACAAAAAAATAACTTTTCAACAAAGCAGTTCAACTTCCCACTAAGAACTTGAATTGTCAACTGAAAAATATGAATTCTCAACGAAACATGTAATATTTGATATTTGGAACTAAAATTATGACTTTTTTGTGAAACCCCTTTTAACTCAACAAGAAAAGGAAACTTTTATCAAACCGGTTAAATGCTGAACCGAAACAGGTTACTTTTCAAACAGAAAGTGGCATTTTTTAAAACAAAAAAATACAATTTGTACCGAAAAGGTTGAATTTGCAATCCAAAATGATAAATTTTCAACAAAAGTAATTAATTTTGAATCAACAAGATTCTTCACTCAAGAGTGAACATAATTAAAACTGGAATAACTCAATTATCAGTTAGAAAAATTAATCTTCAACAAAAAATTTTCAAAAAATAGTTGAATCTTCATCCAAAACAGATTATTTTTAACCAAACAGTTGCACTTTTACAGAAAAAAGATAAAATTTCTACCAAAAAATACGAATTTTCAACTAAGAAAACATTTTTCATTTCAACCAAATAGATGAATTTTGTATCAAAATAAAAGAATCTTTAACCCAAAAAGACAAATTTTCCCAAAAAGTCGAATTTTCAGCCCAAAATTATGAAGTTTTAAATTAAAAGTTAATATTCAACCGAAAATGGAATAGTTAAATTTTCAGTTCAAAAAATTGAGTTTCAAACAAAGCATTTCAACTAAGTTTTTTTTTCAACCAAGTATGTAGTTGAATTTTCAACCAAAAAATATTAAGTCACAATGAAAACTGTAATAGCTTAATTTTCAACTAAAAATATCAATTTTCAACCAAAAATGAAGCAGGCAAATTTTTAGTTAAAAAGATTAATTTTCAACCAAATAGTTGAATTATAACCTGATAAAATGAATTTTCAACCTTCAAATATGAATTTTCAACCAAATAGCCAAATTAAAAAAAAATTGTATTCCCAAATAAATAGTCTTTCAGGCAAACAGGGACGAATTTTGAACAAAATTGTAGAATTTTCATCCAAATAATTGAATTTTTTACCTCAAAGATAAATTTTTAATCAATTAGTTAAATTCTTAAACAAAAAAGAAAATAGTTGAATAGTTGAAAAAAATTCATTTTTAACCGAGAGTCTAACTTTCAAACAAATATTTGAATTTTGAATTTAAAAATATAGGTTTTCACCCAAAAATGGAACATTTAAATATACAGTTTAAAAGTTAATTTTACTGGAATATTTAAATTTTAAACCAAAAAGATGAGTTTTCAACTAAAATTATGAATCTTTAACTAAAATGATGAATCTTTAATTGAAATAGTTGCATTTTTTATCAAAAAAGGTGATTTTTCAAACAAGACGATTAATTTTCTACTAAAAAAGAAAATATTTTAACAAATTACATGAATTTTCAAACAAATAGTATGAATTTTTAACTGAAAATATCATTTTTCAACCAAATAGTTGAATTTTGAAATAGAAACGATAAATTTTCAACCAAAAATGGAATAATTCAATTTTCAGTCAAAAAAGTTAAATATCAACCAAGAAAAAAATAATTTTTAACAGAAATAGTTAAATTTTCAGTTAAAAAAATTAACTTTTAACCAAAAAAACGCGAATTTTCAACAAAATAGTTACAGTTTGAACTGGAATAGTTAAATTTCCAGTAAAAAAATTAATTTCTAACAAAAAAAACTAATTTTGAAAAAGATAGTTAAATTTTCAATTCAAATGATGAATCGTTGACCAAAAAAATTAATTTTTAACAAAAGAGTCTAACTTTCAGTCAAGTAGTTGAATTTTCATCCAGAAAAGATGAATTCATGAAGAGTTCAATTGTCAACCAAAAAAGATTTTTCAGTCAAGAAAGAACAAATTTTTTTGACCAAATCAAAATTTGAGAGGAAAATAATTTTGAATACAAAAATAATATTTCGAATAACCATTTATTTCGTTAGTTTATTTATTTATTTGTTTTTAAGGTTATATAAATATAAGTAAAGTTGTTTTAAAACCACAATTCTTTTTCGACAATTTTGAAAATCTTATGAAATGTTAGAAAATATTTTTACATATTCGCTCGAAATGAAAGTTTCAAAATCAAAAATCAATCAATTTGTCAATAATTTTAAAAACAAATTTTGTTATTATCTTGAAACTTTTCAAAATTCTTGAAAAGCCTCAGAAATTTGTTTGAAAATCTTCAAAAATCTAGATTTTCTTTTCAGTTTTGTGAAATGTTTTTAAATTTCAAATAATTTTCGTAATTTTTTTAAACTTCTAAATATCTTTTGAAATGATTTGAAATTTTTCTAAATTTTTTAAAAATCTTCTAAAATTGAAAAAAAAAATTCTTTCAAATCTTCCAGATTTTTTGGTTATTTTCTGGAACTGAACTGACCAAAATTTAAGATTTATTAATGTATAATTTCATTATTACATTTTAAGTTCAAATAATTGATCCTCAACCAAGAAAGAGGACATTTTTAACAAAATAGTTTAATATTTAACCAAACTGCTGAATCTTTGATAAAAAAAATAATGGAATATTCAATTTGAATAGTTACATTTTCAGTTTAAAGAAGAACTAATTTTGAAAAAAAAAAAATTCTCAAGAAAATAGTTACATTATCGAACAAAGTGATACATTTTTTACTAAAATGATGAATTTTTAACAAAGAAAATAAATTTGTACCAGCAAAGGAGAATTTTCAACTAAAAAAGATCATCATTAAAACCAAAAATTGAATTGCTAAATTTTTAATCAACTAAAATAATGGACTATTTCATTGAAATAGTTACATTTTCAGTTTAAAAAACTAATTTTGAACCGAGAAAAAAATAATTTCAAAAAAATAATAAAATTATCAAACAAAGTCAGGAATTTCAACTAAAATAATTAATTTTGAACTAGAATAATTAAATTTTCAACCAAAAAAACTAAAACAGAAGAATTTTCAATTTGAAAATTTAATTTTTCAACCAAAAATTGAATAGTTAAATTTTCAGTTTAAAAAAATAATGTTTAACCGAAGAGATGAAATTTCAACCGAAATTAGGAAACTTTGTCGAAAATAATTCAATTTTCAACCAAATAGATGAATTTTTAACGAAGAAGATAAATTTTTATCAAAAAAGATGAATTATCAACTAAAAAAGATAATTTTTCAACCAAAACTTAAATTTGTTAATTCTTAGGCACTAAAATAATGGAATATTCAATGCGAATAGTTACATTCTCAGTTTACAGAAGTGACATTTCCCACCGAAGAGGGGCCACGCGGCGTTTCGCCGACCGCCGCCCTCTACTCCATCATCGGCTTCTGGTTCTTCTACGCGATCCTCATCAGCGTGCGGGCGCTGGTGGTGGGCTTCGACTATCAGGGCGAAATGGCCGCCCGCCGCGCCGTGGTGACGTTGATCGGCATCATCGTGACCTGGATTCTCTATCTGGCGATACGCCGGTTCGATGCCAAGCCGCATCGTCGCCGCCTTCTCGCTCGCCGCGCCCTTCGCGCTCGCGATGGCGGTCGCCAACTATTATGTCTTCAACATCTATGACCCGATGGGCATGTTTCCCGACATGGACCAGCAGAAATATGAGGCCCAGTCCCATGCGCTGATCTATATCGTCGATGACGCCGTCAGCCGCTATTTCTTCCTGTCCGCCTGGGCCGGCCTCTATCTCGGCCTGTCCTATGCCAGCGAGGCGCATCGCACCGAACGCCGCGCCGCCCGGCTGGAACGCGCCGCGCAGCAGGCCGAACTGCGCTCGCTGCGCTATCAGGTGAACCCGCATTTCCTGTTCAACACGCTCAATTCCATCTCGACCCTGGTGCTGCTCAAGGAAACGACGCGCGCCAATGCGATGCTGTCGCGGCTGTCCTCCTTCCTGCGCTACACACTGATCAACGAGCCGACCGCGCAGGTGACGATCGAGCAGGAGATCGAGACGCTGAAACTCTATCTAAAAAAATACATAACATCAATTAATAAAAATCAATCTCATGTTGGAATATCTTGCAAGTACATTGAATGACGTCGACATTCAACTTGTGGGTGTTGCGAAGTCAATTTTCTCGTCTCTCCGTAGCTTAGTTGGTCAGAGCATCAGACTGGAAATCTAAAAGATCTGGAGTTCGAATCCCAGCGGAGCTAGAGAGATCTTTTTCACAACTTTAAAAAAGTTGTGTTTTATAACTTTAATAATCAATATTCAAAAAAAAATTAATTATCGACCATGCAGACAAAAAATATTAACATCATATGATTTAAATAATTCACTGGTCAAAGAAACATAACATCAATTAATAAAACCCAATCTCATGTTGGAATATCTTGCATGTACATTGAATGACGTCGCCATTCAACTTGTAGTTATTGTGAAGACAATTTTCTCGTCTCTACCTAGCCTAATTGGCTAGAGCATCAGACCGTAAATCTGAAAGAACTGGAGTTCGAATCCCAGCGGAGCTAGAGGGATTTTTTTCACAACTTTAAAGAAGTTGTGTTTCACGACTTTAATAATCAATATTCAAAGAAAATATTGATTATCGACCATGAAGGCAAAAAATATAACATTATAATATTTAAATAATTCACTGTTAAAAAAATACATAACATCAATTAATAAAAATCAATCTCATGTTGGAATATCTTGCAAGTACATTGAATGACGTCGATATAGGGCTGGTCCCGTTTATAGATATCGAAAGAGCCTTCAACTAAACCTCCAGAGAGCTGATTAGAGCGGCCATTTTTGCACATGGCGTGTCAACTCCAGCCGTGGAATGGACCTGCCACATGTTGGGTAACAGAAACCTAACAACGACTAAAGGTGATACGTCTTTATGTGGAAATGTTGACTCGGGAAGTCAGCAGGGAGGGCTACCACGTTATAGAGTACGCGGAGGATATACTGGTCATCGTGTGCAGCTGGCACCTGGATGCGCTCTTCGTGGTAATGCAGCGAGCACTGGGAATAGTGGATTCCTGGTGCAAGAAGACTGGATTATCGGTCAATCTGAGTAAGACGGACGCAGTTGTATTCACCAGACGGTACAAGTGGGGAACCTCGATTACACTGAAATTGGGAGGTTGAAAACTAGGAATCAAAGAACAAGCTAAATACCTAGGAGTGATCCTAGATAAAAAGATTTTCTGGAACAAGGAGCTGGAAAACAAGTGCAAAAAGCTCGTAGCGAACCTGTGGCTCCGTAGGTGCTTCATAGGGAAAAACTAGGGGTTGAAATCGGAGATACTTATGTGGACCTATGCAGCGATTTTGCGACCCAGGCTAACCGATGCGTCGGTAGGCTGGTGGGGCAGGGTCGAACTGACCACTGTGAGGTCTCGAAATGAAGAAATCAGGGGCTCTGGTGCTAAGAGGTGTCACTAATTGAGGAAGTTTTAATTAATTGAATTTAAGATTTTTGGAAAATGTTACCATTACAAAGCTTCCTCTATGAGGAAGCAAAAAGGACATGCGTCTCGGCCAACATAATGCTTACACATAACGCTAACTTCGTGCGTAGTCCCTAAACCTTATCGGTCAAATTCAGTTAGATATTGGCATCTAACGTAAGTCACAGTAAGTAGATAGGCAGGGGGTTTCTAGACCGAAAATTAAGACGGAGTCTGACTCAATGATAAATTGATTTTAATTTCTTGTGACCCTGAAGCCAATTTCACCATCAACATCCAAATATTATAATGAGAAAAACAAGGATGATTGATTGCTTCTTTATAGATAAACATTCATTTAATGCGCAAAAGATACAGGAGCATAGGTGAAATTTGATATGGAGGGCTATGTATGACATCCTGTTTTGCGTATTAGTCCAGAATCTTGTAGAACCTTAAATAAAATATTATTTGAATAATATAGGCAAGAAATTATCTAAAGGAACAAAGCATTTTTTATGGCAGGTCATATACTCGGGATTCTGCTTTCGTTTCTCTATGCTCTATGCTATTCTCTATGCTGGGTCCGTCATCATTCCGAACATTCCGAGATGCATGTCCTTTTTGCTTCCTCATAGAGGACGCTTTGTGATGGTAACATTTTCCAAAAATCTTCAATTCAATTAATTAAAACTTCCTCAATTTAAATATATACGTGTCAATTGTTACTGTAAGGTACAAAAAAATTATATATATATATATATATATGTGAGTAGAAACGAGCGAGGTGATAAACATAATGATGTGGATATATGAGTGGAGGAGTGAGAGGGATAGAGAGAAAGAGAGAGAGAGGCATAAGATTATCATATGCACTGTATATATAAACTTTGTTGTAGTAGATATAGTCTACAGTGATTGGAATGGATCATCGTTATAATGAAAAATTGTATATATGTAAATTGTAAATTAAAAAAAGAAATCGAAAAAAAACTGTACAATTCTTTGTAAAATATAAGTTATTGCAAATAAACAAAAGAAAATTAGTTAAATCTAAATCCGTGTTTTTTTTTAATGCAATCTGAAAATCATATTTTTATTGTAACTTTCTTTTAATTGAAAAAATGCAATGCAAATCATATTCTTAAACTGATGTAGCTATCGGATGCAACCTGATCCTGCAGACGTAATCTCTCAATGCCGAGGACGATGCCAGCGATGTTGAGTGACTGACCTACCCATTCGTTTATCTACTATTCGCACTTATTATTCTAAGGACAAGGAACTCTGAAAGAACAACACACAAGTTTCTTTTTATTTGATTTTTTCAAATTTATTTCCAAAAAACTAGTACATTATACTTAAGAATAAGTAGACTATAAATTATATATATATATATATATATATATATATATATATATCTTTAACTAGAATAATTGAATTTTTGACCAAAAAGATTAATGTTTAACCAAGAAGATTAATTTCTACCAAAAAAAGACGAATTTTCATCTAAAAACGATACTTTTTTTACCAAAAATTGAATAATTACATTTTTAGTCATAAAATGAATGTTCAACCAAAGGGATGAATTTTCAAATAAAATTATAAATCTTCAACTGGAATAATTAAATTTTAAACCAAAAAGATGAATTTTCAACTAAAATGATGAATATTTAACTGAAACACTTGAATTTTCAACCAAAAAATATGAATTTTTAAACAAGAAGATTAATTTTCAAATAAAAAGACTAATTTTCTACCAAAAAATACAATTTCTCAACAAAATACATGAAGTTTTGAAGAAATAGTTGAATTTTTAATTAAAGAAGACAAGTTTTCAACCAAATAGTTGAATTTTGAACTAAAAAAATAATAATTTTCAACCAAAAATGGCAAAATAACACTTTCAGTTAAAACAATTAAAACAATAAATCTTGAACTGAAATAGTTGAATTTAAGAAACAAAAAAATTTATTTTTACTAAAAAAGATAAATTGGCAACCAAAACTTAAATAATTAAATTTCAAGTAAAAAAAATTACTGTTTAACCAAACAGATTAATTTTCAACTACAACTATAGAATTTTCAATTGGAATAAGTTCAATCAAAAAAAATTACTTTCAACAATACAAACTACTGTATACTTAACTTTGATGTTTACCTTCAGTTTCATGCTATTTTAGGCTCTCATCACAATTTTGGAAATTTTATGAGAAAAGAAAAAAAGTTATCAACTTGACCTCATATCAACATTACAAAAATTACAAAATTTAGTTTTAAAAATTTTATATTAATTGTAAAATAATTGTAAATAGTTCTTTGTAGTATTTTAATAACTATTGGACATATTTTTAGAATATTTTTCCTTGATTCTGTCCTAGGGTCAAACATGGTACAAAAAATGTCGTGAAATTTCAAATAAAATGACCAACCAAGAATTTTTTAAATGAAAATCAATGTGTATCACATTCAAATAACGCTTAGAAATATTTATGAAAGGTATTAATATTCTTCCTTTTCGAAATAATTGTATGCAGAGTACAGTTTTTATTTTAACATTCAGGACAGTTTTTTGTACCATGTTTGATCGTAAGGTAGAATCAAGGAAAAATATTCTAAAAATTAAATTTATTTTACAATTATTTACCATTACTTTCCAATTAAATTTATTTTACACTTGAAATAAAATTGTAAAAATAAATATAAGTTTTCTGAGATTCTTGCGAAAATTTCGAGATATTTCCTACGATTTCAGCGATTTTGCATCAAAATTAAAAAAAAAAAAATTCAACTGAATAGTTTAATTTTCAGGCAGAAAAGGTTAATTTTCAACAAAAAGGTCAAATCAAGTAAATATTCTGAGCTAAAATTCTCTGAAGAAAAAATTTTTCCCCAAAAATCTCAAAAGCACTATAGGCTTCAATAACAACAATAACATTGAAAATTTCGATAGTAAATTTTCTGAAAAAAATATTTCCCCAAAAATGTCAAAAGCGCTATCGGCTTCAATAAAAAAATAACATTGAAAATTTCGATAGTAAATTTTCAGAGGAAAAACTTTCTAAAAACAAAAATTTCTCCCAACAATGTCAAATGCACTATCGACTTCAATGACAACAACAACATTGAAAATTTTGATATTAAATTTTCTGAGGAAAAATGTTCTGAAGAAAAAATTTTTCCCAAAAAATGTCGAAAGCGCTATGGGCTTCAATCACAACAATTACATTGAAAATTTCGATAGTAAATTTTCTGATGAAAAATTTTCTGAACGAACATTTTTTTCCCAACAATGTCAAATGTACTATCGACTTCAATAACAACAATAACATTGAAAAATTCGATAGTAGATTTTCTGTGGAGAAATTTTCTGAAGAAAAATTTTTTCCCAACAATGTCAAATGTACTATTGACTACAATAACATCAATAACATAGAAAATTTCGATTGTAAGTTTTCTGAGGAAAAATTTTCTGAAAAAAAATTTTTCTCAACAATGTCTAATGCACTATCGACTTCAATAACAACAATAACATTGAAAATTTCGATAGTATATTATCTGAGCGCACATAATAGTCTAGTATTAAATAAAAAGCACAACGAATAACATGCTTAGAGTAACTTATGGAATCAGATGATTTCCTGTTAATGCAAATTAATTCAACAATTAAACAAATATTTCCAGCGAATCTCGACACGAGGCGTGAATAGAGCAAGGTGGACTAGATTCAATGTGTAAGTAATTCAATGCCATCATTTTCAAGAAAAATGACTTGAAGAAAAACCTTGCTGGAGGTGACATACACTTTTTACATGTATCAAAATCAGCTTCTAATGGTTTCAACAAAGCTCCCAATCTTACAAAATCGCCTTCTTCTTATAAACTTATCTATTCCCCAATATTCACATTTTGGTAACAAATTTTGACCAGTGTTTTCTAAAAGATTTATGATTTTGATTTCACACTTAGAATTTTTGAGAATGACATTAATTATGAATTTTGAAGAGAAATTCTCGAGGAGAATTATACTTCTGACTTGGAAGAGTAGCTTTCTATTACTCAGATCTGGTAGAAGGAATTTTCCAACAGAATTACAATTTCAATTTCGCATGTGCGATTTTTGAAGAGAATTATTATTCTGACTTGGAACAGGAAATTTTAGTACAAAAATTCCAATTATAATCTCAGACAAAGAATTTTCAAGAAGAATTCTACTTCTCATTTGAAACATATATTGTTTTTAAAGGATTACAATTATAGGAAATCATGAAGATTTTTTAATTTTCAACCAAGAAGATTAATTTTGACCAAAAAATACGAATTTTCAACTAAAAAAGATAATTTTTTAACCAAAAATTAAATAATTAAATTTTGAGTCAAAAAATGAATGTTCAACCAAAGAGATGAATTTTTAACTAAAATTATGGAATGTTCAAGTGGAATAATATTTACATTTTCAGTTTCAAAAAAATATATTTTTCAACGAAAAAACAAGCAAAGAAAAAACAAGTTTTTAATCAAACAGCCCATTTTTCAATCAAAGAAATGAATTTTTGATTAAAATATGAATCTTTACCTAAAAAAAATTAATTTTTAACAAAAGAAATTTAACTTTTGACCAAATAATTTTATTTCCAACCTAAAAGATGAATTTTCAACTAAAATTATAAATACTTAACTGAACTACTTGAATTTTAAATCGAAAAGAAGAATGTTTAAACAAGAAGATCAACTTTCGAAGAAAAATATTATATTCTACCAACAAAAATCGATTTTTCAACAAAAACGTGAATTTTTAAGGAAACAATTGAATTTTCAATTAAAAAAGACAAACTTTTATTTAAATTGTTGAATTTTTAACTAGAAAAGATCAATTTCCAACTAAAAATGGAACAGTTAAATTTTTAGTTAATGAATTTAATTTTCAACTAAACTGATGAATTTTAAACTAAAATGATGAATCTTCAACTGGAATAGTTGAATTTTATACTTTCTCTAGAATTATTTTGAATTCCCTAGAATTTTTTGTATTGTGTAGATGTTTTTTGAATTCACTAGACTTATTTTGGATTCCCGGGAATTCTTTTGTATTCCCTAGTATTCTTTTGAATTCCTGAGAATTCTTTCGAATTCCCTAGCGCTCTTTCAAATTCTTTAGAATTATTTTGAATTTCCTAGCATTTTTTGTGTTTTGTAGAATTTTTTTGAATTCACTAGACTTATATTGAATTCCCGAGAATTCTTTTGTATTCTCTAGTATTCTTTTGAGTTCCTGAGAGTTCTTTTGAATTCGCTGGCGCTCTTTCAAATTCTCTAGAATTATTTTGAATTTCCTAGAATTTTTTGTATTGTGTAGATGTTTTTTTGAATTCACTAGACTTATATTGAATTCCCAAAAATTCTTTTGTATTCCCTAGTATTCTTTTGAATTCCTGAGAATTCTTTTGAATTCCCTAGCGCTCTTTCAAATTCTTTAGAATTATTTTGAATCTCCTAGCATTTTTTGTGTTGTGTAGAATTTTTTTGAATTCACTAGACTTATATTGAATTCCCGAGAATTCTTTTGTATTCCCTAGTATTCTTTTGAGTTCGTGAGAGTTCTTTTGAATTCGCTAGCGCTCTTTCAAATTCTCTAGAATTATTTTGAATTCCCTAGAATTTTTTGTATTGTGTAGATGTTTTTTGAATTCACTAGACTTATTTTGTTTTATTATTCGATAATTTTATCATTCTGGAATTTTCCCATTCGGGAATTTCATTATTCGTTAATTTTATTATTTGGGAATTTTCTAATTCAGGAATTTCATTATTCGGAAATTTTATTATTCGGGAATTTCATTATTCGGAAATTTTGTTATTCGGAAAATTTGTTATTCTGGAGTTTCATTGTTCAGGAATTTTATTATTCGGTAATAATATAAATTGTTCGGGAATTTTATTATTTGGAAATTTTAATATTTGGCATTTTTCAGTCGACCCGGAAATTTTATTTTTCGAGAATTTTCCAATTCGGGAATTTCAATATTCGGAAATTTTATTATTCGGTAATTTTATTATTCGGGAATTTTGTTGTTCGGGAATGTCATAATTCACAAATTTTGTTATTCGAAAATTTCATTGTTCGGACATTGTGTTATTCGGGAATGTCATAATTCGGAAATTTTGTTATTCGGGAATTTCATTGTTCCGAAATTTTATTATTCAGTATATTATGAACTGTATGGGAGTTTCATTATGCGGGAATGTTCTAATTCGGGAATTTTAATATTCGGAATTTTTCAGTCGAACTGGAAATTTTATTATTCGAGAATTTTCAACTTCGGGAATTTCATTATTCGGGAATTTTATTATTCGATAATTTTATCATTCTGGAATTTTCCCATTCGGGAATTTCATTATTCGTTAATTTTATTATTTGGTCAAAGAAAAATGTCAATTTGCACCCAAGAATATTGATTTTCTATCAAAAAGGGCGTATTTTCAACAAAAAAGGGATTGTCAACAAAATACCTCAATTTTCAACCAAAGAAATTATTTTCAATTGAGATGATGAATGTTCAACAAGAAAAATGAATTTTCAAAGAAAATAGTTGAACTTTCAAAGAAAAATGTCAATTTGCACCCAAGAATATTGATTTTCTATGGAAAAAGACGAATTTTCAACAAAAAAAGGATTGTCAACGAAATACCTGAATTTTCAACCAAAGAAATTATTTTGATGAATGATGAATTATGAATCTTCAACCAAAAAAATTAATTTTCAACCAAATTGTTGAACTTTCAAAGAAAAATGTCAATTTACACCCACGAATATTGATTTGCTGTCAAAAATGACGAATTTTGAACAAAAAAAGGATTGTCAACAAAATACCTCAATTTTCAACCAAAGAAATTATTTTCAATTGAAATGCTGAATCTTCAACCAAAAAAGAAATTAATTTTCAACAAAAGAAAGATTGTCAACAAAATACTTAAACTTTCAACCAAGGAAATTATTTTCAATTGAAATGATGAATCTCTATCTAAAAATGAATTTTTAACCAAATAGTTGAACTGTCAAAGAAAAATGTCAATTTGCACCCAAGAATATTGATTTTCTATCAAAAAGGGCGTATTTTCAACAAAAAAGGGATGAATTTATTGACTCTTGAATATTGTCGCTCTTTATTAATCAACCTTTTCAATGAAACGATTGAAAGGGATGGTTTTATTTTCCATTCAAATTTTTTTGTTCTTCATTTTGACAAAAAATTAAATTTTTCATCGCAATCCACAGACAAGCCTACTCAAATTTTAGATCAGTGCCACTTTGAGATTATCAAATTCCACATGCATTTTCTTGAACCAGCATAATTTTCTTAATTGAACTTTTTTGTCTCAATTCAGTAATGCCTTAACTTGAGAGTGCACTTTCGTCTCATCTTTAGATAAATATTTCCATTTTGCTGAATTCTTTCTGTTACTTTTTATTTCTTGGTCTACTCTCATGCTTATATTTGGGAATTATCACGTTTGGTTAAAAAATTTACTATTAGGTGTAAAATTTAATTATTTGGTTGGAAATGCAAAGTTTGAACACTTTGTTAAGAATTCATTTTTGGTTGAAAATTAATTTGTTTAGCTTAAAATTAAACTATTTTATTTGAGGTTGAAAATTTACCCTTTTTAGTACAAAATTTAACTATTTGGACATAAATTTATCATTTTTAGTTAAAAATTCATATATTTGGTTGAAAATTATTTTTTTTGTTTTTGTAGGAAATGATTCCTATTGGTGCAAAAATCACCTTTTAGGTTGTAGAATCAACTATTTGGTTGAGTCTTGAGTTCTCTTGTTGCAAAGTAGTATAAGATTTCCAAAATTTTCAAAAAAGAATCTGGATTTTAAGGTAATTTTTTTACTTTTGCAGGATTTTCGAAAAAAGTGTGGGAACAATTCGAGTTCCAAGATAATGAAATTATTATTAGATTTCTGGAAATTTTTAAATTATTATTTTTTAAACAAATTTTTAAGAGAATATTTAAAACGATTTCAAAACAAATTTCAATGTATAAATTATTGTTTCTGGCTTAAAATTGCTTAAAATGATATAATTTTGAAAATTTTCAAATTTTTTGATCAATTCTTTAATTCATAGCAATGAAAAATAAAAAAACTATTTTTAGATATTTGAAGATTTCAAAATAAAATTTTGAAGCTTTCGAAGGATCTTTAAAGGTTTTGAGAAAATAAAAAAATTCTTGAGTTTGATGAGAAAGTTTAAAATAATTTTTTATTTTGAAATATTTATTTTAAAAGAATATTTAAAAAGATTAAAGAAAATTTTTAAAAATAAATAGTGATCATTGAACAAATATTATTAATTTGGAAAATAATCGAGTAAGTTTAATATATATTTAGAATAAAACACAAAAAATTTGAATCGAAATTCCTAAAAAAAACTAACAATAATTTTCATTAAATTAATTTAAAACGAATATTTGATAAGATTTCCAAAATTTTCAAAAAAGAATCTGGATTTTAAGGTAATTTTTTTACTTTTGCAGGATTTTCGAAAAAAAAGATCTACAAATATGTTAAAAATCACTTTTTGATAGAACGCGTACTTTTTGTTTTAATTCGTAAAAAATAGCATTAAAAATAAAAAAATATTTCGGACAATCGACGTTGGTTCAATCCGACTTGGAATTTTTTTTAATAGGTACAGCACTGACTCAATACATATTTTTCCCCCAAATCGTTGAGAGCGAAAGAAAGAAAACTTGTCAAATATCCGGTGTTCTGCGAGATCCTCGAACCAATAAAATTTGAAAAATGAAGCCTTTTGCTGAGCAAATCATTATCGAAGTCATCACGTAGTCGAAGACTCACGACTTGATAATTACAATTCATAATATGCATTGGTATAAAACATACGTGTTTTCATTGTCTTGTTTTTATAATTGGAGAAGAGTGCGCATCCTATGAAAAAAAAATATATAATTTTGTTATCAAATATTTTATTGTATTTTTTTTTGTTTGTCCATAAATTCAATTTGTTTATTTTCAATGTTATTTTCCATGATTGAAACTACAAATACGCATCCTAGCGTGAACTGGTTTGGTGCAAATTTGTAGATATAATTTAGGCGGCAAATTTTGTCAATTAAATTGTTATTGTAGCTTGTGTCCTTTTTCCAAAAAGTTAATTTTTTATTTTTATATGCAGAGTTTATGAAAAAAATTTAATTGTTTTTGGTTGAACAACTTTTGTCTTATCATTCTTTTTCGTATCGTAGAAGGTGATAAAATTCAAAACCTGACGTCTTTCAACGAATAATAAGTTAACTGGACTGGTTTGAAAGTGAACTTCGTTTCGAACTTACACCTAACAGAATCGTTTTATTTCATTGGTACCGAAAACAGCAAGAAAAATCTCTATAAGTTAACTTGCATACAGATGAAATGTCAAAAAACAAAGGGATTTCCCTAGCAGATACGAAATAGAGGTGAAGCCTTTAGCCACTTTGGGTAAGGTGTTTTCAAAAATTATTGGGAGCCCTTGCTTCTTCCAGGTGGTTCCTGATCACCTTCCTATTGCGGCAATTGGGTTGGTAGGGATGTCATTTCTTGAGGATGCCTCCATCCAACTGCAAGGAGAAACAAATTGCAAAACCATTAGACACTTTTCCCTCCTCACCGGACCTTTAACATATAAACTTAATATTTAAAGCAACAACTGAACAATTATAAAATGAATGCGTATGGTAATAGATTATAGGGGATAATTGAAGATTCTTATCTTCTCCCCAATATCATACATATTCTTTATCAATTAGGGGGTGCTAAATATTTTACAGTCTTTGACCTTGCGGAAGGTTTTCACCAAATTGAAGTTAAACTCACCCATCGGTATAAAACTGCTTTTTCAACCACATTTGGCCATTAAGAATTTAATTTGCTTTGGTGGATGTTTTGAGTCAAGGTTCTATCGACAAGGATTGGAAAAGATCTGTCTCCTCCTCTCCGGTGAAAATAGAACCTCAGGTCTTCCGATTACCGGTCGGGTGCTTTAACCACTGAGCTACTAGAGAGATCGAAGGCAGATACTTTTTTCAGATATCAGGAATCTTAAGAAAGTGATTTATTTTTTTGTTACCTATCAAAATTCTTAAAAAGATTTTTTATCAAAATCTTCAAAAATTTATATTTTGCTTCAAATTTTTTGGAAATTTCTCAAGATTTCAATTATTTTCAAATCATATAAAAACTTTTGAATATATTTTGAAATAATTTTAATGTTCCGAACAAAATTTTAAATCCATGAAAAATAATAAATTGTCTTCAAATCTTTCAGATTCTTTTTTGATGTATTTTGAAATCTTCAAGATTGCCTTCTGATTTTTTGAACAAAGTCAAGAAAAGTAAGAATTTTTTATAATAATCTTACAATGATATTGGATCAATGGAATAAAAAAATATTTCAGATACAAATTTCAAATTTTTCAACGAAACACATGAATTTTCAGCCAAAAAGGATAACTTTTTAACAAAAAGATATATTTTCAAGTAAAAAGATTAATTTTCTACCAAACAATACAATTTTTTAACATAATAGTTGAATTTTTCATTAAAGAAGAGAAATTTTCAATCAAATAGATCAATTTTGAACTAAAAAAAAAATAATAATTTTCAAGCGGAAATGGAATAGTAACATTTGTAGTCCATAAGTAACATGAACTTTTTCTAAAATTTTGCAATCTTGCAAAATTGAAAAAGTTTTCTTTTTCGAAATTTTAGAAAATCATTTTACACCCTGCAAAATAAAGCATTTTACCGATAAATCTTCCAGATAATCTTCGTCAGTTTTCGAAATCTTATGAAATCTTTTTAAATGTTCTCTTAAAATTAATTTACCAAATAAAGAAGTATTTAAATCTTCCCAGGAATTTTTAAAGACTTTTTTATACTCTTGGAACGCTTCAGAAGCTTAAAAAACCTTTTTTTTTCATTTCAAAATTCTTCATTTTTTCTTAATTTTCTGAAAGTGTTTCAAGTTTGAAATTATTTTGAAAACCTTTTCAAAAATAATTTTATTTTGAATCTCGCAAAAAAAATTGCTTTCATATCTTCCAGATATTTTTTCAACAATGTTGGAAATCTTTTGAAATTCTTAAACCAATTTCAATTTTCCCTTGAAACTAATATTTTCAAATAAAAAATCATATACAGGTTTTCCAGGAATCTTTAAAAGAAAACTTTTTTATTATCTTAAAAGCTTTCAAAACTCTTAAAAAGCTCCTTTTTTCGATGTCTTCAAAAATCTACCTTTTTTTTAAATTTCTTGACATTATTTTGAAAATTGTTCGAAATATCTAAATATAGTTTAAAATGTGTCAGATATTTCCTCAACTTTTTTCGAAATTCTGCAAAATACATTTAAAAAAATGAATTTTCTACCAAATAGTCAATTGATGAATCAATTGAATTTTCAACAGAATAGTTAAATTTTCAGTAAACAAATTAATTTTCAACTATAATAAATTAATGTTCAACTAAAATTTTGAATCTTGAACCAAAAATACATAGATTTTCAACCAAATAGTAATAATTTTCAACCGAGAGGATTAATTTTCTACCAGAAAAGACCAATTTTCAACCAAACACATAAAATTTCAACAAAATAGCTGTATTCTAACCAAAAATGATAAATTTTCAACCAAAAATGGAATAGTTACATTTTTAGTTAAAAAATTAATTTTCATTCAAATCAATTGAATTTTCTACCAAATAGTTCAATTTTCAAGTTAAAAAGACGAATTTTCTACAAAACGGTTGAACTTTCAACCCGAGGATATGAAGTTTCAACAAAATGTGAATTTTTGACCAAAAATGGAATAGTTAAATTTTTAATAAAAAAAATGAATTTTCAGCAAAAACAATTGCATTTTCTACCAAATAGCTCAATTTTGAAGCTTAAAAGACAATTTTCTACAAAACAGTTTAATTGTCTACCCAAAAATGTGAATTTCCAGTAAAAACCTTAATTTTTAACAACAACAAAAATGGTTTCAACAAAATAGTTGAATTTTCAAAAAAAAAAAAAATAAATTTTCAACGAAGAAAGATTTTTAAGTCACGGAACAAAAAAGACAAAAGTTGTTCAAACAAAAAAGATCTACAATTTTATTATAAACTTTTGTTACAAAAATAAATTTAAAATAAAAAAAAATTAAATTGTTGGAAAAATGATACACGCTAAAATAACATTTTATCCAACAAAATTTTTCGCCTAAATTACATTTACAAATTTTCTTAGAACCACTTTACGCTAGGATGCATATTTTTGATTCCAATCGTAAAAAAGAACATTCAACATAAACAAATTAAATTTATGGAACAACGACACAAGTTGCAATAAAATGCACAATAACAAAATTGTTTTTACATTCTCATCCTATAATAAGAAGTTATTAGATTTGTGAAAAATTTGACTCCCCCACCCCCCGTTTTTGTCAAATAATCACGTTTTGAGACCCCCTGAATCCTAAAAACAGGTTTTTACAAATGTGTCTGTCTGTATGCCTGTCTGTAGATTTTTAATTGGTAGCACGATAAGTTTCGAAAAAATTAAAAGATTAGATTGGCATTTGGTATACTCTTTTAGTGTCTCAAATTGAAGGTCAAGTTTATCAGCCAGCCACTATGGATAAAAATTCAAAAAGTGAGCACATTTTGAAAATTTTTGTGACCACTTTTTTTCAAGATTGGAAAATTCTATGTACGGTTATTAGTAGTACTTAGAAAGATACAAACAATTTTCCTTATGACTATTTCTGATAAAAAAAATTACCCGAGTAACAGCTAGTTCAAAATTGAACTATAAAATGTAAATTTGTTTGAATGAACTTTTTCATTGAAAATTCATATTTGTGGATTGAAGAATAAATTTTGTGGCAAATACTTCAATTTTTTGTGCAGAAAATTTCACTATTTTGATTGAATATTCTACTGTTTGGCCAAAAATTAACATTTTGGTTGAAAATTCATATTTTCGGGTTAAAAATTCAACTATTTGGTTGAAAATTCCACAATTTGGTTGCAAATTGTACTACTGAGTTGAAAAATGTGATTATTATGTTGAAAATGTAACTATTTTGTTAAAAATTCCACTATTTAGTTAAAAATTGAACTACTTGGTCGGAAAATCCACTATTTGGCTGAAATATTAAATATTTGGTTGATAATTCTACTATTTGGTTGAAACTTCAAATATTCTGTTGAAAATTCTTCTTTTTGGATTGAAATTTCATCTTTTTGTGTTGAAAATTAAACTATTTTGATTAAAAATTCAACTATTTGGTTGAAAATTCAACTATTTTGTTAAAAATTCTTCTTTCTGGATTGAAATTTCGTCTTTTTGTGTTGAAAATTAAACTATTTTGATTAAAAATTTGACTATTCGTTTGAAAATTTCACTATTTGGTTCGAAATTCAACTATTTGGATGAAAATGGCACTATTTAGGTAGAAATTTCGTCCTTCTGTTAAAAATTAAACTAACTTTGATTAAAAATTCGAGTTAATTCTTTTTATTTGAGAAGTTATATTTTTAAGCCAGAATTCATCTCTTTTGGTTAAAAATTCTACTACTTGGTTGAAAATTTAATGATTTTTTGATAAATTCAACTATTTCTTTAAAAAATCATTTTTTAGTCAAAAATTCAACTTTTTGTTGACCAATCGTCTTTTTGGACTGATAACACATCTTTGGTAAAAAAATTTCTTCTTTCATTCATTAATTTGTTAACTAATTAAATGAAAAATTAATTATTCTGTTGAAAATTCGACTATTTTATCAAGAAGTCATCTTTTTATCGAAATGTCTACTGTCTTCTTGAAAATTCGTCTTTTTGGATAGAAAATTCGTCCTTTTGGATTGAAAATTCATATTGTTAATTTTTTAACAAAATGGGGTTAAAAATTAATTATTCTGTTAAATATTCTATTATTTTGTTAATAAGTCATCTTTTTTATCGAAAATTCTACTGTTTTCTTGAAAATTCGTCTTTTTGGATAGAAAATTCGTCCTTTCGTATTGAAAATTCATATTGTTAATTTTTTAAGTTTTTTAACAAAATGGAGTAAAAAATTAATTATTTTGTTGAAAATTCTTCTATTTTGTTCAAAAGACATATTTTTTGTTTGAAAATTGGTCTGTTTTGGTTGAAAGTTAATTGTTTTTTTTTTAGACTTTTTTGTTCAGAATTAATCTCTTTTAGTTAAAAATACGACTCTCTCCCTTCTTCCTATATCCCTTCTCCCTCTTCCTACTATAGTTAATCACGCTTTCTACATTTCCTTTTTCCTCCACTTCTGTTAAATCTTATTTACACCTCTCCTCTTATCGTCACCCCCTCATTCCCCTCGCTCTCATCAAAACCTGCTACTCGTCTTCCACCCCTAATTTTCTCTCATCTACTGCTATACCCCTCTACTCGTCTCCTCCGTTCCAACATTATCTTTAAAATCTTGCTCTTATCAACCCATCCCCCATAATCAACCCCTCGGGTTCTTCCTTTCACGTCTCTATTTTCTCTCTTCTCCCTTTTCCTACTATGCTCATCACGCTCTGTCTACTCTCCCTCTTCCCACCACTTATTTTCCGTTTTATTTTCCCCTCTCCACATTTCATTACCCTCTATTTCCCCTCGCTCTCACCAAACCCTCTTATTTGTTTTCCTCCCATACTTTTCGCGCATTTACCGGGTGTCCGTCCGTCGTACTTTTTTCCAATGAGGGGAAGTGAGGGGAGGAGAAAATAGGAGGAGTAGGGTAGGAAAAGTTTCCGATAAGAAGGTTTCAACCACTTAATTAAGTTTTTTTAAGGAAAATATTTTCAAAAAATGATTTAAACAAATTTTCAAAAATTTCTTCTCTAACAATTTTTTTCATACAATTTTTATTACATAATTTTTTCTTAATACAATTTTTTTTAGCATCTTTTTAAAATATTTGACAATTTTTTGAAATTCCTTTAAATTATTGAAATCTCATGGAAATGCCTTGAAGTTTTTTCAAATTCCTTACATATTTATTTGAAATATTTTTAAATTACTTGAAAGTTGAAACTTTTAAAGCTATCAAAAATACCTTGGAATCTTCTAAAATACTCAAAAATATTTCAAATCCTCTGAAATCAATTAAATTACGGAAATCAATTGAAAATTCCTTGGAATATTTGAGCATAATTTAAAAGTTTTCAAATCATTAAAACTTTTTTTAAAATCTTTGAAACTGGAAATTTTTTTAAATCCCTCGAAATTTTTTAAAATACTTCATAATATTAAAAATATTCTGAAATCAATTTAAAATTTCTTGTATTCTTGACATTTTTTTAATCTCTTTAAAATCAAATAAAAGTTTTAAAAACAGCCTAAAATATTTCAAATCCTTTGAAATTCTTTCAAATTATTCAAATAAAAAAAATTCAATTGAGTCATTAAATATTTCAAGACCTTTTAAAACTTTTAAAATCACTTAAAACATTTTAAAGCTCTCGAAAATGCCTTGGAATCTTTCAAATTGCTCTAGAATATTTAAAATCCTCTGAAACAATTAAATTACTGAAATCAAAGGAAATATCCTTGGAATTTAGAAGAAAACTCTAAAAGTTTTCAAATCCTCTAATTTTTGTGAAATTTCCTAAGATATTCCTAATGCTAAATATCTTTTAAATTGATTCTAATTTTTCCTAATTTTTTTTTAATTCTGTAAAATTTAAACAATTACCTTAAAATCTTCCAGATTCTTTTTGATGATTTTGGAAATATTTTGAAATTATTTTTAAATCTTTTAAAATTTTCCACTAAAATTAATTTTTAAAAAGAAAAAATCATTTGAAATTTTACCATGAATCTTAAGAACATTTTTTATTCTCTTAAAACATTTCAAAATCTTTAAAAAGGTTCAAAATTTTATTT
>JAABKJ010075445.1:253492482-253535321 GCA_011634705.1 Andricus grossulariae
GATATCTTTTAAAATGATTCGAATTTTTCCTAAAGTTTTTAAAAACTCCTGCGAAATTGTTTAGTCTTTTGAAATGTTAGGAAATCTTTTTAAATATTTTTTTTAAATTGAGTTTATAAAATAAAAAAATCATTTTATATTTTCCAAAAATCTTGAGAAAATATCCTTATTTTCTTGAAATCTTTCAAAATTCTTGAAAAGCTTGTAAATTTTATTTCGGAATCTTCAACAATTTTCATTTTGTTTTTAATTTTTTGACATTTTTTCAAATTTCTAAATATCTTTTAATATGATTCGAATTTTTCCTAAAATTTTTAAAAACTCATGCAAAATATAAAAAAAATTAATATTTTGAAACATTTTCAAATGTCCTCTTAAAATTAAGTTTTCAGAATAAAAAAAATTTCAATTTTCCTAGAAATTTTAAGGAAATTTTCTTATTCGAGTTAATATTTAATTTAATTTAGCAAAAATAATTATTTGAACAATTTATTATTATTTTTAATAATATTATTTTTGAATAATGCTAGAAATTTCGGTTTTTCTGAAAATTTCACCTTTTTGTCAACCTTTCACTTGGATTAAGTTAAAATCTAATTTAATTTAGCAAAAATAATTATTTAAACAAGTTATTATTGTTTATAGCTATCTTTTTCTATACCAATACAAGATAATTGCGGTCTTTTATGAACTTTTTAATTTTTTGTCCACTTTTTAATTGGTGTAATGTAATAATAAATTCCAGTTAACAAAAATAATTGTTTCAACAATTTATTATTGCTTATTACAATCTTATCCTATAGTATTGCTAGATAGTTGCAGCTATTTCTGAAATTTTCCACTTTTTGTCAACTTTTCACTTAGAGTGAGGTAACCATTAATTTTAGTTAACAAACATAATTGTTTAAACAATTTATTATTATCGTTAATAATATTCTTTTTGATTAATGCTAGAAATTTCAGTTTTTCTAAAAATTTCAACTTTTTGTTCACCTTTCACTTAGATTGAGTTAATATTTAATTTAATTTAGCAAAAATAATTATTTAAACAATTTATTGTTATTTTTAATAATATTATTTTTGAGTAATGCTAGAAATTTCGGTTTTTCTGAAAATTACAACTTTTTGTCCACCTTTCACTTAGATTAAGTTAATATCACAAAAAATAAGTTTTTAACTGAAGTGATGAATTTTCAACTAAAATGATGAATCTTCAACTGGAATACTTAAATTTTTAACCGACAAGATGAATTTTCAAACATAAAGATTAGTCTTCAAACAAGAAGATTAATTTTCTACCAAGAAAGACGATTTTTCATCAAAATACATGAATTTTCAAAGAAATAGTTTAATTTCGAACTGAAAAAGATCAAGTTTTAATCAAAAATGGAATAGTTAAATTTTTAGTTTAAAAAGTTAACTTTTCATAAAAAAACAAATAAGTTTTTAACCGAAGTGAGGAATTTTCAACTAAAATGATGAATCTTTAACTGGAATAGATGAATTTTAAACCAAAAAGAAGACCTTTTAACAAAAGAATTTTATTTTCTACCAAAAAGATGAATTTTTAACTAAACAGCTTAATTTCTGCAAAAACACGAATTTTCAACTAAAAATGATCAATTGTCAACCAAAAATTGAATAGTTCAATTTTCAATTAAAAAAATTAATGCTCATCCAAAGAGATGAAATTCCAACTAAAATGATAGAATATTTAATTAGAATAGCTATATTTTCAATAAATAAAAAAAAAACTAATTTTCGAAAAAATATTTTTAAAACCAAGGGATGAATTTTCAACTAAAATGATGAATTTTCAAAGAAGAAGATTAATTTTCAAATAAAAAGATTAATTTTCTACTAAAAAGGCGTGTTTTGATTGAAATGTCATCTATTACATTTTTCGTCGAGAATTCTTCGTTTCTGGTTAGAAAAATTAAACTACTCACTCAAAAATTAAATTAAATTAAAGATAAAACCGTCTGGATAAAACTCCTTCTTTTAAGGTTAAAGATTCAATTACTTTACTGAAGTTTTTTTTTGTCGCAAATTCAACCGTTTTGTTAACAATTCATCCTTTTGGGTGAAAAATTAATCTTTCATATCAGAAAAATGATCTTTCAGCTGGCTCCTAAAAATATGTATTTTTTTGAAAATTTAGTTAATTTTGGTTCAATAAGGGGAACATTTTTAAAATCCAGAAAAATTTAATTGAATTCAGATAAATGGAAATGAATAAAAATCTGACCAAATTTACAAGAATCCAAGGTGAACTTAAAAGTCTCTACGGCAATTCCACAAAATTGATGGAATTTTATTATTTATTATATTGCTCAATTACAAAACGCCACTATGCACATTCAAAAAAAATTGTATTAAGAGTGTTTTCAAAGATTGTTATTTTAAATATAAACAGTAATTTCCAAAAATACTTCGACCCTGGGTCAGAAAAAAATAGTTTTTACTTCGGTGTGTCTGTATACCGGATGCCTTTTGAAAGGCTAATCGGATTGGATTGTGCTTTGGCACAAAGTTTCAGGGACAAAGAGAAAGATCGATTTCGTTCAGGCTGGAGTGCCAATCATTCTGGTAACAGTAGCTTTTTTGTTGAAAATTTACATTTTTGGATTGAAAATTCAACTCTTCTTCAACTTTTTTTTTAATCAACAATTTTTAAAAAAATGTATTCTTTTAGATTGAAAATTCAACTATTTATGTAGAAAATTCAATTATTTGGTTTGAATTAACTGTTTTGTTAAAAATTTATATTTTTGGGTTGAAAATTCAATTCTTCTTCAACTTTTTTTTTAATCAACAATTTAAAAAAAATGTATTCTTATAGATTGAAAATTCAACTATTTATGTAGAAAATTCAATTATTTGGTTTAAATTAACTATTTTGTTTCAAATTTATATTTTTGGGTGAATTTATTTTTCTTTTTAGACTGAAAAATATATATTTTTTTAAATCAACTATTTTGTTGAAAATTTAACTATTTTCGTAGACAGTTTTTGATTATTTTGCTTAAATTGTCATTTTTTTAATTGAAAATTTATATTTTTGGGTTGAAAATTTAATACTTTTTTGTTGAAAATTTATATTTTTGGGTGAAAAATTTAATAATTTTGTTAAAAATTTAGTATTTTCGAGTGAAAATTCAACTATTTTGTATAAAATGTAGTTATTTAGTTTAAATGAACCTTTTTGTTTGAAATTTATATTTTCGGGTTGAAAATTCTATTCTTCTATGAAAAATCATGTTTTTGGATTAAAAATTCAACAATTTAGTTGATTTTTTCTTGAGTACATGTTTTTTTAACTGATTTTTTTGTACATACTTCTTTTAAGGCCTCCTTGTGCAATTTTGTTATATAATTTGACTTTTTTTTCAGTTTATATGCAAAAAAAATGTTCTTCAAAAAATTGAAATGAATTCAAGAGAACTTAAAGGACTTTCAAAGAATACAAAAGAATTCAAAGATATTCAAAATAATTTAAAAGGTATTCAAAAGAATTCGAAGGAATGAATAAGAATTCCAAGGAATTCAAAAGAATTCCAAGGAATGCAAAAAAATCCAAGGAATGCAAAATAATTAAAAAAAAATCAAAGGAATTGAAAATAATTCAAATAATCCAAAGGAAAGCAAAATGATTAAAAAAAATACAAAATAATTTAAAGGAATTCAAAAGAATTTAAAAAAAAATTTTTTAACACGTAGAATTCAGAGGACTTCAAAAGAATTCAAAATATTTCAATAAAATTCAGGAGTAGGAATAAATTTGAATTCAATATCCATTAGCAGCGATTACTTAAATAAAATAAGGATTTTATTTTTAAAAACTGGCTTGGGGGAACCTCAATTTTTTTTAATTCTGCCAAAAATCGAAGGTCATTTTGATACCAAAATAAACACTTTTGAGGGATGCTATTTGAGGGAAAAACTTACTTTTTGGACTACCCTAGTGAAAATAAATTTTCTATTATACCATTTAAAAAATCAAATCCATCACCTTTTTTAGGATAAATTTGGACAATACAACAGGTAAACAAAATAACTT
The DNA here is from genome assembly GCA_011634705.1 of Andricus grossulariae. Classification (NCBI taxonomy): domain Eukaryota; kingdom Metazoa; phylum Arthropoda; class Insecta; order Hymenoptera; family Cynipidae; genus Andricus; species Andricus grossulariae. The sequence goes on from JAABKJ010075445.1 coordinate 253,496,543, forward strand.
CAGGGACAATTCAAGTTTCAAGCAGTTCACTTCGAGTTAATTTGATGGCGCCTCATGACGAATACTTTAGAAGATAAACGTACTGGTTCAACTCGCCCTGGTCTCCCCTACTTTTATAATATTTTATCCATAATTTTTTTATAGCAAACAATTTTGTCTTTAACCTAATTCAAAGTTGATACAAAAATATAAAACAGTCCTTGACTCGAGACGAATCAGTTGACCTTGCAATAATAATAAATTTTATTGAAGAGTAAGAAAGTTATGGCCTTTTATATTAAAACTGTTTTCATTAACATAATTCAAGCAATAGAAAAGATTTCTTATTTTGAGACACATATCGATAAACCTATTGTCTAATAGCCGTACGATGAGAAAAAATACTATTGATTCAAATAAAAATTCAATAAAACAATAATGATTTATTTCGGCTTGACAGTGATGCTGTGAATTCGATAGTATATCCATTTGAATCAATCAGATCTGCTTTTGGATGAGCGCGAAAGTGCGCACTTTTGATTCAATAGCATTTTTTTCAGTGCAATGTATTTTTGGTGAGTAATTTTGTTCATAAAATTTCACCATTTTTACATTCTCATCATTTACGATTGAGAAAGTATTAGAATTGTCCAAAATTTGACAACACAGATTTTCAACGGATCTCCACGGTATAAAGGCCAGAAGGCTTGCGGCGAGGAGCAGTGGCTTGACGGCGATTTTTTCCATGGAGACCCCTGAGGCGGCGGGCATCTTAAAGCAGCCCAAACAAAAACGGCGGTCACCGAGGTTACCGCCGTTCAGCTGGCTTAGGTAGGGGATACCTTTATGCGGGGGATACCTCTATACGGGTGGGAGCCGATTTATCGATTGTAACGGGCGGGCCGTCTATTTCATTACTTTCACGAAGGGTGAAAGTCCGAGTGGCTGTTATGTTCACGTCATCGACGAGGGTGGACTCACCTCTAACATCATATTTCAGGTGCCATTGGGTGACTATTGTGACCTCGGTCTCATTTTTTAGAGGGTTGTAGTCGATGAAGTACTGCCGGTCGCCAACGCTGCTGCTATAGCCGTCTTTCACTCGCGGAGGTTGCAATTCAAACCACGCAGGAGCGGAAGAACCTTGATGAGCAACCTCTGAAATTGCCGCTCGCATGTCAGGATTGGGCACGGTGCGCTCAAATGTATCGATCCCGTCCCTTACCAGACCCTCACGAATTGACCCTTCTAAGTTATCTGGGATGGTCATTCCTGCTAGCTGCCGGGGTATGTTGATCTCAACGTTCTCCAGGCCAGGGCGTCTTATTGTGTAAGGGTCTCGGTCGATGTCTTTGATAAAGTATTCGGAGTAATTGCTGCTACCAAACGAGGAGGGGGAGGCATTCATCTCTTTGAATGAAAAAATTGTCTATTTTGTTAAGAATTTGTTGTTTTGTTGTCGAAAATTAATTTCTTTTACTGAAAATTTTAATTTTTTCAATTTTGGTTGAAAATTGATCTTTTATAGTTAATAAATCAACTGTTTTTTTAAAGTTCTTATATTTCCTTAAAAATTTAATTATTTTTCAACAAATTCAACCCTTTTGTTGCAAATTTGACTGTTTGTGGAAAATTTACTTTCTTTCTGGTTCAAATTAGTTTTTTTAACTGAAAATGTAATTGTCTTGTTTTTTTTAAATTCATCTCTTTTAATTGAATTCTTGTCTTTTGGATTAAAAAGTTAATCATTTTGATGAAAATTCATCTCTTTGATTAAAAATTTGACCATTTTGTTGGTAATTAGTTGTTTTGTTGTTGAAAATTATTTTTTCTACTGAAAATTTAATTTTGTAATTTTCGGTTGAAAATTGATCTGGTAAAAATTAATTTTTTTAAATAAAAATGTAACTTTCTCGTTTTTTTAAATCAACTTTTTAATTGAATATTTGTCTTTTTGATTGAAAAGTTAATCATTCAACTGGTTTTTTGAAAGTTTATGTATTTTATTGAAAATTTTATTATTTTATTGCAAATTCAACTCGTTGGTTGCAAATTTAACTTTTTGTGGAAAATAAACTTCTTTATGGTTAAAATTAATTTTTGAAACTGATAATGTCGCCGAGCAGCCGGACCTGGTGTTTTTCCTCGGTGATTATATTTACGACAGTTCCTATGCTGCGGATTCGGGCAAGGTGTTTCGTTCTCACGGCAGCGGCAATGCGCAAAGCCTGAGTGATTACCGCAACCGCTACGCACTGTACAAGACTGATCCAGACCTGCAGGCCCTGCACGCCGCGGCTCCCAGCGTCGTAACCTGGGACGATCACGAAGTACAGAATGACTACGCCAACCGCTGGTCCCAGGACCCGAAGGTGGCGGTGGCGCAGTTTCTCAAGCAACGGGCCGCGGCGTACCAGGCGTTTTATGAACACATGCCCCTGCGTGCCAGCAGCGTGCCGAAGGGGCCGGACATGCGCATCTACCGGCGCCTGGACTATGGGCGGCTCGCGCGTTTTCATGTGCTCGACGGTCGCCAGTACCGTTCCGAGCAACCCTGCATCGCGGCCAATGGCAGCCACCAAGGGCATATTGTCACCACCCCTTGCAGCGACCTGCGTGACCCTGGCCGCACGTTGCTCGGCTGGCAGCAAGAGTCTTGGCTGGACCAGGGGTTTGCCCAGTCCAGTGCGCAGTGGAATGTCATCGCCCAGGATTTGCTGGTGGCGCCGCTGATGCAGCGTGACTTGACCAACCATAAGCTTGGCCGCTGGACCGATGGTTGGGATGGCTACATGGCGAACCGCTCACGGATGCTGGCGTCGATCGTGCGAAAATTCACGATTCGAAATAGTAGCTGGAAATTTCACTGAATAATCAGTGATTCAAGACTTATTAACTAATGAATGCAGTGATAATACAGTAGCAAGAGTAATACGAAACAGATAAATTTTACAGTAAAGCGTTGAGTATTATTCAAATTAAGTAGCTGAGTAATGTAAGAAATACGTATACAACGTGCCTGTGCACGACAGTCGAATCTCACAAGGCAGGCAGGCCATTTTTGAGATTAATTGGGATTTGGAATCATCTAAACTTTAAACATTTGTTCACATGCTTGTGTTTCACGTTCATATTTGTACTATTATTATTAGATTGGATGAAATAAAGTAATAATTTGTTACGACTGCTAACTTGATGTTGCGCGGTGATGTCAACTTATAAAGGTATTTTTTTATTGAATAAATTAATACAGGGTGGCCCCTAACCGGGAAAACTGGGAATTAGCTTGAAATTCTTAACACTGAGAAAAAGCCGGGAATTCGAACTTTTTTACTCTTGCAATAAATATCATGTCAGCCTTAGAAGAAAATGTGTTTGTTTCAATGAAAATCGAGACAACTACGCATTTTACAGTATTATCTGAAAAATGTATAGATAAATACTTCAAACAGTATCAAGTAGATAAAACATGTCCAAGTTTAGTAAGTTATGAAAGAAACACTATAAAGCCGCTAGGTCAACTGAAACATCTAAAAGTAAAATATTTACAGTTTGCACTGCCGAAGAAATTTCAAAACACTCACTGAGATACCGATTTGTTTTATTCAAACAAACTCAAACTTGTTTCAATCATATTTTTGAATAAAATCTTATACATGGACCCATCAAAGTTTGATTTAAACGAACGTTTTCATTCAAATAAATTATCCTCTAACTTTTTATTTATAGATCAAGAGGCTCATAGATATTCCTTAACGTCTATTATATTTCAAATAAAATCTATTTTACGTAAATCTACAATCATCTGACCTAATAGTACTACTAATCGCATTCTATATACCTTTCATTTTGCCGAAGTACCGTTTGTCATGATTCTTATTTTTCCGAGTTACTACTTTAACATCATTTTTGTTATTTCGAAATACTTTTCAACATTATCATTTTTATTTTACCGAATTATTGTTCTAAATCATTTTTATTTTACTAAATTTCTTTCTGAAAAAATTGTTATTTTACAGAAAGTCCACTGATCTTTTTGGAGGTTCGAGGAAAAAGTTAATTTCAAAAATTTCAAAAATTTCAAAAATTTCAAAAATGATTTTTTTTCGAATTTTTTAATGTTCCCAAGGTTTTTCGATCTTGAAGAAAATAATTTTTGGAAAAATATCAGATGGATTCAAGTCAAGAATGGTCGGAAAATTACTCATTGTAAGTTTTAACGTTTTCAGTTAAGTAGGTCTTTCACAACTTCTTTATACAATAAATGGGGTTTTTATGCCACCAAAAGGCTTTTTCCCAAAAACACCTGTGTTATCCTTGAACTTTAGCCCATTTTCCAATATTTTTAAGCGTTTTATTTTCAGGTCTGCGTAAGAAAATCAAAATTTAATTTAATTGTCAAGACACCGAAGGCAAGACAATTCCAAAAAAAAACAGCGCTTCAAAAGCATTAGATTTGCAAAATTTAGTAGGGTTGTGCACAAAAATGCATCACCTTATCACAAAACTCTCACTTTATTCGAAAGTGACCAATTAAAAAGATATAAAATCATGATAAACAAATTTAAAAAAGATAGTTTTCATCGCAGCTCTGTGTAGCAATTAATCTTGACAACGTAAAATGACTATAATTTGTTTTTAAACACTTCTATGCTCATTATCACGTCACCATTGAACAGGAAATTTTCGAATACTTTTCAATACAAGCCTTTCTACCGGGTGCTCTATTTAATGATCCTAATTTAACATATTCTTAACCATATTCGAGGTTAGTACATCTCATCATGTACTTTTATTATTTTCATTCACCGCACAGTCTAGCAGTCGTAGTCGGGGTTCTCGTCGACACCTAACCTATACAAATCTTCACACTATGATTGAATCTCAATTAGGTTGTTTCACTGCAAATGAAACAAAAGTTTCGTATGTTTTTAGTATAAAATGTGAATTTTGTTATAGTCTCATAATAGAGAAGAAACATTGAAGCATGGTTTTTATTTAACCTTTCCTTCCAAATTGGGCCCAGATCATGTGACAAGCGGCGAGTCACATTGCGGCAAGTCACATTTGAGGCATGTCACATTTGCGGCATCTTTCATATGGGAACAATTTTCAGTCCACACCAATATAGTGAAAAGCGGCATATCAGATTCTTTGAATTTCACGCTGCAGTGTGACACATTGCAGCATCTTTCATTCGCGTTGATTCAGAAATTAAATTTCGCGAAGAAATTACATAAACCACAGGTCGAAGTTTTTAGCAATTTAATTTTTTTTTAAATTCCGACGCATTAATTTCTGAATCGATCTCTTCAGTCATAATTCCGATTTGAGTTTTTTGTACAATTTTTTTAGTAAAAAATGCTAGAAATTAATAATTTTTCAATGTATTACTTTCTTGTTCGTCTGAACAAGTGAAGTACACCGCAAATCAATGGTAAGCAATCAACAGGCATAAAACGTAATAAGACATAAATTATTGTTAAGGCACAACGATCATATTGTTATAGGCTAATTTTATAAACAAATAGACATAAAACAACTTATTTAGGAATAAAGCTTTTATATTTATAAAAAATGATTTCTAAATACTGTAAAATGTTATTTGAAATCAACCAAGTTGTTAAACATGAATACTCATTATTTTTACTAATAAATTATATAAAGAAATGCTTTATATATAAAAAAGAAGAATTTCCGAATAAAATTAAGAAATTTTAAACCGAAAGACGAATCATCACCATATAAAGATTTTTCAATCAAGAAAAAAATCTATCTAGATTTTTAGACGACTAAGCCAAAAGATGAATTTTTCAATAAACAGTTGAATTTTGTACTTGAAAATATAAATTTTCAACAAAAAAGTGGAAGATGACAATCTTCAAGTGACAGGAAGCTGAAATCGGACCATGCTCAGCTGCGGATCGCTATAAAAAGTACAATTTGCAGTTAAAAAAAAGCTTCTGAGATATTTCAATAAAATTGTCAGATTTCCAACAAAAAAGAAGAATTTCCGAATAAAATTAAGAATTTTCACACCAAAAGACGAATCTTCACCATATAAAAATTTTTCAAGGAATAAAAAAAAAGATTTATCTAAATTTTTGAACTATTAAGCTGAAAGACGATTTTTTTACTTTACAGTTGAATTTTCAACGTGAAAATATAAATTTCCAACAAAAAAGTGGAAGATGACAATCTTCAAGTGACTGGATGCTGAAATTGGACCAGGCTCAGCTGCGGATCGCTATAAAAAGTGCAATTTGAAGTTAAAGAAAACTTCTGAGATATTTCAATAAAGTTTTCAGATTTCCAACAAAAAAAGAAGAATTTCCGAATAAAATTAAGAAATTTTAAACCGAAAGACGAATCATCACCATATAAAGATTTTTCAACCCTGAAAGAGGATGACTTTGGCGTGTAAAGTTAAGTTCATATTAAATTTCTGTACAATTACTGCGAATTATTTGTTTCATTTGCGAATTTCATAAAATGATGTAAATTACTGAAGCCCCCCTCCCCTTTCGTAAAAATACGTAAAAAAATCTCTCGACCCCTCCACCCATTGAGCGGTAATGTAATTTAAATACAATGTTTATTTAAATACAAAAAGGATGTCTTTTTAACAAAATGAGTGAATTTTCAACCAAACAATTTCATTTTTATCCAATAAGGATGCTATTTGTACTAAAATAGATGAATTTTTTAATTAAAAAGGCACATTTTCAACAAAATAGTTGAATTTTCACAAAAAAACAGATTTCAATTTAACTTTCCAAGGTCGAAACATGAGTTTTAAATAACAAGTGAATTTGCTACGAAAACATATACCTTTTCAGTGCACTTTATACGTGTACATTACTCCGTGCGTGAATTTCCTCCCAACATTTCCTCCGTTCACTGATCGAGGGTATGAGGTGAAATCTGGTTCACTGATGTCCTCGTTGCTTTATATCTGTGCATTCGTTAATTAGGGGGCCGTATTTGTACTGTACATAATTTATGGTTTCCAGAAATAATAAATAAAAAGTGAGCTTTCTACAAAAATAGTTGCATTTTCAACCAAAAAGGATGACTTTGGCGTGTAAAGTTAAGTTCATATTAAATTCTTAGTCCTGATGAGGCCATGATTCACGGCGAAATGCATAGCTAATTTCTCAATTAAACTCAGTCGCATTAATAACTCTAAATTTCTAGACCTAGGGCCCAAGAAAAACAAAGTTTATATATTTATTATTTAGTCTAAAAATTGTAAAAAAGAAGTAGTTATTCGTGATACAATTGCGTAAACCAGGAGATTGCAACGAGTTTGATGCTTGGAGCATAAGTCACAGTCAAGTGTTGCAATCACATGAGCAGTAATTACCTGGTACGTTCGTGTATCACGCTCTATTTTTGGCAACACCTGTCCTTGAAAGTTTAAAAAAATAGATAATTTACTAACAATTTCGTAAATATTGACTCTAGAAATTATTCAGAATCCCTGTAATATGCATTGTAAAAAATGCATTTATGAATTATATAAATAGTAAATAAAATTTAAAAACACATGGGAAATTTGAGTAAGGAAGGCATGAATATTGTTGAAAATATAAGCCAATTTTCATAAATATTCACCGCAACAAATGTTTAAGCATATGTTAGTTTATGTCAACTATGTTAACTACTTCCTTTATAAAATTTTTAGACTAAATAATAAATATATAAACTTGGTTTTTCTTTGGCCTTAGGTCTAGAAATTTAGAGTTAATAATACGACTGAGATTAATTGAGAAATTAGCTATGCATTTCGCCGTGAATCACGGCCTCATCAGGACTGAAGTTTTTTGGGGGTTTTGACCTTAAAAATCAAATTCGCGGGTATCTTTACTATCATATTCGTGATCAGTACGTCAAAAATACATAAGTATACAGTGTTTCAAATTAATCGGAGGTAAGCGCTTTTCGGTAACGTCTTGTCCGCTTCACTCGTTTGAAAACACGTGTTTTACATGGCCGTTCCGGTTGGCCCCTGTTGTCTTTAAAATCGATTTTGAAAATTTAATTTTAGAAACATATGGCCATGAAATTTCCTACAAAGCCATATGTTTCTAAAATTAAATTTTCAAACTCGATTTTAAAGACATCAGGGGACAACCGGAACGGCCATGTAAAACACGTGTTTTCAAACGAGTGAAGCGAACAAGACGTTACCGTTTTTCGACCCGGAAAAAAACCAGGGAAAAGACTTTTGGTAACAAGCAGAAAACTCGTAACGCAATCAAATAATATGGGAGAGCTGTAAATAGAATACATTTTTAAATCATATTATAGTATCTTTTTGATTTTAAGACGAAAATAATTTTTATTCAGATCAAGTTTAATTATTTTCACACCAAGCTTTTTAAATTTCCCGCGGGTGGAGTTCCGAAAAGCGCTTACCTCCGATTAATTTGAAACACTGTATACTTATGTATTTTGACGTATTGATCACGAATATGATAGTGAAGATACCCGCAAATTTGATTTTTAAGGTCAAAACCCCCAAAAAACTATCAGACCCCCCGTTCACCCTGTTTAAAATCTAAAATACCTAATAAAATTAAAATTTCAGGACCTCCTAATAGTAAATGGACAGTGCCCAATCGATCAGAGGTATTTTCATCTTCCGGCTTCCACCGGAAGTGGCCTATGCTGACCGGCAGTCATTTTTTAAAATGGAATGACATATTTTTCTTTATTTGTTGAATCATCGTTTTCCACCCCAAAATGCTTTCTGAAGTCTAACTGAGCCGTCGTTTGTTTTTTACGTCACCTCGTGCTTAGTCAGTCACTTTTCGGAATATTGAAATAAAATTTTGAAGGATACACTTCGGAATATCCTTCGACTGATAGAGCAAGAGGAATTAAAAAATTTATTTGAAAAAAATTTTAATGATTTTTTTCTGACGCTCTGCACCTTTTGGACTTATCTAATTCTTCAGGGGAATAGTAACATTTCGGAAGGCATTTTCAGGTGTAAAACGACGAAAAAAAAAATGCCTACAAAAGTTACTCACTCTTTACCGTAGAATCGAAATCAAGAAAGAAAAATATGTCATTCCATTAAAAAAAATTACTCTCGGTCCGAATAGGTCACTTCCGGTGGGAGCCGGAAGTTGAAAATACCTCCAATCGATCGGGCACTGTCCATTTACTATGAGGAGGTACTGAAATTTTAATTTTATTATGTATTTTAGATTTGAAAAAAGGTGGACGGGTGGTCTGGTTCGAAGACTTGAAGGATTTGAAGGAATTTCATAAGATTTTAAAAGATTTTACAGGATTTCAAAAGATTTGCAGAGATTTCAGAGGATTTCATAGAATTTCGACGGATTTTAAAGGTTTTCAAGGGATTTTTATGGGATTTTAAATATTTCGAGCGATTGTCGAGGATTTAAAGGATTTCAAGGGATTTTCAGAGATCCTAATAATTTTCAAGGGATTTCAAAATATTTTCAAATATTTAAAAGGATTTGCAAAGATTTCAAAGGATTTGAGGAGATACAACAGAATTTTGTAGGATCTCAGGGGACTTTAATTATGTGTCGAAGACTTGAAGGATTTGAAGGAATTTTATCAGATTTTAAAAGATTTCACAGGATTTTAAAAGATTTTTAGAGATTTTAAAGGATTTTATGCATTTTTGACCCATTTTAAAGTTTTTCAAGGGATTTTTATGGGATTTTAAATATTTCAAGCGATTGTCGAGGATTTGAAGGATTTCAAAGGATTGTCAGGGATCCTAATAGTTTTCAAGGGATTTCAAAAGATTTTCAAATATTTAAAAGGATTTGCAAAGATTTCAAAGGATTTTAAGAGATACAACAGCATTTTGTAGGATCTCAGGGGACTTTAATTATGTTTCGAAGACTTGAAGGATTTGAAGGAATTTCATAAGATTTTAAAAGATTTTACAGGATTTCAAAAGATTTGCAGAGAGTTACAAGTTAGAATTGTATTTTTTTTTAATTCACTGTTCAAAGTTACAATTGTATTTTTTGAATTTACTGTTCAAAGTTACAATTATAATTCATTGTAAAATTCTTTGGTCAAACTCCGAATTATATTTTTTTCATAATATTCCCCGTTCCCAAAGTCAATTACAATTCTTTACGAAATATCCTCTCCTAATTCAGAATTATGATTCTTTCAAAAAATGCATTGTTCCAAGTAATATTATAATTTTTTCATAATATTTCCCGTTTCCAAAGTCATTTACAATTCTTTACGAAAATTCCTTGCCCTAATTCAGATTTCGATTTATTTGCAAAATCAATTCTTCCAATTCATAATCATAATTTTTTCATTTTTTGAAAATTCACTCTCATAATCATAATTATAATTCTTTACGAAAATTCTCCGCCCCAACTCATAATTCCTATTGTACAGTTTTAAAAATTCTGTTTTTGACCTTAAAGCATTGTTCCCGCTGCATATTCTTTTCAGTTAAAAAAAATAAGCGTGTCAACTGAAATATTGTACCAGGCATTGACCATATAGTGATATTAATTAATAATTCATATCACCGATAACATTGAAATTCCATCTAAACAAATAAGCGGCCGTGTCCTGTCGCTGTCGCCACTGGATGATTAGTCCGATAGTGCGAAATATTTGGAATTTACATTTATATATATATATATATATATATATTACTCAGAAACTTGGTGGTTACCAGGGAGTCCTCCGACCCGCTTTCCTATGGAAGCTTATCCAAACTCACTAGCCCTCCCCATAACTGAGAATAAAACAAAAGTAGTCCCAAGTTGAAAGATAGTGAAATGCCGCTAAAACTTATTAATCCTAATCAATCCTCAAAAAACAAACACAAATTCCAATCCCTACAGAACATCTCCTCGCAAGACACTAGCGACAAATCAAGCACACAAGACTCATTTAGTTTAACTAAACCGAAAATGACAAGGAAGAATAAGGAAAATGAGTTGGAAAAACTTTTTCATAACAGTAAATACGACGACACGTGTAGGAATAGCGATAGTAACCTTTGGAGAAATAAAAAACTTTTTTATCGGAAAAAGACGAAAAAGAAATCTTAGAAAAATAATTAAATATCGGAAATTAATAATAGAAATCGATGGGTCAATTTCACAAATAATGCGATTGAACTAAATAATATTTCGGATAATTTGGGAAAACTAGAAGAACAAAATAATTGTTCGCCGGAAATTTTCGAAGGCATTGTTGAGCTTAACGAAAGCCAAAAATCCCAATTAGAAAAAGTGTTAGAGGACAAAATAAAAGTATATCAGGGAAAAGAACATAGGTCGATTCACCTAGCAAAACATAAAATTGACGTCCAGGGCCACGATCCCATTGAACAGCGATATTACCACGTGAGCCCAAAAAATGATGATAATGGTCCAGCGAGTAAAGGCAAGATCAGATGATGATGATGATGATATAGCCAGTAAAGAGAAGATTAAATGATGATTCAGCCAGTGAAGGCAATGTCAAATGATGATGATCCAACTAGTAAAGACCAAATCAAATAATAATAATGGTCCAGCCAGTAAAGGCAAGATCGGATGATGATAATGATCTAGCCAGTGAAGACAAGATTAAATGACGATGATGATGATTCAGCCAGCGAAGGCAAGGTCAGATGATGATGATAATGATGATGATCTAACCAGTGTAAACCACATAAAATTATAAGAACGGTCTAGCCAGTGAAGGCAAGATCGGATGATGATGATGATCTAGCCAGCGAAAACAAGATTAAATGACGATGACGATAATTCAACCAGTGATCAAAAGCCAATGATTAAAAAAAAATTACATTTACTAGTTCAAGTAATCAAATTTGATTTAGGAACTGGGTGAGTTCTCCTCAAGTACACAGCCCTGCAAAATTTGATGATAATAATGATGATGATAAGGGTCCAGCCGGTGAAGGCATGATCAGATGATGATGATGATTCAGCCAGCGAAGGCAAGTTCTGATGATGATGATGATGATTTAACCAGTGAAGACCAAATAAAATGATGATAATGGTCCAGCGAGTAAAGGCAAGATCAGATGATGATGATGATGATATAGCCAGTAAAGAGAAGATTTTCACATGAAAACGGTTATTTTAAAGAAAAATTATTAGATTTCGAAAAAGATTCAAAATTCTGAACAATTTTCTGTTAATGTTTTTTTATAGGAAATTATTGGTATTTAAAAAAAATATTAGATTTCAAAGAGTATATTTATTATTATCCAAAAACTTTAGGGTTATGTTCGTGTATTTCACGTAAAATTTGTATTTTTAACAAAAAATCATTAGATTAATGATTTTTGTTTAGAGGAATATTGACAATTTTGAAGAATTTCGGATTGTATTAGTTTTTCGTCGAAAATGGAACTTTTTATCGAAAAATCATTAGATTTCAAAGTAATTAAATTTTTTTCTAACAATTTTAGGTTAGGTTAGCGTTTTACACAAAAGTTGGCATTTTAAAATAAAAACCATTATAATTCGAACAAGATTTCAAATCTTTTCACAATTTTGGATTATGTTAGTGTTTTTTTATCAGAAATTGGTGTTTTTAGTAATGAAACAAAATATTTTAAAGAATATTAACAAATATCGGGAATTTTAGGTTATGTTGTCCCTTGACGCCAAAAATTGGTATTTTTAAACAAAAATCATTATAGTGTGAACAAAATTTGCAATTTTTAAACAGTTTCTGGTTATATTAAACATGTTCACATGAAAACGGTTATTTTAAAGAAAAATTATTAGATTTCGAAAAAGATTCAAAATTCTGAACAATTTTCTGTTTGTAAATTCAACTATTTTCTTGTAAATTTGTCTTTCTAATTAAAAAATTTATTTATTTTAGTAGAAATTGCATCTTTCTTGGGTAAAAAGCCAACTGCCTTGTTGGAAATTCTTCTTTGAGGATTGAAGATTCAAATATTTTCGTAGCAAATTTACTCTTTGTTTAAAATTCATATCTTAATGTTAAAAATTCAATTGAAATCTTTTTTGGATGAAAATCCAACTATTTTCTTGTAAATTTGTCTTTCCAATTAAAAAATTTATTTATTTTAGTAGAAATTGCATCTTTCTCGGATAAAAATTCAACTGTTTTGTTGGAAATTCTTCTTTGAGGATTGAAGATTCAAATATTTTCGTAGCAAATTTACTCTTCGTTTAAAATTCATACCCTTATGTTAAAAATTCAATTGAAATCTCTTTTGGATGAAAATTCAACTATTTTCTTGCAAATTTGTCTCTTTAATTAAAAAGGTTATATATTTTAGTGAAAATTGCATCATTCTTGGATAAAAATTCAACTGTCTGATTGGAAATTCTTCTTTAAAGATTAAAGATACAAATGTTTTCGTAGCAAATCTACTCTTTGTTCAAAATTCATATCTTAATGTTAAAAATTCAATTGAAATCTTTTTTTGATGTAAATTCAACTATTTTCTTGTAAATTTGTCTTTCTAATTAAAAAATTTATTTATTTTAGTAGAAATTGCATCTTTGAAGAATTCTTGTTTATTGGATGAAATTTTTTTTACTGAAAATTTAACTAATCTGGTTGAAAATTCGTTTTTTTTTTTGTTAGAGGATTCAATTATTTTGTTGAAAATTCATCTTTTTCGGTTGAAATATCAACTATTGCATTTTTCGTCGAAAATTCATCGTTTTTGGTAAAAATTATTCTTGTTTCCAGAAAATTCAAGAATTTGTGGAAAAACTCATTTTTTGGATGAAGATTCTTTATTTTAATTAGAAATTCTTATCTTTTATTGAAAGTTCAACTATTTTATTGAAGAATCCTTGACTTTTGGTTGAAAAATTTTGTTTTAGCTGAAAATGTAACTATTTCAGTTGAAGATCCATAATTTTAGTTGAAAATTCCTCTTTTTGGTTGTAAAATTAACTATTTTGTTGAAAATTCGTTTTTTATTAAGGATTCAATTATTTTGATAAAAATTCGTCTTTTTTTGTTGAAATATAAAGTATTGCATTTTTCGTTAAGTATCCATCTCTTTTGATTAAAAATTATTCTACTATTAGGAAATTAAAGAATTTGGTTAGGAAGTAATTTTTTGGATGAAGATTCTTTATTATAGTTGAAAATTCTTTTTCTTAATTGAAAGTTTAACTATTTCGTTGAAGAATTCTTGTTTATTGGATGAAATTTTTTTTACTGAAAATTTAACTAATCTGGTTGAAAATTCGTTTTTTTTTTTTTTTTTAACTGAAAATTTCAACTATTCCATTTTTGGTTCAAAACAAAATATTTTCAAATTGAAAATTTAACTATTGGGTTTAAAATGAGTGTTTTTTTGGTTGAGAATCAATTTTTTTAGCGAAAAATTTAACTATTCCACTTTTGTTTGAAAATTGATATTTTTTATTTAACATTGATATTTTCTAGTTGAAAATTCATGTATTTTGTTAAAAATTCGTTTTGCAGATAATACGTCTTTTTGGCTTCAAAGTTCATGCCTTCTGTTGAAGCTTTTTTTTGTAAACAATAATTTTTTATCTGCAAATTTAACTATTTCAATTTTGATTGAAAACCGATCGTCTGAGTTAAAAATTGAACTATTTTTTTTTAGAAAATTCATGTATTTTGTGGAAATTCAATCGATTTTGGTTCAATTCAAAATTTAAAAATTGGTGTTTTCTTGTGTTGATAATGAAGTTTTCAAACTGAAAATTTAGCGATTCAATTTTTCGTTAAAAACTGATCTTTTTTGGTTGAAAATTCATATTTTTGGTTAAAACTTCATATTTTTGGTTGTAAATTCAACTATTTGTTTACAAATTTGATTTGTTTGGTTTAATTCAACATGTTCAAAATTCGCTTGTTTTTAAATAGTTTTTTTAACTGAAAATTTCAACTATTCCATTTTTGGTTCAAAACAAAATATTTTCAAATTGAAAATTTAACTATTGATATTGCATCTATCCTGATGTATCTTTTATGTCAGAACATGCAACTGGAGCACTGCTAGAAGCCAGAAAAAATCTTCGCGTTTCTAGAGTCATATTTAACTGGCTTTGTGATTACATTCGGGCTATCTTTATGTCGGACCAATAGTAAACTCTGGGGATTCTTTGAAGTATTCTTCAATAAAAATGCCTATATTATATTTTACAGCTGCTGGAGGGATGGGTTCCGACTTCAACTTGGAGAATTCAGAAGAGGATGATCGATTCCAAAGAGGTATATTTTCTTGTGACAAAATAAAAGTATATTATAATTTTTTCAAAGTAGGGAAAGAAATGTTGGAATTCAGAAAAAAAATAATCAAAAATTCATTTCTTAGCAGCGAATACATTTTTGTCACTGAAGTGCGTTTACCCCAGGATACTTTTAAACTGAGTTTCAAATTTTAACTTAAAAAGTACATATTCTTATAGGCAATTAAATTGCGCATGTTTGGAATCTTATGCCTACCAGCCCATTGACCAAGTACGTTTGCGTGGTAAAGGCTTCAGTCACCGCTTTTTAAAAAAATAGCCCCATTTTCTTCTTACTGCATCACACAAACGCTTTAAAACCCCTTTATCTGTCGTCTGACCTTCTCAGTGATACTCTTTGAGTATCACTCATAGACTTAACACCATACATTTTCAGAATTATAACAATGGTTACCCAACATCAAATTTTCAAACAAAAACTTTTAACAAATTAGTTAAATTTTCAACAAAAGAAACGGACCTTCATCGAATAAAATAAATTTGTAATAAAGTTAAACCAAGCAGTTATATAGTTATATAATAGTTAAATTTTCGGTTAAACAAATTAATTTCCAACAAAAAAAACGAACTTTTAATAAAATAGTTGAATTTTCCACCAAAATCATAAATTCTCAATGAAAAACTTAATAGTTGTATTTTCAACTAAAAGCAATCAAGTTTCAACCCAATATGGAATAGTTCAATTTGCAGTTCAAAAAATTGATTTTCTACCAAAAAAAAATAGAATTTCAAACAAAATAGTTAAATTTTTTAAATGAAGTACACCCTTCAACCAAGCAGTTACATAGCTATAGAATAGTTAAATTTTCAGTTACAAAAAATTAAAGTTCGATGAGAAAAGAAAGAACTTTCAACAAAATAGTTCCATCTTCGATCAATAAAATAAAAGTGTTCCAAAGTAGTTCAACTTAAACTATGTTGTGGAATTTTCAACCAAATAAGATGAATTCTCAATGAAAAATTTAATTCTTGTATTTTCAACTAAAAACGATCAATTTTAACCAAAAATAAAATAATTTAATTTTCAGTTCAAAAAATTGATTTTCAAACAAAAACTTTTAACAAATTAGTTAAATTTTCAACAAAAGAAACGGACCTTCATCGAATAAAATAAATTCAGGTGGAGACGTGCTCCTGGCAGGAGAACTGGACCTGACACGAAGAGGAGGTTTGACTGGAGATAGAGATCTATTAGGAGAATGATGTCTTGCAGATGAAGAATGAGATTTGCCACGAGAAACATTAGAAATCGGGATGCCATTAGGTAAACAGTCGAATTTTAAACTTAACTCGAACTTAGCTCGATCAGCAATAATTCAGGAACATTGTTAGAGAAGGTTTATGCGAAAGTTGAATTCATAATTTTTTATCACAAGTATGATGCGCTTTCATAAACACACTAGAAAACACACACGCGCGTTAGGTAATCAGTCGACTAGTAAACAAGAGTAAAAAGATCGGTACCCAAATTGTCTCCACTGTTGCATGTTTTGCAATTCCGTAGAGTGATGCCGAGTCCTTGGCCTCTAGTATTGCAAACAATGCATTGTGAATGTGCACTCTTTGTTCATGTCAAATCATATATCATGCAGCTTGTCCATTACAAAATTAAAAAATGCTTTCAGATTTCATAAAGTTTATGGAAATGATCAAGTCGACCATCCGACAAGATCAAGTCGACCAGTGGCGTGGACCTTCACAATGATCCTGGATACGAGAATATTCCATCATCGATAATCGCTCCACGTAAGTTGGCTCTATAGCTCAAGCTCGTACTACGTCCTATACGATATTGTTAGTAGTAGCAAGTTTGCTAAGATGTTAAGTTGCCTTGGAAACCCTACAAAATACCTCACTTTTCGTGACTAATTTCTTGAAATCCAGTAAAATATTATAAAATCCCGTGAAGTTCAATGATGATATTTCCTGAAATCCTGGGAAATGTAGTAAAAAATACATTGAGGACTTTAAAATCAATGAAATGCTCGGAAATCTTATGAAATATGTGATATCTTTCAAAATAACGTAAAACCTTATAGGCCCTGTGAAATCTTGCCTCATCTTTTGGAATTCTTGAAAATTCTTTATCCGAAAATATATCGAATGCTTTGAAATCCCTTCAAGTTATTGAAATCAATTACAAATTTCTAGGAATCTTCTAAGATTCCCTAAAATATTTCAAACAAAAAGCTCTTGAAAATGTTTTAGAAGTTTTAAAAATATCCTAAAATCTTGAAAATACCTTCAAATTATCAAAACCTATTAAAAGTTTCTCGGAATCTTTGAAAATACCATGAAATATTTCAAAGGAATTCAAGACGAGTATTAATGATAAAAAGGCCGTATCAAGATAAGCATGGTCTGGGTGCCCCCAAGTATGCCAAGCATTCCAAGTATCAACTAAAAAAAAAATTTATAAAAGTTATAAACCAATTTTGAAAAATAAAAAAAATAAAATTTTCTCGAAAACGGCTAGACCGATCTTGGTGGTTAAAATACATTTTATAGTAGATAGTGGAGAGGTTCTGCAAAAACTTCAAGAAATAAAATTCCTCGTTTAGAAATAAAGGTTCTAAGTGCTCAGGCTATCTCCTCTAAAAGCGAGAGAGCATAAGAAAGAGAGAGAGAGAGAAATCTCTGAAGGTTTTATTCTCTTTATCCGTAACGTTTTCTTCAAGGGGACCTTCCACGTGAATATGAAGTCAATTTTTCGAAAAGTGCGCTTTTTTCTACAAAGTCGATAATAGCCTTTCTAAACCAGGTTAAAAATAATCAGTCTGCTTTTAAGACTTTACCAAATTTTTATAGATATATTGCTATCTTACTAAATGCCACTTCCTGGACTAGGTTACGAGAAACTCGTTCTGTTCGTCAGTGGTTCAAGTAGTAAAATATATCAAAACAAAGTGCCGGAAAAAATCATTTAATTCCGCGATAAAAAGATCTCCTTCAAAAATTCTCCTCAAAGCTGAATTGCCTTGAGTAGCTCGCACAAGGATCAAAATAACTCTAAGAATGTTGCGAGTCGAAGACGCTCTCAAGATTTTCAACGATAGAAAGCAGTATGGAACTGGACATGAGAAAGAGGGATCTCAAGCCACTCTCGGAACTACTTCTTCTTTGATCCTTGCGATTCACGCGCAAGCCTCTAAATCGTCGATTTTTTTTTCGTTTACTTTTACTTTTTAAAACCATTTTATTCATATTTTCATTGGTAAGTGTACATGGATGCTTACATGTATTCATAAATAAAATTGTTAAAAATTCATCTATTTGGTTAAAAATTTAACTATTTTGTTGAAATTCATTATTTTTGTGGTTTAAAATTAATTTTATTTAGTGAAAATTGTACTTCTTCTTCTGATAGACATTGGTTGAAATTAGTGGTTGAAAATTCATGCATTTTGTTAAAAACTTTTTTTTTTGTGGAAAATTAATCTTTTTGGTTGAAAATTCAATTTTTTGGTTGAAAATTCAACTTTTTAGTTGAAAAGTTACCTTTTTAGTTAAAAATTAACCTATTTTGTTGAAAATTTGTCTTTTTGGTCGTAAATTAATCTTTTTAGTTGAAAATTCAACTATTAGGTTGATAATTCCATTCAAAATTAAAATATTTGGTTGAAAATTCATATAGGTTTTTAAAAATTCGTCTTTTTGGCGGAAAATTATTATTATTATTTGTTTTGAAAATTCAACTGTACTTGGTTGAAAGTTGAACTGCTTTGTTAAAAATTCATTTTTATGGTTGAACATTTATTATTTGAGTTAAAAACTTATTTCTGTGGTTGAAAATTTAACTATTCTTTTGAAAATTCATTATTGAGTGAAAATTGATTTTTTTACCTAAAAATTTAACTATTACATTTTTTTGTAAAAAATTTATCACTTTTATTTGAAAATTCAACTGCTTGGTTGAAAGTTTAACTTCTGAGTGGAGAATGAATTTTTTGGTTAATGATTCCTCATTTTCAATAATGAAGTTTGTTATTGATAATAATATTCATTTCTATCTTAAAAAGTGGTGTAACGATATGTCTCGAAAATCTCGCAAAAATTGTTATTGAAAGCCTAATTGACGGATAAATCCTTTTAGTAAGAAAAATGAAAGAAAACCTTTTGCGGAATGAGAAACATTTTTGGTTTTCAAATACTTTTGAGCGGTTAAATTAAATATTTTAAAGTACCTAATAAATTATTGAAAATATTACACATGTTTCATGCTAGTGCTTTTCGCTGCAAATTAGTATTGAAAAAAAAAAGAATTTAAATATAAAATCCTACAGTTTCAAAAAAGAGATGAACGTTCTAAAAAGTTTTAGGTCGAGTTAGTTTTTTTTTATCGGAAATTAGCATTTTTAAACAAAAATCATCATCAAGATTCTCAATTTTTAACAATTTTAGGTTTGTAAGCGCTTTACACCGGAAATCGGGTTTTCGAATAAAAAAATTATTAGATTTCAAAGATTAGCAATTTTTCAGCAATTTACAATTTTCGGTTTTATTAGCATTTTTTACCGGATGTTGACATGTTTCAATAAAAATAATTAGATTTTGAAGTTTGATAATTTTTTAACAATAGGTCACGTTAGCGTTTTACACAAAAAACTGGTATTTTAAAACAATAATCATTATTGTTCAAAGAAGATTTGCGATTTTTTAATATTTTCATCTTATGGTAACGGCAACTACTCTAGTTAAAAATTGATAATTTTAGTTGAAAATGAATGGATTTTCAACGACCTAAGTATATCCAATTTTTTAAAATAAATTCTTGAATGGCAGAAATCATTGAAAAAGCATTGAAAATTCTATAAAAATATAATCTTTCTTAGCATCTTAGTTCCATTAGCAATGTGCCGTTCAAAGTTCAATCGAAAAATTTCACTTTGAAAGTTTCAAAACACGACACTTGATCAATACAATTTTTAGGGAACTTGTGAAAAATGTAAAAATTATAATTTTTCCAGTAAATTTGGCACTTTAGAGCTAAGGAAATGAGAGAATAACAATAAAATAATAATTAGTTTTTATGTAAAATGTATAAAAAGGAGTACAAATTGAATTATTATGAATTCTGATAAAAATTTGCCATTTAGCTAAAATTGCTATTTCTTTATTTAAAATTAAAATTTTTTTTTCAAATATCGAACTATGTATTATATTTTTTGATGAGAATTAATCTTATTTGGTTGAAAATTCGGTTAAAAGTTGAACAATTTTTGTTAAAACTTCATTTTCTTGTTGAAGATTCATCATTTTATTTGAAAATTCGTCTTTTATTATGGTATAAAATTGATCTTTTTGATTGAAAATCACCCTTTTGTTTAAAAATACATAATTTTATTGGGAAATTTATCTTTTTGGTTAAAAAGGTACTAGTTTTGTTGAAAATTCGCAAAATGTTAATTTTCAAATGAAAATATGAATTTTCAACAAAAATGTTCATTTTCAACTAAAAAGTTTTTTTTTATCATAAAATATCAATTTTTAGCCAAAAATTGAATTGTTACATTTTGAGATTCAAAAAATTAATTTTCAATAAAATGTTAATTTTCAACCAAAAATATGAATTTTCGACAAAAATGATTATTTTCAAACAAATAATTTAATTTTTCACCATAAAATATCAATTTTCAACAAAAAATGAAATCTTTACATTTTTAGTTTCAAAAAATTTATTCTAAAAAAAAGGAATTTCCAACACAATATTTAAATTTTCCACCAAAGAGATGAATTTTCGACTAAAATAATAAATTTTCAACAACAAAAATTAATTTTTAGCAAAACAGTTCAAGATTCAATCCAAAAGATGATTTTTGAACCAAGAAGATTAAGTTTATAAAAATTGAAGAGTTTATTTTTCAACCAAAATGATGAATTTTCAACAAAATGTAAATTTTCAACCAATAATATGAACTTTCGACAAAAATTTTCATTTGCAACCAAATAGTTTAATTTTTCATGATCAAATATCAATTTTTAACCAAAAATGGAATTGCTACATTTTCAGTTTCAACAAATTAATTCTCAACAAAATGTTAATTTTCAAATGAAAATATGAATTTTCAACAAAAATGTTCATTTTCAACTAAAAAGTTTTTTTTTATCAATTGAATTTTCAACAGAAGGTTAGTTTTCTACCAAAATAATTGAATTTTCAACTAAATAGTTGAATCCTCAATCAAAAAAGATTCATTTTCAACCAAACAGTTGCATTTTTATCCGAAAAAGATGAAATTTCTACTGAAAAGATGAATTTTTATCCAGAGACAGATTTCAATTGAATTTTGAACAAAAGGTTCGTTTTCTACCAAAATAATTGAATTTTCAACCCAAAACGACGAATTTTTCACAAAACAGTTGAATTTTTAACAAAATAGTTGAATCCCCAATCAAAAAAATTAATTCCCAACCAAACAGTTGCATTTTAATCCGAAAATGATGAAATTTCTACTAAAAAGATGAATTTTTTTAAAACAAAAAAGACGAATTTAAAAAGAAATGTGAATTTTTATCCAAAGACAGATTTCAATTGAATTTTCAACAAAAGCTTCGTTTTCTACCAACATAATTGCATTTTCAACAAAATAGTTAAATCATCAATCAAAAAGATTCATTTTCAACAAAACAGTTGCATTTTTATCCTAAAAAGATTAAATTTCTACTGAACAGATGAATTTTATAAAAACAAAAAAAAAACAAATTTAAAAATAAAAATTGAATTATTATCCAAAGACAGATTTCAATTGAATTTTCAACAGAAGGTTAGTTTTCTACCAAAATAATTGAATTTTCAACTAAATAGTTGAATCCTCAATCAAATATTTCAAGAGTGATCAGCTCCTCGAGACTTTTTTAGAATCTTTAGAATTTCTAGAATCTTCAATCAAAATACACGAATTTAAAAACAATTTTAAATAATAATTTTCAACCTAAAGTGGAATGATTAAATTTTCAGAAAAAAAATTAAATTTCAGCAAACAAAAAAAAAAGAATTTTCAACAAAATGGTTCAATGTTCAACCAAAGAGATGAATATTCAAACAAGAAAATAAATTTTTAACAAAGTAGTTCAACTTTTAACCATTTAGTTGAATTAAACTAAAAAATAAGAATTTTCAAGAAAACAGTTGAATTTTCAATTAAAATTGATACATTTTTAAGAAAATTGCTGAATTTCCCAATAGTCATTAAATTTTTAATCGAATAATATATATTTCAACAAAAAGGATGAATTTTTAACAAAATTTTTGAATTTTCGATACAATGATTAAATATTTAATCGAATAATACAATTTTTAATTTAAAAAATGAATTTTCAACCAAGAAGATTAATTTTCTACCAAAAAAGACAAATTTTCAACAATAAAAAAATCAAAGAGATGGATCTTCAACCAAAAAACAATTTTTTAAGAAAATAGTCAACATTTAAACCAGAAAGATGAATCTTCAACCAAAGTACAAGAGATCAATATTTAAACAAGAAAATAAATTATTAACAAAGAAGTTCAATTTTTAACCAATTAGTTGAATTAATCATACGCTAAACAAGTGTAAACTGTTGACGGTCAAGCAGCACTGGACGAAAAAATAAGATCTCTTCAACAGCGAAACCTTTTTAACTTATCCTTTCCGTCTGTTCAATAAGACGTCACGTGCCGCTAAAAATCCGCCTAGTTGAGAAGAGATTCAAGTCTTCTGGGAAAAAGTGTATGTAGATACTTATCAGCTAAATGGAATCGCTTCAGATATATCACTCTTTCGTAACTTCTACCAAAGGCAAAGGTTGCAGACTCCAGAGAAAAAGTGTTCACTTATTACTGCTGAAGAAGTGTAGAAAGTTATCGCTAGAACTAAGAACTTTTTAGCGTCAGGGCCAGATGAAATCAACAACTTTTGGTAGAAAAACTTCACTTCTATGCAACAACATATAGCTCGTATATTTACTACTTTCTTAACCGGAGAACAACCCATCCCGCAGTGGCTAGTTGAAGGACGCACGGTATTGATCCATAAGACCATAGATTTGTTAAGTCCACAGAACTACAGGCTTAAACACCAGCTACAAGCTATTCACTGGCATCCTCAAAGATAGGATATTAACATCTATCGAACCAGTTTGGAGTGCAGTAGTTGAACAACGTGGATGCAAGAAAGGGATGGCAGGCTGCAGCGAGAAGCAGTTAATAGACAGGTGTATTACCCAATACTCAATCAGGTATCGACGCAATCTGTCCATGGCTTGGACTATAAAAATTTAGGAGCAGAGCCGCGTTTCTTAGTGCTTCTTATTTATTATCCCAAATTTTCCACTCGATATGGCTATTCGTGTGAAAATAAGTTTACAAATAAAAAGTGTCGGTAAGTTAGGCAGCCGGTCACGTGACCAACTTATCACATGGCCTTAAGTGAGTATTGTATGACTCCTGGATAGAGAGAAAAGTCTGATGAGATTTCAGGGAATTTGATTAAATAGTAGAAGAAAAGTCAATTAATTTTTAAAAACAGAGTCACCGGAAAAAGTCTACTACAATAGAAATCCTATTAAAGTGAATCCCATTCAGGTCGTTCCAAGAATTTCTGTTCTCGGAATTTGATGATGCGGGGACCACGGGACCGAAAGAGATGCGGTGCTCAGTCAAGCGTGACAAACAGCATGAGAGCCGCACTCTCAGCGCAGTAGCTGAACCACGTTGCCTCATGCGTTCAAATCCAACAGAAAATCATTCACGCGGCCCTGCCTGTTTACGTTCAGAGCGAGCGAATGTTGTGTTCGATGTAAGTGAAGACCATTTAGGACCAGAACCGAAACTTATATATTATTATACCATTAAGCCGTTTCCCTTTCGGGGTATGCGTGAATTGCTCGGTTGGCAAGTAGTAGTGTGTGGATGGGTATATAGGTATAGGGTAGGTAGGTATATAGGTATAAGGTATAGATATTTTAGATTAATATAGAATGGTTAAAATTCAATTATTTGGTTAAAATGCAATTATTTTTGGTCATAGTTAATTTTTTTGTTGAAAAATTCGACCATTTGGTTGAAAAAAAGCTTTCTAGTTTGAAAATTCAACAATTTGTTTAAAAATTCATCTAATTTGTTGCAAATTCAATTATTTTGTGTAAAATTTAACGTTTTGTTAAAAAGACGAAAATTCAACTGTTTCGTTCAAAATTTGTCCTTTTGGATTGAAAAATAATCTTTTATGGTAGAAACTTCATCCTTTTTTCTTGAAATAAATAAATAAATAAAAAATTTTTTTGAAGTCTGATCTGAAATTGTTTTATTTCATCTGTAAAAGATTCAACATGGAACTATTTTATTGAACATTTGTTTTTTTTTGTGTTGAAAATTAATTTTTGTGATTAACAATGTAACTATTCCAGTTGAACTCTTCGTTGAAACTGATTTTTTTTTGTTATTAAAAAATTAAGTTCTCATCGAAAAATGTAACTTCTCCATTTTTGGCTGAAACTTAATTTTTTAAACCGACAATTCAATTACTCGCGTAAAAGTTGAACATATTTGTTAAGAATTAATTTTTTGTTTGATGATTCATCTCTTAGATTGCAAATTGAATTATTTTATTGAAAATTTCTTATTTTTTTATTTTCCATCCTATTATCCTATTATTATCCTTCCATTTTTTGTTGAAAATTGATCTTTCTAGTTAAATATAAATATTCTATTTTTTGTTGATAATTTATCTTCTTTAGGTAAAAATTTAAATATTTGGTTGAAAATTTATCCTTTTTGTTTAAAAAATAAAACTATTCAGCTTCAAAATATTTCTTTTGAAAATTCGTCTTTATGGTAATAAAATTAATCTTATTGGTTCAAAAAATCTTTTTGGCTAAATATTTATTTATTTAAAGATTTATCATTTTAGTTAAAAATCCATCTCTTTGGTTGAAAATTTAACTATTTTTTCAAATTTGTTTTATTTTTTATGGAAAATTAATTTTTCAACTGAAAATATAACTATTCTATTTTCTGTTGAAAAATTTGTCTTCTTGAGTTAAAAATGGAACCGTTTGGTTAAAAACTGATATTTTTTAGTTAAAAATTCAACTATTCGGTTTAAAATTCATTGATTTTTTTGAAAACTCGTCTTTTTGGTGATAAAATTAATGTTGCTGTTTAAAAAAAAATCATCTTTTTGGTTAGATATTCTTTTTTTAAATTCAATGTTTTAATTGAAAATATATCTCTTTGTTTGAAAATTTGACTATTTTTGACATCTTTGTTTTATTTTTGATTGAAAATTAATTATTTCAGCTGAAAATATAACTATTCTTTTTTTTTTTTGTCTTCTTTAGTTAAAAATTAAAATATATGGTTGAAAATTCTTTTTCTTTTTAGAATTCATCGTTTTAATGTAAAATGATTTTTGTAGAGAGAAACTAAACCCAAAAGATAAATCAATTCTGTAGTTGTAATCCAAAAATTCAATTTCAAATGCTTTAAATTCTTACAACTTCAAGTAAAAATATTACATTTTCAACAAAATAGATTATTGTTTAAACAAATAGTTTAGTCTTACACCAAAATGACGAATTTTCAAACACAAAAATTAATTTTCTACCAAAAAAGACCAATTTTCAACAAAAAATTAAGTTTCTAATCATGGGGATGAATCTTCAACAAAAAAAAATTAATTTTTACAAAAAAAGATTTTAATTTTAAATCAAAAACAGTAGAATTCATAAAAAAAAATAATTTTCAACAAAATAATTAACATTTCAACCGAAAAGGATTTTTCAGTCAAGAAAGAAAAATAATTCAACCAAATTGTTGAATTTTCAATAAAAAAAAAAAAAATTAAAAAAAAAAGGTAATTATCAAACAAAATGTTGAAAATTCAGTTAAAAAATGCATGTATATTGTTGAAAATTGGTCTTTTTCGGTGGAAAAATAAACTTTTTCGTTGAAAATTCATAATTTTGGTTAAAACTTTAACTATTTCGTGAAAAATTAATCTACTTTGTAGGAAATTCAACAATTTTGTAACAAGTATATTTTTTCTATATTTTATCTATTGTTCAAAAGATTTTTTTTGTTGTTGCTGAAAATTAATTTGTTCAAGTAAAAATTAAAGTCTTAAAAGTTCATCTGTTTCGTTAAAAATTAACTTTCTTGTTTATAATAAATATTTTCGGGTTTAAAATTAAACTTTTTTGTTGAAAATGCAATTATTTTGTTGAAAATACGTCTTTTTGCTTTAAAAATTTAGTACTAGTAGTAGTACTAGTAGTATTTTGGTAAAAATTTCATTTTTCTTAGATGAAAATGCAACTGTTTGGTTGATAATTAAGCCGTTATTGTTGATTATTCCACTATTTTGTTGACAATTGTTCTGTTTGGTAGAAAATGTATCTGTTTTGTTGAAATTTTTTGTTTGTGAAAATTCTTTTTTTAACTGAAAATATAAATATTTCATGTGGAGTTTAAATATTCACATATTTATGTTGAAAATTCAACTATTTGGTTAACAATTCAAGTTTTTTGTAAACAATTAATTTATTTTGCTTAAAAGTTAACACTTTTTTCTTATAAATACAACTTTTTCGGTAAAACTCCGTTTTTTTGTTTAAAACTAATTTTTCAAACTGAAAATTTAAATATTACCTTGTTGGTTGAAAATTGATCTTTTTTAGATGAAAGTTCATCTATTTGATTAGAAATTTAAATATCTTTTTGAAAATGCGTTTTTTTTTTTGTTGAAAATTAATCTTTTCGACTTGACTACTTTCTCAAAAGATAATTTCTTTGGTTGAAAATTCATCATATTGGTTGAAAATTGAACTATTTCTTTGTTAAAAATTAATGTTTTTGGTTGAATATTTATCTTTTTATTTCAAAATGCAACTATTTTTATGAAAATTTTGTTTTTCTTTGTTGAAAGTTAACTCTCTTTTTACTGAAAATTTAACTATTCCAGTTTTGGTAGAAAATTTATCTTTTATAGTTAAAAATTCAATCTCTTGGGTTGAAATTTCATATTTTTTGGTTGAAAATTCAACTAGCTAGTTAAAAGTTGAAATTCTTTGTTAAAAATTAATGTTTTGGTTAAAGATTTATCTTTTTATTTGAAAATGTAACTATTTTGATGAAAATTCTTTTTTCCTTGGTTGAAAATTAATTTTTTTTTACTGAAAATTGAACTATTCCAGTTTTGATAGAAAATTGATATTTTGTAGTTAAAAATTCAATTCTTTTGGTCGAAATTTCACATTTTTGGTTGAAAATACAAATAGCTAGTTAGAAGTTCAACTTCTTTGTGAAAAATTAATATTTTTGGTTAAAGAGTTATCTTTTTATTTTAAAATGTAACTATTTTTATGAAAATTCTTTTTTTCTTGATTGAAAATTAACTTTCTTCCTGAAAATTTAACTATTCCAGTTTTGGTAAAAAATTTATCTTTTATAGTTAAATATTCAATCTCTTGGGTTGAAATTTCATATTTTTTGGTTTAAATTCAACTAGCTAGTTAAAAGCGGAACTTCTTTTTTAAAAATTAATGATCTATATATTTTCATGCTCACTGAATTTGAATCCGAGGTCTAAATACCCAAGTTAGCTAGTATTTTTCCAAAAAACGCAAAAATAGACGTGAAATCTACGAAAATACCGATTTTTCTTGTATATTTAAAAAAAAACAAAGTATTTTTATGCCCAGTGGACTTAGCCAGCATATTCATATATTTTCATGGTCGCTGAATTTTCATCCGGGGTTTGAATACCCAAGTTACCTCCTATTTTTCCAAAAAACGCAAAAATAGACGTAAAATCGACGAAAACCGCTATTCTTCTTGTATATTTTTACAAAAAAAAAAATATATTGATGCCCTGTGGACGTAACCAGCATATCTATATGTTTTGATGGTCGCTGAATCTGAAACTTGGGTCTGAATACCCAAGTTACCTCGTATTTTGCCAAAAAACGCAAAAATAGACGTGAAATCGACGAAAACAGCGATTTTTCTTGTATATTTCTACAAAAAACCAAGTATTTTATATGTTCGGTGTACTTAACCAGCATATTTATATGTTGATGAGGTCGCTGAATCAGAATCCGTGGTCAAAATAACCCAGTTTGCTCATATTTTTTCGAAAAACGCAAAAATAGACGTGAATTGACGAAAACAGCGATTTTTCTTGTATATTTTTACAAAAAAAAAACAAAGTATTTCCAAGTCCGTTGGACTTTATCAGCATATCTATATATTTTCATGTATTTTCTACAAATTTTCAAGTAAATAGTTAAATTTTCTAACAAAAAAGACGAATTTTCAACAAAACCCAGAAAATTTTAACTAAATATTTGAATTAAAAAAAAAAATACGAATTTTCAGCAAAATACAGAAATTTTTAACTAAATAATTAATTTTCCAATAAATAGACGAATTTTCAACAAAATACAGAAATTTTTAACTGAATAGTTGAATTGTCTAACAAAAAAGACGAATTTTGAAAAAAATACAGAAATTTTTAACTAAATAGTTTAATTTTCTGAAAAAATACGAATTTTCAACTAAACAGTTGAATTGTCTAACAAATAGACGAATTTTCAACAAAACCCAGAAATTTTTTAATTAAATAGTTTGATTTTCTAAAAAAAGACGAATTTTCAACTAAACAGTTGAATTGTCTAACAAATAAACGAATTTTCAACAAAATACAGAAATTTTTGATTAAATAGTGGAATTTTCTAACCAGAAAGATGAGTTTTTAACTAAATAGCTTAATTTTCCAACTAATAGACGAATTTCAAACAAAATACATAAATTTTTAACTAAATAATTGAATTTCCTAACAAAAAAGACGAATTTCCAACAAAATACAGAAATTTTTATCTAAATAGTTGAATTTCCTAACAAGAAAATACGAATTATCAACAAACTACATAAATTTTCCGCAAAAAAGTGGAATTTTCTACCAAATTACTGATTTTATTTTTTAAAAGATTCTCTTCAATTATGTTTGAGTGGTGGTTATTACAATTTAAACAATTATTGATTACAACAATAATAAATTTATGATTTCTAAATCCATTTTTTAAATAAACACCACCCAAATAGAATTGTAGAGAATAAAATAAGGCCTTGATCATCAGGATTAAATAAGAATAATTCTTATTTAATCATAACGATCAAGGCCTCATTTTATTCTTTGAAGGATTCTCTACAATTCTATTTGGATGGTGTTTATTGCAATTTAAACCATGATTCATTATAACAATAATAACTGTATGATTTTTAAATTATTTTTCAAATAAAAACCACCCAAATATAATAGCAGAGAATCCTTAAAAGAATAAAATGAGGCCTTGATCAATAGGATCAAATAAGAATTATTCTTATTTAATCCCAATGATTAAGGCCTCATTTAATTCCTTCAGGGATTCTCTACAATTCTATTTGGATAGTGTTTAATACAATTTGAACAATTATTGGTTATAGAAATAATAAATATATTATTTCTAAATTAATTTTTTAAATAAAACCCACCCAAATAGAATTGTAGAGAATAAAATGAGGCCTTGATCATTAGGATTAAATCAGAATAATTCTTATTTAATCCTAATGATCAAGGTCTCATATTATTCTTTGAAGGATTCTCTACAATTTTATTTGGGTGGTTTTTATTACAACATAAACTAATTTGAAGAGCGATTAATTTTGTTGATTTGACCTTGAATTGACCTTGACTCTGACCTGATGAGACCAAAAGTACAACGGATTTTGATTCAGCGATCCCAAAAACCTATATGTACCCTGACTTGATTGGTTAGCGATGAATTTTGTAAGTTTGACCTTGAACTGACCTTTACAACGGATTCGAATTCAGCGATCCCAAAAACCTATAGGTACGCTGACTTCTTTGTTTGGCGACTAATTTTAGGTTTGACCTTGAATTGACCTTGCCCC
The DNA here is from genome assembly GCA_011634705.1 of Andricus grossulariae. Classification (NCBI taxonomy): domain Eukaryota; kingdom Metazoa; phylum Arthropoda; class Insecta; order Hymenoptera; family Cynipidae; genus Andricus; species Andricus grossulariae. Next base: position 253,526,714 of record JAABKJ010075445.1, read on the forward strand.
TGACCTGCTGGAATCAAACGGACTATGAATTTGAATTATGTGACCCCAAAAACCTACATGTACCCTGACCTAATTAGTCAGCGATGAATTTTGTGAGTTTGACCTTGAACTGACCTTGAACCTGATCTGACTGGACCAACTGGACAACCGATTCGAATTCAGCGACCCCAAAAGCCTATATGTACCCTGATTTATTTATCTAGCGATTATTTTGTAGGTTTGACCTTGAATTGACCTTGACTCTGACCTGATGGGACCAAACTGACAACGGATTTGAATTCAGCGATCCCAAAAACCTTTAGGTACCGTGAATTAATTGATTAGCGATGAATTTTGCAAGCTTGACCTTGAGCTGACCTTAACAGCGGATTCGAATCCAGCGATCCCGAAAACCTATAGGTACCTAACCACTTACCTAACTAATGCTGCACAGTGGGCTGAATCGATTTTTAACTAAACATGATGTAGTGTAATTTTTATTAAGGAGAATTAATTTTTATATCAAATTGTGGAATTTTCAAGTCAAAAAGACGATTTTTTAATAAAAACTGTTGAACTTTTAACCCGAAAATATGAATTTTCAACGAAAAAGTTATTTCAAAACCAATTGGTTGAATTTTCAACAAACTAGTTAAATTTTCGGTTAAAAAAATCTTTTTTAACAAAAAAAAAAAATTTTTTAAATAAAATTATAAATCTTCAAAAAAAAAAAAATAATAATTTTTAGGAAAGTAAATCACCTTTCAACAAAGGAGTTAAATTTTTAATCTAAAAAGATGGATTTTCAACGAAAAATGTAATAGTTGATATTCCAGGAAAAAAAAACAGATTTTAATTTAAAATTAAAAAAACAGTTGGATTTAACCAATAAAGACAAATTTTCAACAAAATACTTAAATCTCATCTGGAATAGATTATTTTCAACCAAACATTTTGATTTTTAACAAAAAATTGGTTTTCTTCAAAAAAAGACGAATTTTGATGTTAGTCAAAATTTTGTTTGATTAATTTTTAATCTGTATTTTTTTCGTTTCTAAAAATTCTTAACTTAATAGTTGAATTTTTAAGCTAAAAAAGATATATTTTTAACTAAACATGATGTAGTGTAATTTTTATTAAGGAGAATTAATTTTTATATCAAATTGTGGAATTTTCAAGTACCGAAAATATTAATTTTCAACAAAAAGGTTAATTTTCAACCAAATACTAGTTAAATTTCCTACCATTTTCAAAACAAAAAAGAAGAATTTTTGACAAAAGAGTTAAATTTCCAAAAAAAAGTTAATTTTCGTCAAAATTCGGACTTTTTACCAAAATACTAAAATTTCTAAAAAAGTAAATGAATTTTCAACCAAATGTTTCCATTTTCATACCGAGAATATTAATTTTCACGCAAATAGTTCAATTTTTTTCAAACCAAGAAGTCTAATTTTCGACAAAAGAGTTAAATTTCTAACAAAAAAGTTAATTTTCGAGAAAATTCGGACTTTCTACCAAAATACTTAAATTTTTAACAAAATACATGAATTTTCTACCAAATGGTTGAATTTTCATTCCGAAAATATTAATTTTCATCAAAAAAGTTAATTTTCAGACAAATAGTTGAATTTTCTACCATTTTCAAGCCAAAAACGCGAATTTTCTTCAAAATAGTTCATTTTCCAACCAAAAAGTTAATTTTCAACCAATTAATTTAATTTTATAGCAATTTTAAACCCAAAAGACGAATTTTCTTCAAAATACTTGAACTTTTAACAAAACACATGAATTTCCAACCAAATGGTTGAATTTTCATACCGAAAATATTAATTTTCAACAAAAAGGTTAATTTTCAACCAAATACTAGTTAAATTTCCTACCATTTTCAAAACCTCTTAAACATTTCTTGGAATTTTAAAAATACCCTAAAAACTTCAAAATCCCTTAGAATTGCTTCAAATTATTGAAATCTTTTAAAAACTTCTTGGAAAAGTTTTAAATACCCTCAAATATTTAAAATTCTTTGAAATTTTTTTAAATCCTTGGACCTCTTTTCATCTCTTGAAAATTCCTTGGAATTAAAAAAAATACCCTATAATCTTTGAAATCCTTTGAAATCCCTTTAAATGATTCAAACCTATTATAAATTCCTGGGAATCTTTTCAAAATACCCTAAAATCTTTCAAATATTTTGAAATCTATTAAAACTTTTTAACACTCTTAAAAATTCCTTGGAATTTTTAAAAATACTCTAAGATCTTCAAAAACTCTCAAAATTCCTTCAAATTATTCGAAATCTTTAAAAAATTTCTTGGAAGAGTTTTAAATACCCTCAAATATTTAAAATCCCTTGAAATTTTGTGAGATCCTTTGAACCTTTTTTCAGCTCTTGAAACTTCTTTGGAATTAAAAAAAAATACCCTATAATAATTGAAATCCTTTGAAATACCTTTAAATTATTCAAATCTATTATAAATTTTTGAGAATATTTTCAAAATACTCTAAAATCTTTCAAATCTTTTGGAATCTCTTGAGACTTTTCAAACCTCTTGAAAATTCCTTGGAATTTCAAGAAATACCCTAAAATCTTCGAAACCCCTTAGAAGAACGGTACATATCAAACTATAGATAGATTTGTCTCTAAATTTGCCGCTAATTTTCTCATCATTTTTAATTAGGATTCATCCAGAAATGCCCACTTAGAGAAATTACTTTTAGGAGCAATCACGCACCACCCTTTTAAATAAAAAGCGGCCGACTGGGCTACGCCCTCAATCTGGGTTGAACGGTACATTTTAAACCATAAATGGATTTGTCTCTAAATGTACCGTTAATTTTCTCATTATTTTTAATTAGGATTCATCCGGAAATATTTACTTTAGGAAAAATCACTTTTGTGAGCAATAACGCACCCCTCTTCCAAATAAACATGTGCTGACTGGGCTAAGCCCTCAGTCAGGGTGGAACGGAACCTTTCAAACTAAAAATAGATTTGTCTCTAATTTTACCGTAGATTTTCTTATAATTTTTAATTAGGATTCGTCCAGAAGTATCTGATTTTGAAAAAATTACTCTTGGGAGCACTAACGCACCCCTCTTTCCGATAAAAAGATGACGACTGAGCTACGCCCTCAATCAGTGTGGAACGGAACTTTTCAAAATATAAATAGATTTGTCTCTAATTTCACCGTTAATTTTCTTATAATTCTGGATAAGATTTGTCCAGAAATACCTACTTTATAAAAAATTACTCTTGGGTGCACTAACGCACCCCTCTTCCTAATAAAAAGATGCCGACTGGGCTACGCTCTCAATCAGCTTTAAGACTTTCTCTAAATTTCTAGGAAAATTTGGAATAATTTTTCATTCTGAAAAATTAATTTTAAGAGAATATTTAAAAAGATTTCAAAACATTTTAAAGATTTCCAAATTTGTCAAAAAAGAATCTAAAAGATTTTCAGGTAATTTTTTTTGTTAGTTTTAAACATTTTTTGAAAAAATTCGAATAAATTTAAAAGATCTTTAGATGGCTTAAAGATTCAAAAAAAGATTTTAATTTGGAAATTTCAAAAAAATTTGAAAAAAATGTAGATTTTTGAACATGTTGAAAAAAAGGTTTTTACGAATTTCTCTAGATTTTCAGGAAAATTTAGAATGAGTTTTTATATGGAAAATTTAATTTTTAAGAGAATATTAGAAAAGATTTTTAAAAAATTCAAAATATATTTAAAAGTTTTAGAAAATGTAGAGTTTTGAACATTTTGAACAAAATAAGGTTATTAAGACTTATTTTAAATTTCTAGGAAAATTTAGAATGATTTTTCTATTTTGAAAAATTAATTTTAAGAGAATATTGAAAAATATTTCTAAAATTGTAAAAAAAAGAATCTAGAAGATTTTAAGACAATTTTTTTTAGAAATCCGAGTAATTAAAAAAAGATTTAGATTAGATTCAAAAGTTTTAAATAGATTCAAGAAAGATTTTAATTTGAAGATATCGAAAAATAATATATATATATATATATATATATAATCTAACTATTTGGTTAAAAATTGATCTGTTTTGGTTGAGGATTTTTTTTGCTAAAAATTCAATTATTTTGGTTAGAAACTTCAACTGTTAAGTTGATACTGAAATTTTTCCTTTGAAAATTCATATTTTCGGGTTCAAAAAACACTTTTGTAGAAAATTCTTCTTTGGTAGAAAGTTCATCTTCTTTTGGATACAAATGCAACTACTTGTCTAAAAATTATTCGTTTTTGGTTAAGAATTGAACTTTTTTGTTAAAAATTCTACTTCTTGACTTGAAAATTCAACTGTTTTGGTAGAAAATTCCACTATTTGGTTTTAAATTAACTTTTTTGTCAAAAATTCACATTTTCGAGTAGAAAATTAAATTTTTCTGTAGAAAATTCGTCTTTTTATCTTAAACTTTTTACAGAAAATGCAACTTTTTGGTTGAAAATCTAAGTATTTGGTTTGAAATTAATATGTTTTGGTTAAGGATTCAACTAATCGATTAAAAATTCATCTTTTTGGATGAAGATTCATCTCTTTAAACGAAAGTTGAACTATTTTGTTGAAAATTCATATTTTTATTGTTAAAATTGAAATTTTTTGTAGAAAATTGGTCTTTTTGGCTTGAAATTTTGAACAGTTTGGTAGAAAACTCAACTATTTGGTTGAAAATCCAACTGTTTGGTTAAAAATTAATCTGTTTCTGTTGAAAATTCAACATATTCGTTATGATATTATGAAATTGGACAATTCCTAAATAATAAAATTCTCGATAGTTTATAAAATTCCTGAATTATAAAATTTCCACATAATAAAATTCCTGAATAATAAAATTCCCGAATTACAAAATTCTCGCATAAATAAATTCCCGCATAATGAAATTCTGAAACTGGAAAATTCCTGCATAATAAAATTCCCGAAAAATAAAATTCCCGAATATTAAATTCGCGAATGATAAAATTCTCAGATTATAAAATTCCGGAATTGGAATATTCCCGAATAAAAAAATTCCCGTATTATACCATTTTCGCATAATAGAATTCCATAATAGTTTATAATATTATCAAATTGGAGAATTTTTGAAAAATGAAATTCTCGATAGTTCATAAAATTACAGAATAATAAAATTCCCAAATAATAAAATTCCTTAATTATAAAATTCCCGCATAATAAAATTCCCGAATTGAAAAATTCCCGCAAAATAAAATTCCCGAATTGGAAAATTCCCGCATAATAAAATTCCCAAAAAATAAAATTTGCGAATCATAAAATTCTCGAATTATAAAATTCCCGAATCGGAATATTCCCGAATAATAAGATTCCCGCATAAAAAATTCCCGTATAATAATATTCCCCAATAGTTTATGATATTATGAAATTGGACAATTCCTAAATAATAAAATTCTCGATAGTTTATAAAATTCCTGAATTATAAAATTGGAAAATATATCACATGACAAAATTTAAATAAGTTTGATTTCAGGTTGTTTTAAATGTTAAGTTCAATTGTCAAATTCTTCAGTTATGAAATTCTCAGTTTAAAATTCGTATTCCTCAAATCTTCTATTAAAAAAATATTCCATTTTGAAGCATAGTTCTTTAAGCGTGAATCGTCAATTTGAAGAATTTTAAAATTCAGTTTTGACAACTTAAACAATTAAAAATGAAAAGGGGTCGGGATTGACATTTTTTTTTAAAATGTTTTTAGTTGATCAACTGTAATTGTAATTTAGTATTTTTTTCAATCGAACTATACTTTGAATTTTATAAAGTTAACAATAATTGATTTTTCAAGATGACTCTGAAGCCGTTCAAAATTGAAGAGTTCACAGATTTTATCTTTAAAAATTGAACTGATGCAATTCCAAAGCCTTAGTAGTTAATCAAACGTAAACCTCCAAATGACTCAATTTCACATTCTAATTAAATACTGTTTCAATCTAAAATATGCCATTTTTAACCCATTAGAATTTTTTAAATTTTAATTCGAAAAAAGTAACAATTATTTAATTAGTAAAAATATTTCACTGTTCATATAAAACGAGCAATTATAAATCAAATATTGTAAACTGGAGATTTTGAAATAGAGAGCCTTGAATCATCAACATATTAAATAAATACTGTAAATCTTGAAATGATTTCAAATAATTTAGATTAATTATGAGTAAAAATGTTAATTTTTAATCAAATAGTTGAATTTGCTACTAAACTGTTGAATTTTGAAGTGAAAAAAAAAGAATTTTCTATAAAACAGTTTAATTTTCAAGAAAAAGAACTACAAATTTTCAACAAAATAGTTCAAACTTCAACGAAAGAAATGAATTTTCAACAAAATATATGAATCTTCAATTGGAATAGTTAAATCTGTAGTTAAAAAAATTAATTTTCAACAAAATAGTTATATTTTTAACCAAAGAGATGAATTTTCAATAAAAAAGGTAAGAATTAATATTTCAACCAATTTTTTATTTATTTCTAATCAGAAATAGTTTAATTCACCCAAAAGAGAAGAATTTTCAACTATAAAATATAAATTTTGAATAAAAAAGTTCATTTTCAACCAAAATTTTAATTTTCTACAAAATATTTTATTTTTCAACCAAGAAGATGAATTTTCAACTAAAATGATTCATTTTTTTTTAATTTATTCATTTTAAATCCGAAATAGTTGAATTCACCCAAAAGAGACTAATTTTCAACTAGAAAATTTCAATTATCAACACAAAAGTTAATTTTCAACCAAATAGTTAAATTTTCAATTAAAAAAAAACGAACTTTTTAACAAAATTGTAATTTTCCACAATATAATTCATTTTTCAACTAAAGAGATGACTTTTCAACTAAAATGATGCATCTTAACAAATTACAAAAAGACTTTTCAGACAAGAAAGAACAAAAATAATAATTAAATTTTCAACGAAATAGTTTAATTTCTAACCAAATTGTTAAACTTTCAACCAAATATTCGAATTCTAAAACAAAAAAAATTAAATTTCTACCAAAAACAGTTGTATTTTTAACCAAATAATAGAATTTTCGAATGTTTAAAAAACAGTTGACTTTTAAACCGAAAAACATGCATTTTTAACGAAAAAGTTAATTTTCAATCAAGAAAGATAATTTTTAACCTAATATTAGAAGTTTATACCAAAAAAATTTATTTTAGACCAAGCATTTGAATTTAAAACCAAATAATTAATTTTTCAAGCCAAAAAGAAGACTTTTTAGAAGAGAGTTGAATTGTCAACCCGAAAAGTTGAATTAAATAAAAATGCACACTCAACGAAAAATATAATCGTTTATATTTGAACAAAAAAAAAATGAATTTTAAATAAAAAATAGTTAAAATCAACGAAAAAATACCAATTTTCAACAATTCAAATAGTTGAATTTTCCCTTAAGAAAATTAATTTCCAACTAAAAGACACGAATATTCAACAAAATAGTTAAATCTTCAACCAAAGAGTTTTATTTTAACCAAATAATTAAATTTTTAAGAAAATAGTGGAACTTTAACCAAATAATTGAATTTTGCGACCTACAAAGATGAGTTCTCGAAAAAATGTAATAGTTGATATCAGTTGAATATTCCATAATCTTAGTTAAAAATTCATCTGTTTGGTTAAAAATTTAATTATTCTAGTTAAATATTCATTATTTTAGTTGAAAATTCATCTTTCTGGTTGAAAACTCAACATTTTGTATGCAGTTTTTTTCTCTCTTAACTGGAAAATCTTTTTTGGTTGAAAATTCAACTCATGTTGGAAATTCTTCTTGTATTGGATAAATTCGACTGTTTTTTATTTCAAATTGAAATCTTTTTTGGTTAAAACAACTACTACATTTTTCGTTCAGGATTCATATTTCTGCAATATAAAATTGAATAGCAATGATTTTTTATTTGCAAAAGTAGCATTACTATATTTAACTATTTTGTTGAAAATTAGTTTTTTTTCAGTTTTACAAAAGTTTTTTTAATCGAAAATTTATCTTTTTGATTGAAATATGAATTACTATATTTTTCGTTTAGAATTCATCTTTTTTGTCATGACAGTGTAATTACTTGTTCAAAAGTTAAAAATTAATTTTCTTTGGTTAAAGGCTCATAAATATAATTGAAAATTCTTCTCTTTGGTTGAAAAATAAACTATTTTGTTGAAAATTTGGTTTCTTTTTTGGTAGAAAATTTATTTTTTGAGACTGAAAGTGTAACTATTTCAGTTGAATATTCCATAATCTTAGTTCAAAATTAATCTTTTTGGTTGAAAACTTCATTATTCTAGTTAAATATCATTTTGGGTTGAAATTTTGATGTTTTGGTACAAAATTCAACTATTTATTTGAAAATTCATCTTTGTAGCTTGAAATTCAACTGCTTTGTTGAAAATTCGTCTTTTTTGGTTGAATTCAATTTTTTTCGTTTAAAATTGAAATATTTTTTCCGTAAAAATATGAAAGATTACATTTTCCTTTGCAAATTCATTTTTTTATTGAAAATTTAATTATTTGGTTAAAAATTAATTCTTTTATCAGAAAATTAAACTAGTCCATTTTTGGTAGAAAATTATCGTTTTTAGTTGAAAATTCAAATATTTGGTTGAAATTTTGTTT
>JAABKJ010075445.1:253540477-253589487 GCA_011634705.1 Andricus grossulariae
AAAATGGAAGGAACAAATTTTTAGTAACAAAAATTGTTTTTCAACAACAAAAAAAACGAATTTTCAATTAAAATTATAGATGTGCAACCAAGAAAACGAATTTTTTGACAAAGTAGTTCAAATTTGAATAAAAAAAAGAGAATTTTTCAACCAAAAAGAAGAATTTTATACAAAACAGTTGAATTTTCAACAACAGCAAAAATTAATTTATAACAAAGTATTTCAACTTTTTAAATAAAAAAATAGTGTAACTTTTCCGAGGATTTTTTTCTAACTTTCAAAATTCTTAAAAATCTTCGAAATTTTTTTTTCAAAATCTTGAAAAATTTACAGTATTTGTTTCCAATTTTCTGAATCATTTTTTATTTCAATGTATTTTTGAATATTTTCAGAACGTCTAAGCCTTTTACACATCTTTTAAAATAAATCGAATTTTTCTTTAAATTCTTTTTAAGGTTCTGCAAAAATAAAAAACTAAGTTTTAAAATTTCCCAAATTTTTTTTTACGATTTTTAAAATCTTATAAAATTCGTTTTAATCTTTTAAAATATTTTCTCAAAATTAATTTTTTTCCAATATAAAATCAGTTCAAATTTTCCCAGAAATCTTAAAAAAAATTTTTTTATTATTATTGTTAAGCCTCTCAAAATCCTTAAAGAGTTTCAAAATCTTATTTCACAATCTTTAAAAATCTACGTTTTATTAAAATTTTTTTTCAAATCTTGCAACTTTTGAATTATTATATTTAAGAAATGATTTAAAATGTTTTGAAATCTTCCTCACATTTTTTGATACCTTCCGAAATCCTTTAAAATATTTTTTTTTAAATCTTCAAAAATATAAATTTTGTTTTAATTTGTTTTGAAAGCTTTTCAAGGTATAAATCACTTTAAAATATTTTCAAAAACTTCTAAAACTATAATATATCTTTTGAAGTAACTCGCTAGCAACAGTGCGACCGCTGCAGCCGGTAGCGCGACGACCGCAAGCACGAAAGCGTCGGAAGCGGGAAATTCGGCGACCGCAGCAGCAGCTTCAGCGGTTTCGGCTTCGTCCAGTTTTGACGCCGCGAAGGTGACAGCCGCATCGCTGTTGCCCTCCGATTTTATGCAAGATGGCTTGTTCTGGTCGCACACCTTTACCGGCGCGCCCGGCTCTCAAGCCGCTTTGTCCAATGCTGTTTCATACGTCGATGTCGCCAATGTCGGTCGCGTTGCTCAAATGACAGGCACCTCCACATATCGATACATTGCGCCGCTGGGTGCTGTCAGCGTGATCGCGGGTCGAACCTATCGCCTAACCATGTCGGTGCGTGCAACATCGGCCACTACGCCTGTTGTTCGTCTCTATGGCATCTACCTGTCCAGTTCATATGGTCAGATTGGCCAGCCATCGGGCGCACAGACCCTTTCGGTCCAGAACCAGTGGTATAATATCTCTCTCGACGTAACCGGTGATGCTCTCATCGCGGCCAACGGCGCATATCTGCGCCCATTGCTACGCCTCGATCCGGGCGATACCCACACGATCCAACTCGCATTCTTGAAAATCGAAGATGTCACGAGCCAGTTGGCATCGGCGGCTTCGGCGAACGCAGCTTCCACTTCCGCCAGCGCCGCAGCCACAAGTGCCACCGATGCAGGCACTTCCGCATCAATAAAAAGTCGAGTAGTCAAATTATTTAGTTAAAAAAATTAATTTTCAACCAAAGATGAATTTTTAACTCAAATAATGAAATATTCAACTGGAATAGCTAAATTTTAAATCATTAATATGAATTTTCAATCAAAACTGGACTAGTTCAATTTTCAGTGAAAAGAAATTATTTTTCACAAAAAAAGAATTTTCAACATAATAGTTCAATTTTCAACCAAAGTGATGATTTTTTAACCAAAAATATGAATTTTATGCCAAAAAAGACAAATTTTCAACAAAATACATAAATTATCAACTAAAAAATATCAATTTGCAATCAAAAATTGAGTAGATGAATTTTCAGTTAAAAACATTAAATTTTAATTAAGGATGAATTTTTAACTAAAATAATGGAATATTTATCTGGAATAGTTGAATTTCAAATCATAAAGTTGAATTTTCAATAAAAAATAGACTAGTTAGTATTTCAGTAAAAAAATTAATTTTCAATAAAATAGTTCGATTTTTAACCAAAGTGATAAATTGTTTAATGGAATAGTTGAAGTTATAACCAAAAATATGAATTTTCTACCAAAAAATACGAATTTTCAACAAAATACGTAAATTATCAACTAAAAAAGATCAATTTTCAATCAAAAATTAAGTAGTCAAATTTTCAGTTAAAAAAATTAATGTTTGGCCAAAGATGGATTTCTAACTAAAATAATGGAAGATTGTAGTAGAGCGATGCTGTAAAAACTGCACCCTCCCTTCCACGTTCTTTCTTATGCCTGGGTTGTAGTAGGAGGGGAGTTGGCATAGGAAGGCGAACAAGAATTAGGGATAGCAGGATATGCCACATGACACCAATGTAAACATATGGTGATGTGGCTCCGCTGCACGGGGCTTTGGAATGATCGTAAGTGCGCGACTGAATGATGAGCTTGTTGCGGAGATCGATCGCATTGCGTTCGCCCAAGGGCAGACCCGCGGCGGTTGGATTGCTAGCGCTCTAGCACGCGCCGCGCTCTCCCCTGAGAACGATAATCTTCCGCTGACGGCGGTTAAAGGGCGCGGGCATCCTGACGATCAGGTTCGTGTGACTGTTCGCCTCGATCGCAGCGAGGTCGAGGCGATCGACACGGTTGGATCGCCGCTTGGTCTAAGTCGCAACGAGTGGATCAAGCGGGCACTCCGCTGGCAGCTTTGGGACAAGGCGGGGGCGCTTCGGCTTGCCCCGATAAGCCAGTCGGAGCTTGGCAAGCTTCGCAAGCAAGTGCTGGCAATCGGTCGAAACATTAACCAGGCGGTCCACGCCATGAACGCTGCCAATCTCCCGGAGAGTTCATTGGACGTCGCACGGATCGCCCCTCTGTTCCTCGAAACGTGTGCGGATTTGAAGGTGCTTCTGTTCGATACGCGGCGTGCGCTCTCGACCTACGTTGGTTCAAGTCAACTGGTTGAAATTAATTTATTTTTTGTTGTTGAAAATGAATTTGTTAAACTGGAAATTTAACTATTCAATTTTTAGATGAAAAAATATATTTTTAAGTTAAAAATTCCTAATAATCGACCTGATTGTTAAAAATAAATTAGGCGAAAAATTGACCAACAGTGATGATACATAAAATTATTATTATTATAACAATATATTAATTATTTCTATAAATACATTTTTTTAGATGAAACGAAAATTTTGAGATTTTTGCACGTCCTAAGTACAAAAAATTGTTAACCATTACCAATTGTCAATATTACAAAAACAAATTTTAAGAACAAACCATTCAATAAACAAAAGTCAGCCTTTTCGTTAGTAAATTTGTTTATACAGATTAATAAATTCAATTTAAGATGAATATTTGGGGTCAACTATTTTTCTTGATTCATTTCAAAGAGATTAGGTTAAAGAAAAAATATTTCTTTGCACTGAAATGCCAAAAAGTGGCTTTTATTAATTAAATTTAATTATAAAAATTAGGGATTTCAAATCTACAAAGCGATTCGTAGATTACTTTATTTCTTGAGGCGAATTTGAGAAGTTGACAAGAAAATCAAATTTTCTGAACTTAGAAATGCCCAAGTTTTATTTTTTTATACAGTTTGTTTATGAAACTTACACTTGTTAATATTTAAGTGGTCTGCAGTTGAAATTTTCAGGGTGTTGGCATCGGTGAAGCTCTGGATATAGGGCGCCTTGCGGTCGAACAGATTATCGGCCCCGATCTGGAAACGTGTCTTCTCGTCGATCGCGAAGGCAAGCTGAAGATTGTGGTAGAAGACGTTCGGCGTGCGGTAGCCGATGTCGCCGGCCGATGCGTTGAAGTCGGTCGCCTTGCCGATCCATTGTGTCGACCAGGTCGCGCTGATGCCGTCCTTTTCCGCCGTCAGCACGCCATAACCACGCCATTTCGGATAGCCGCCATTGCCGCCCCCGATAAACCCGTCGAAATAGATCGGCGCGCCGCCGGGGAAGGGGTTTACGACATATTTGTTGAGATAGGTCATGTTGAGATCCAAGGAGATCTTCACCTCGCCCACCGCACCACTGTACACCAGACCCAGATCGAGACCATTCATCTCCTCGCGGCCGGTGTTGATGGGCTGGGCGGAGAGGTAAGTGACCTCGCCGGTCAGCGCGCTGCGCGTAAAGTCGCTGCAGAACGGGTGCGACAGGTTCTGGCTCGCATAGCAGACTGCGAGCTTGGTCGAGCCGGGAATGGCCCGGATCGCGTCCTTGATCTTGATGTCGAACCAGTCTGCCGTCAGCGACAACCCTGGGTTGATGCCGCGCGGCGATATCACCGTACCAACGGTCCAGGTCGTGGAGCTTTCGGGCCGAAGGCTCTGGTTACCGCCCACTGTGGTGAGGATGGGCATGACCTACGGCCAGACCATGCGCCTGATCATCCTGCCCCAGGCGTTCCGCAAGATGACGCCGTTGCTGCTGCAACAGTCGATCATCCTGTTCCAGGACACCTCCCTGGTCTACACCGTGGGCCTGGTGGACTTCCTCAACTCCGCCCGCTCCAACGGCGACATCATCGGCCGCTCCAATGAGTTCCTGATCTTCGCCGGTGTCGTCTACTTCATCATCAGCTTTTCCGCCTCGCTGCTGGTCAAGCGTCTGCAAAAAAGGTTTGCCGTATGATCTCTATCAAGAACATCAACAAGTGGTATGGCGACTTCCAGGTGCTGACCGATTGCAGCACCGAGGTTAAAAAAGGCGAAGTGATCGTGGTGTGCGGGCCATCCGGCTCGGGCAAATCCACCCTGATCAAGTGCGTCAACGCACTGGAACCGTTCCAGAAAGGCGACATCGTCGTCGACGGCACCTCCATCGCCGATCCGAAGACCAACCTGCCAAAACTGCGTTCACGCGTAGGCATGGTGTTCCAGCACTTCAACCTGTTCCCGCACCTTACCGTGATGGAGAACTGCACGCTGGCGCCGATCTGGGTACGCAAAATGCCGAAGAAGGAGGCCGAGGAGGTCGCGCTGCATTTCCTCAAGCGCGTACGTATCCCCGAACAGGCGGCCAAATATCCCGGCCAGTTGTCCGGCGGCCAGCAGCAGCGCGTCGCGATACTATAATTATTAGTACATATATAGGTAAAATTGTTCAAATAATTTCAATTATTTGATTTTCAATGTTTAAATTAATAAATTTATTAGATGAAATATTAATTATTATAAATATAATAATAAAAAGAATTATTAAATTAATTAATAAAGTAAAATCATGAAATTTAATTAGATATTCTATAATTGGAGAATTAGAATCTTGTAAATTTAAATTTATTCAAGTATTTATTTTTATTTATTTGATTTTATAAATTTATTTATATCTTTTTATATGTGTATATATATTAAATAATAATTTTAGCAACTTCATTATATGAATGATTTAATGGTGGTATATTTATTTTTCATTCAATTGAAGAATTTAAATAATTTTTATTAATTATTAATTTTATTGAAATTATTCTTTCTCATAGAATAAATATTAATAAAAATATTCTAATTAATGATGTTAATGAACCAATAGAGGAAATAATATTTCATAATAAACATCTATCAGGATAATCGGAATATCGTCGAGGTATTCCTCTTAATCCTAAAAAATGTTGTGGGAAGAAAGTTATATTTACTCTAATAAATATTGAGTAAAATTGAATTTTTAATCATTTATAGTTTATTGATATACCAAGAATTAATGGTATTCAATGAATAAATCCTCCAATAATAGAAAATACAGCTCCTATTGAAAGTACATAATGAAAGTGAGCAACAACATAATGGTTGCAGTTCTTCCGTGGCGATCAGGGCGCAGCGCTGCACCAGGGAAGTCGTTTGTTTATGCAGGAAGTCGCGCCGTCCATCTGCAATGCGCTGGTGCAGACGGATGATTTCCTGGCTTAGCAGCCGATAGCGGTGCGAACCCCGCTTCCTTCTGGCGCGTTGTCGTTGCAGGTTGGCCAACTGGGGCAGCGCCTCGCGCAGCCAGCGGGGGTTTTCGATCTGGCTGCCATCATCAAAGTTGGCCCAGTGACTGACGCCCAGGTCGATACCAATTGCATCGTCGCCTGTTCGCTCACGCCGACAGGCGGACTCGGGCACCCGTAGGGTGATCGAGGCATACCACTGATCTTGGCCGGTGGCGTGATTGCGGCGGCGGCTGAGGGTCAGGTCATTCGGCGTGAAATCGGCGAAACGGTGGCGGCCCCGCAGACGAATCATCATCGCGCCCTTGCCGCTGCCCAGCCGCAACGTGCCGCCGCGCTGGCCGAGCTGCTGGAGCTTCCAGCCGGCTGGATCGGGGTAGGAGAAGCCCGAGTAGCGGGCGCTGGATTTGAAGCGGGGAAATCCCGGTGACTGGCCAGCTTTGACCCGGCGAAAGAACGCCTGAAAGGCTCGATCCAGTCGGCGCAGGGTCTCTTGCAGGGCATGACTACCCAGCTCGACCAGCTCCGGCCGAAACTGTTTTATGACGGGTAACGTGTTCTGTTGGTCGCCACGTACTCTCCTCGAACTACCGACAGTCGAAATGGAAATCATCGTCACGAAGCGGGCCGAGGAGCGCTGACCCCCTCTTGGGAATGCTGCTAGGTGTCGAACGCGTCGAGCGAGACGGGGCGCGCTGCTCGTCGATGGTCGAACTGACGAACGAATGTCGCACCCGCCGTAATGCGCGGAGGTTTCCCTTGAAGCCAACCATTCCCGAGCAGGTCACTTTCGCGACCTCGCCGATATGACTGATCTGCCCCCCGCTGAGTGGCCCAGAGACTATGATAGTCTGGACCACGAAAGGGACGATGAATGCCGAGCAAGAAGCACAAGCCGGAAGAGATCATCGGCAAGCTGCGTGAAGTTGAGATTGTGTTGGCGCAGGGGGCCTCGACAGTCGAGGCATGCCGTCGGATCGGGGTCAGCGAGCAGACCTACTATCGCTGGCGCAAGGAATATGGGGGCCTGAAGACGGATCAGGCTCGGCGAATGAAGGATCTTGAGAAGGAGAATGCCCGGTTGCGGCGCGCGATCTCGGACCTGACGCTGGACAAGCTCATCTTGCAGGAGGCGGCAAAGGGAAACTTCTGAGCCCCGCACGGCGCCGACGCTGCGTCGATCAGGTGCGGGCTGTGCTGGATGTGTCCGAGCGGCGTGTGTGCCGCGTGCTCGGCCAGCACCGGTCTACGCAGCGCAAGGAACCGTGCGGGGCTCAGAAGAATTTAATTATTTTGTTGAAAATTTAACTTTTTTGGTTGAAAATTCAACTATTTGGTTGAAAATTCATGAATTTTGTAAAAGATTTCTTTTTTTCGATAGAAAATTGTTCTTGATTGAAAATTCATTTTTTAAATTCCAGTACTTGGTCGAATTCAAGTTTTTAAAAATTCATTTTTTGTTCAAAACTTTAACTATTATGTTGAAAATTTGATTTTTTTTTATTAAAAATTAATTTGTCGAAGATTGAATATTTTAGATGAAAATTTATTTATTTGTTTGAAAATTTATCTTTTTCAATTGAAAATAAATTATTTGGTTAAAAATTTAACTGTTTTGGTTGAAAATTTAACTATTTGGTTGAAAATTAATGAATTTTGTTGAAGATTTCTTTTTTTCGAAAGAAAATTGTTCTTCTTGATAAAAAATTCTTTTTTTTTAATTCAAGTACTTGGTTGAAAGTTGAATTACCTTTTTAAAAATTCATTTTTTGTTGAAAAATTTAACTATTATGTTGAAAATTTGTTTTTTTATTGATTAAAAATTAATTGTTGAAGATTGAATATTTTAGATGAAAATTCGTTTATTTGGTTGAAAATTTATCTTTTTTAATTGAAAATGAATCTATTTGGTTGAAAATTTAATTATTTTGTTGAAAATTTAACTTTTTTGGTTGAAAATTCAACTATTTGGTTGAAAATTCATGAATTTTGTCAGTTTTGAGCTTGAAAATTATATTTTGAGGTATTTGCAGGGCTATATACGTAATTTTCTTTTATTTCGTATTTCCCTTTTCGTGAAAAAAAGCCGGCAAACAGCTTCGCGCCTGCAAGGTTGTCCGTTGTCGGCGCCGGCAGTGTAGACTCCACCATTTCAGTTTAACCTGAATTTGATTTCAACTCTGAATTGAAGTTCAGTTCTGTATTTCAATTGTAACATTTTCAAGTATTTTTTTTTACTATGTAAGTTCTCAAACAACTCTTATACAAATTAAAAGACATCTCTTTTCCTATTGCGTTAATTTTACCCTCAGTCTCAGATTGCCACCATTAATTTTAGTGGGTAATTATATCGGGGGTTTTTCCTTTGTACTTAATGAGGACTAAAATGCGGAATATAACATTTTTTGATTTTAGCACTTGGTAATTCACAAATATAATACTCGGAATCTGCCAATTATAACGATTCCAACGATATGTTATTTGACCTAAAAGTCGAAAATTAAAGAATAAATGTTCAAGTCTATATGACATTTTATGGGAAACTTTGCAGTATATTTTACTTAAATCCACTGCAGTAGCTTTAATTTATTGATGTAATATTTTACTTAACTTGGGAAACTCCGTTTATTGCTTAACCAATTCGTTTATGAAAGTTAATTAAAAATACTATTTTAATACATAAAAGCAGAATAAAAAGGATTTTCAGTAAGATAAAATTATGATGTTTTATATATTCCATCAGTGAAATGCTAAAATATTACTATTTCAGGTGTCAACCACTCAATTACTAATTCAATAAAAATGTTCACTATTTCAGTGTTACATAATGGGGGAACAGTGCCATTTAATATTCAGAGTGGTGATTTAGTGGTACGCCGTACTTATGGTATTGCAGAATATTGGAACGAGGCATTTCGCGAGATTCCCCGAGAGCATCAGGTACGTTATTTTTAGTCACATGCACGTTCTCGTTCAGCGGATCATTTGAAAACTAAAATACAATCTGAAAGAAATGTATGATAGGCAGAAAAAAAAACAAAATCTGCTTGACATTCAAAAGTTGTGCTTATTGTCACCCCCTTCCCCTTCCCGTACTTAAAGCCACGTGCTAATTATTAACTTTCCTTAAATTATTAAAATACAATCGCTTAGAACCAATACAAAACTTTTTGTTTGCCGTAAAAAAACAGAATATATGTTTTGCACCATTAGTGTAGACTGACCTACTCAGTAGTAGTTTTAAGAAGAATCTTCCTTGCTTGAATTATTGTTCAAACTGTGAGTATAGGTTGATAAACTTTGCTTTATGTCATAGTTTGTTCATAGATATATATACTATACAAAATGAACAGAAAATCATTAATGAAGGAGCAATGGCTCACAGATGAGTAAAACTGGGAAGAGGTACGGTCAGTTCTCTCTCCTCGTCACTTGCCCTCGTATTTTTTAGCTTGTCAACTTCCTCATTGATTTTATTTAATTTTGGTTCAATTTTATATAGCCACAGATCTTCCAGCACTTTTATCCACTTGTTTTTGCATTCATAGTTATATTCCAAATTATCAGGAGTTTCCACGACCTTCATATTTTCCTGACTACCAGTTTCTTCTTCGCGCAGCAAAACTTGTTCTCCTAATGGGTTTCTTCTCTGTTCTTCTTTGGTCGGTGATCGTGATAATATTTCCCTTTTTTTTTAAAACTTCTTTTCCCAGTCCTCCCCACTCTGTCGTATTTGTTTTTAGGCCTAAGAATTCCCTCATCTTTTTTGAGCTCTTGCTATTTTCCTCCTTTTCCTTGTCCTGTTTCTTTGGTCTCCCTGGTCTTTTTTTCACCTCTTTCAAATTCTGTGAACTTTGACCACTTTTTTGCCCATTGCTGTTATTCGTCAGCTGGGTACTTGCATTACCTTTACCACCTTGTGCTGTCCCCTTGCGTCCCTTATCCGCGTTCATCATGATCGCTTCCGGTTCCATTCCAAGCGTATTCCAAATTCCAAATCCAATGCTCTGGTTCTAACTTTCGATGAACATAACCCCACTGTCTACATCTATCATTTTTCCGCACAAAATAGCACTTCACTCACTACACTAAAACCACGGATAACACTTCTGCCGATTTTCGGCCTCTCTGATTTCAAATTAAAATATAAATTTCAACTCCTTCGTTGAAAAGTAATTCTTTCGTTGAAAAATCATATTGTTAGTTTGACGATGCAACTGGTTTGTGGAAAATTGGTCTTTTTTCTTTGAAAATACAACAATTTGTGAGGCTTTTTTTCTTTCTTGGTGCCAATTTTGTTTTGAAATTGGTCTATTTTTGTCAAAAAAATGTTTATTTTCAGGTAAAAAAAAAAAAAAAAAAAAATTTCAACCAAAAGAAAGTTTGATTGAATTTCTACTTTTTACTTCAATTATTTCCTATTTTAAAATTGAACTTAACTCAGTTACAATCTTTTTAATCACAACTAGAGTAACTTTAAAGTTATTGTTATTTTTGTTTTATATTTCTTATGACGAGAAATTTGGGTTGGTTTTGGGTAGAAAATTAATCTCTGTTATTTGGTCAAAATGCGTCTTTTTTGGTTGCAGTCAATTCTTGGTTCAAAATTGGACGCTTTTGTATTACAATGTATCTTTTTTAGTAAAAAAATATTATTATTTATGTTGAAAATTCAACAAGTTGTGTATTAAATTAATCAGATTTGGGTCAGGATGCAACTATTTTGTTGAAAATTCGTGTTCTTTGGTGGAATTCAACTGTAATTGATTTCAAATTAAAATATAAATTTCAACTCCTTCGTTGAAAAGTAATTCTTTCGTTGAAAAATCATATTGTTAGTTAAATTATTTTTGGTATATTTGTTCAAAACTTCTAAATATCTTTTTAAATGATTCGAATTTTTCCTAAAACTTTTAATAAATCGTGCAAAAATAAATAACTTGATTACAAATTTTCTAGATTTTTTTTTCAATTTGGATCTAGCAACATCTATCTTTTCCCATCTCTTTCTCAATCTAAATTCACGTTTAGCTTTCTCAATACACTTTTCGCTATCTCATCCTATTCTTCATCTATCCACCTCAATCTTATTCTATCTCCTTATCAATCTTAATTCACGTCTATCTTTTTTAATTCCCGCTTTTCTATCTTTGCCCATCCTTTGTCCACTTCCCTCAATATTTTTCTATTTCTCTTTCAATCTAAATTTTCGTCTATCTTTTTTAATATCCTCTTCTCTATCTTATCGTATCCTACATCTATCAACGTCTATCTTCTTCAATCCCATCTTCTGTATCTCATCTTATTCTTGATCTATCCACATCAATATTTTTCTATCCCTCTGTCAATCTAAATTCACTTTTATCTATTTTAATCTCCTCTTCTCTGTCTCATCCTACTCTACGTCTATCAACGTCTATCTTTTTCGATCTCCTTGTCAATCTAAATTCCAGTCTATCCTTTTCAATCCTCTCTTCTCTATCTCATCCTATCCTTTATCTATCCACGTCAACCTCAACGTTTTGCCGCTAGGTGGCCGACAGTAAAAGTAACAATATATTTAGGATATTTTCAAGAATTCCAAGAAATTCTCAAAAGTTAAAAAAAATTTGAAGGAATTTCCAAGGATTTTAATGATTTTAAGAAATTTAAAAAAATTGTAAGCGGTTTTAAAGAATTTCGGAAGACCAGGAAGGGTTAAGGATGTTTCAACATATTCCAAGAGATTCTTCAGATATTTTAATGGATTTAGTAAGATTTTTGAAGCTTCGAATGAGTTTAAGAGATTCCAGAAAATTTAAAATATTTTAGGCTATTTCAAAAAATTCCCAGGAATTTTAGAGGCTTAAAAAAGTTAAAATATTTCAAAGGATTTGAAACATTTAGTATATTTTCAAGGATTCCACGGGATTTTCAAAAGATCAAAATAATTTCAAGGAATTTCCAGGGATTTTAATGATTTTGAGGAATTTAAAAATAGTGTATGCGGTTTTAAAGAATTTTCGATGAAATATCTTTGGATGAGTAATTTAAGGGATTTTAGCGGATTTTATAAGATTTACCAGGATTTGAATGATTTTAAGGTATTTCAACAAATTTAAAAGATTTTACGATATTTTAAAAGATTTGCAGAAATTTTCAAGCGCGTCAAAAAATTAAAAAGTGTTTTCAAATATTTTAAAGGACCCAATATATTTAGGATATTTTCAAGAATTCCAAGAAATTCTCAAAAGTTAAAAAAAATTTGAAGGAATTTCCAAGGATTCCCTGCCTTCAATTCTCCTACTTCCCCTCACCTCATCTCCCCTCAATCCCCTACTTCCAACCCCTCATTTCCTCTCATTCCCCTACTGTCCAACTCCATATTTCCCCTACCTCAATTTCCCTCTCCTTAATTCTCCTACTTACACTCTTCTCATTTCTCTTCAAATCCCCGACTTCCCAACTCATCATTTCCCATCTCCTCAATTCCCCTACTTCTCTCTCAATTCCCCTACTTCTCTCCTCAACCCTCTACTTCTACTCTCCTCATTTTCCCTCGCTTCCTCATCCCTCACTTCCCTGCTTCCCAACATGTTCCCTTGCTTCCCATTCCCTCATTTTCCCTCCACCCCCTAATTCCCAACCCCGTATTTTCTCTCAATCCCCTACTTTCCAACCCCTTATTTTCCCTACCTCCACTGTCCTTAATTCCCCTCAATCCCTTATTTTTCAACACCTCATTTTTCCTTCCCTCAATTCTCCTACTTACCCTCTCCTAATTTCTCCTCAATCCCCTACTTACCAAACCCTTATTTCCCCTCAAACAACTACTTTCCAACTCCTTATTTTCTCTGCCTCCACTCCCCTCAATTCTCCTCGCTTCCCCATCCCTCAATCTACTTTCCAATCCCTCACTTCCCCTGCCTTCAATTCTCCTACTTCCCCTCACCTCATCTCCCCTCAATCCCCTACTTCCAACCCCTCATTTCCTCTCAATCGAAATCGTCTTCATTTAACTTGTGAACGAGTTTCACTTTGAACGGATGGAATTTCGCTGTTTTTAGTACGTTGTGTACAGACGATTCACTTATGTCACGCTCTTGAGCTCCTATGCGGATGGAATTATGCGAATTTTCAGTAAATGATAACAAAACATCTAGTGACTTCTCCTTATTTGTTGCTGACCTTGGTCTGCCTAATCTAGATGTATCTCTGACAATGCTGAGATTATTGAACCTGCTAACTGTATTTTGAACGGTCAAGAGTGCAATTGGAGTTCTACCAACCCTAAATGTTTAATTGAAAACATTCATTAGTGTCCTGAGAGATCTTTCCACTTGGCCCCAACCTCTCGTCATAAAAAGTGTTATTCTTTCTCTTTCAGTGAGGCGTTGCATTTTGACTTCACGGACTAACCCTTTATCGAATTTCCATCAGAATCAAGAAGGTTAAACTTATAACGCAGATGGACATTAAAAAAAAATGAAAATTGTAATCTGGTCTTTTTACGTAAAAGCTCTACCTTATTTTTACATGTAAACTACTGCCCTCATGATTGCTACTAATTTTTGTATGGTGAAAAAATTTGGAATTTGTTGCTTATTAAAGTATCAATTCATAACGAAGCTTAAGCTTGTAACTATTCAGTTCTTTAATTTTTATTTATTTATTCATTATTTTATCAAATTTTTTGTGAAGAAAGTTAAAGGGTTAGGTTAATGTTTTACACCAAAAACTGGTATTTTAAAACAAAAATCATTATAGTTCGAATACGATTTGCAATTTTTGAATTGCATACTAAAACCAGAAAAAACCTCGAAATTAATATTTTAGGCAATAAGAATAAGATTTTAGGACTTGAATAAAAAGGGTTGAATAAAAAGTGAGCAGGAAATTTTTTTTTTTTTTCGTCAAATTTAGACGTTTACGGTCAAGGGTGCTTAAAAGTCTAAATCTGACCAAGAAAAAATTTACTGCTCACTTTTTATTCAACCGTTTTTATTCAAGTGCCAACCCGATCCAAAAAAAATTCATTTTATGTGGGTACACTTGACGTGTTCTGCCCCATATACCATAGTTTTTATATTATTTCTATTACAAAATTGACTGTTAAAATTTTTACCTAATATTACACTCACAGTATAATAATACATATATAGTACCGTAAGTAGGCGGTTAAGTATATATGCCTGCCAGGTTCTAGTGAAGAATTCCATGCTTCGTTCAGGTATGGCGAATCTATCTGTATGTAATGGGGCCTCGACCAGAGAATTCCTAAAATCTTATTCTTATTGTCTAAAATATTAATTTGGAGGTTTTTCCTGGTTTTAGTATGCAATTCAAAAATTGCAAATCGTATTCGAACTATAATAATTTTTTTTTAAATGCAAGTTTTTGGTGTAAAACATTAACCTAACCTCGACAGCAATCCTCCGGCGATCCACGACTCGTCCTCATACCTGTTTCAGGACGAATCAGAGTGTGATCAAAATCGAAATGGCTCTTCTGAAAATCGACGTAGTGCCAGAATCGCTATACGATTAGTAATTTAGCGGACGCCGTGAGAAATAATATTAATTCACGCACATTAGTTTAGGATAATATTGTAGCTCCAATTATTACAGCAGTTACAGTTCTTGGTAGGATTATTATAATTTACTTGGAGAGACTCAAATCATTAAAAAGCAACCAATATTGCTCGTAACTTCCATAGTAGCGCGAAACGACAGAAATCCTCAGGCGATCCACGACTCGTCCTCATACCTGTTTCAGGACGAAATAATACGTCGAGGCTTTCTTTTTCAAGTCAGAGTGTGATCGAAATCGAACTGACTTTTCGGAAAATCGACACAGTGCTTTAATCGCTATACGATTCGCAATTAAATGGAGGCCGTAAGAAATAATATTAACTCACGCAATTAGTTTATGATAATATTATAACTTTAATTAATAGAGCAGTTAAAGCTCTTTGTATGATTATTATAATTCACTTGGAGAGACTCAAGTCATTAAAAAGCAACTAATGTTGCTCGTAACTTCTATGGTAGCGCGAAACGACAGCAATCCTCCGGCGATCCACGACTCGTCCTCATACCTGTTTCAGGACGAATCAGAGTGTGATCAAAATCGAAAAAAATTCAACTGTTTTGTAGAAAATTCATTTTTTTGGCTTGAAAATTCAAGAATTTAGTACAAAATTCAACTATTTAATTGTTTTGTTAAAAGTTCGTCTTTCGGCTTGAAAATTCAAGAATTTGGTACCAAATTGTACTATTTGTTACAAAATTAAACTATTTTGTAGAAAAAAAATTTTTATTGAAAATAAATTCTCTTAATGATAATTTACCTGATTGATTTTTGGTTAAAAATTGATATTATAAGTTTAAAAATTCAACTATTTAGTTCAAAAATTTTAGAAATGAAAAAATATAAACTAGAAATTAATCAAATAAAATATGAACAAGCATGAGATCCAATGTTCAAACTATGTAGTTGAAAATATATGTAATTTTATCAAAATTCGTCCTTTTGATAGAAAATTAATATTCTTGCTGGAAAATTCAATTATTTGGTTAAAAATGTATGTATTTTGTTGAAAGATCGTCTTTTCAAATAGAAAATTAATCTTCTTGGTTGACAATTCATACAATTCAAGTATTTGGTGAAAAATGTATGTTTGTTGTTGAGAATTCATCTTGTTTGGTAGAAAATTAATATTCTGTGTTGAAAATTCATGTTTTTGATGGAAAATTCATATTCTCGAGTCAAAAATTCAACTGTTTTGTAGAAAATTCATTTTTTTGGCTTGAAAATTCAAGAATTTAGTACAAAATTCAACTATTTAAGGTTCATCAAATATGCTGTAAGGTTTTGATTCGTGAAGTTCTTTGGATTAAATTAGATAGGATTTTCACATAATCCACTGGTAGAATTTGATTCTTGCAGTTTAGTTATATAAATTCTACTTCTTGAAAATCTTTTTTTGAACGTGTATGTATGTGAGCTTTCTGTTCAGGAAAAACTGTGCTTTTGTCTCTAATATTTCTACCAGGAACGAACACCTGTTCGGAAAACAAGAAAGATGAGGAAACATACTTGAACACTTTTTCTGAAGAATCGTTTAAAATACTATTCCGAATAACTATCCTTTCATATGATATTTGTATTCATTTCGGACAATCTCAAATAGCGTTTAAAAAAGAATCACAATTGAAATAGGATTCATATCGCAATCAAAAAATTTTTCCTTTCGGAAAGGTTGAAAACGTTTTTAAAGATTCTATATTTAGTATAGTATCATGTTCACCAATGAAACTAAGTATTACCGTGAAGACAAAGGCCAAAGTATGAACGATCCTTATATTTGGAAATTAAAAGAAAAACTGATTTGTACGTCAATAAAGAATGTGCTTTTCAGTGTATGAAATTAAAATATTGGTGTTTCATCAGAATTTATGTATATTATCGAAAATTGTTATGTTCTAAATAATGGAGCTCAAGCCTGCTTTGCTTTGGTAACAATGAAGCGCTGTGTTATTATATCGTTCGTTTCTGTAGTGACAACAAGTTTGTAAATGGGTAATAAATTAAGCCGTTAGCTCAAAGAATGGCCTAACTCAAATTTGGTCGTTTCGAGAAAAAGCGATTCAAAAATTCAAAATTGTATCTCTAACCAATAAATATAAATAATTATATTCGTTTGGCTTTTTTCAAACATACACTATTAAATTATGGTTTAAATGCATAAAATCTACATTAAATGTAGTTTAGCAATATTAAAAGCGATTGTTTATGCAAAAAGATTTAGGTCGTTTTTTCGGCGAACTATTCAAATATGTTTTAAACAGTATAGAAGCACAACAAAAATCTATTAATAATCAATTTTTACATATATAATATTATAATATTAGTAGGACATACTTTTGTGTACACTATCGAAAAGGAATTAAATTTATTCACTTTCATTATCAGATTCTGACGCTGATTCATTGTTCGCTACATTTTTGCAAGCTTCAAATGTCTCAAGACAGAAGTTTCTATTAGTTGGCTGAAGAAATCCAAATGAAAATAACAAATCTTTCTTTTTATCCTCATTGATACAAATTGCCGACAATTATCTAGAAGTTAATTTTTCTTCGCCGAAAGCATTTACATCATTTTTCAAATAGGTGAAACTCTCACCGTTACCTTTGTACTTTCTATAAGCAATAACAACTTTTGTTGGTTTAAATTCTAGTTTAACGTACTTTTGAATTGAAAAAGTAGAATCGGAAATTCCCTGTTTCAAATCAAAATCATAATTCTATTCGAAATTTCTCCCTGTCAAGTAAAAATTCTAATTATTCAAAAAAATTAATGTTCCAAATAAAAATTAGAATTTTTTTTCAAAAATTGCGCGTTCCAAGTCAAAATTGTAATTCTTTTCGGCAATTCTCGTTTTTAAATAGAATCATAATTCTATTCGAAAATTCCGCCTTCCAAGTAAAAATTGTAATTATTTAAAAAAAATCACTGTTCCAAATCAAAATTAGAATTTTTTTTCAAAATTCCCCGTTCAAAGTCAAAATTGTAATTCTTTTCGAAAATTCGCTGTTTCAAATCAAAATCATAATTCTATTCGAAATTTCTCCCTGTCAAGTAAAAATTCTAATTATTTAAAAAAATTAATGTTCCAAATGAAAATTAGAATTTTTTTTCAAAATTCCCCGTTCCAAGTCAAAATTGTAATTCTTTTCGAAAATTCGCTGTTTCAAATCAAAATCATAATTCTATTTGAAATTTCTCCCTTCCAAGTAAAAATCGTATTAAATGTAATGTAATTATTTTAAAAAATCGCTGTTCTAAATTAAAATTAGATTTTTTTTCAAAAATTCACCGTTCCAAGTCAAAATTGTAATTCTTTTCGGAAATTCCC
This sequence comes from Andricus grossulariae, assembly GCA_011634705.1. Lineage (NCBI taxonomy): Eukaryota > Metazoa > Arthropoda > Insecta > Hymenoptera > Cynipidae > Andricus > Andricus grossulariae. The sequence continues at coordinate 253,558,451 of JAABKJ010075445.1, forward strand.
TGTTTCAAATCAAAATCATAATTCTATTCGAAATTTCTCCCTGTCAAGTAAAAATTCTAATTATTTTTTATTAATAATTTTTTGTTTTGTTTTGAAAATTAATTTTTTTAGCTGTAATTCAACTAATCTAGTTGAATATTTCATCATTTTAGTTGAAGATTCATTTTTTTTGTTTGTTGAAAATTCGCCTTTTTTGTAGAAAATTAATCTTCTTGGTTAAAAATTAATTTTTTTGTTGAAATTTTTTTTTTTTTTATTGAAAACTATTCTTTTTGGTTAAAAATTCAACTATTCTTATTAAAGATTCATAATTTTATTTCAAAATTCAACTTTTTGGTTTAAAATTCAACTATTTGGTTGCAGGTTAAACTCTTATTAAAAATGCATCTTTTTTGTTTCTTTAAGATTCATCATTTTAATTGAAAATTTATCTCTTTGGTTAAAAATGTAACAATTTTGTTGAAAATTTGTTTCTTATTTTAGCTAGAAAATTAATCTTCTTGATTGAAAACACATCTTTTTGGTTGAAAATTCTACTATTCCAGTTGAAGATTCATTATTTTAGTTGAAACCCATCTTTTTGGTTGAAAATTCAACTATATTGTTAAACATTTTTTTTTGTTATTTGAAAATTTATGTTTTTGTTGAAAATTCGTCTTTTTTGGTAGAAAATTAATCTTCTTGGTTCAAAAAAGTAATGTTTTATTAATAATTTTTTGTTTTGTTTTGAAAATTAATTTTTTTAGCTGTAATTCAACTAATCTAGTTGAATATTTCCTTCATATGTTGAAAATTCGACTTTTTTGGTAAAAAATTTAATTCATTTGTTGAAAATTCAACAATTTTGTTGAATGCCTAATATTTCTTTTTTGGTTGAAATTTTATCTTTTTTGTTTGAAAATTCGACCCTTTGGTTGAAAATTCATCTTTGTATGATAAAATATTAACTATTTGGTAAAAAATTTAATTATTTTGTTGAAAATTCAACAATTTTGTTAAAAAGGCGTGAGAATTCAAAAATTAGGTTGAAGTTTTTCTTTTTCTTGACTGAAAAATCAACTCTTTTGTTGAAAATACGCCTTTTTCGTTCGAAAAGTTATATGCTAAAAAGTTTAATAAAAGTTAAATAAAAGTTAAATTAAAAAGTTAAATGAATAAAAAAAAATTAAAATCCTTTCGTAGAAATTTAATATTTTTTGTTTAAAAATACAACTTCTTGGTTAAAAATGCTAAAATGCTAAAATGTTAAAAATGATTAAAATTTCGTCTTTTTTAAAAAATAAATTATTTTGTTAAAAATTCAACAATTTTTTTGAAAATTCTACAATTTTGTTTAAATGCCTAATATTTCTTTGTTGGTTGAAGCTTGATTGTTTTTGTTTGAAAATTCAACCCTTTGGTTGAAAATTCATCTTCATATGTTGAAAATTCGACTTTTTTGGTAAAAAATTTAATTCATTTGTTGAAAATTCAACAATTTTGTTGAATGAAAGTTAACTTTTTGTTTGAAAATTCAACTCTTTGGTTGAATGCTGAAATCTTTTCTTGAAAATTTATTATTTTTTAAGATTACTTAATAGGGTAATCAGTGCAATGGTTGGCCACCTCATTTAAACATGTTCATATGAAAGAATAGTCATGAATAAAACTATTAATAAATAGTGTTCTTCAACCAAAAATGGAATAGTTTAAATTTCAGTTAATATTTTTTACTTGAAAATTCCAGTACTTAATTGAAAATTCATGTATTTTGTTGATAACTGAGATAAATCCTTTTTTTTGTAGAAGATTAATCTTCTTGGTTAGAAAGTTAACTTTTTGGTTGAAAATTCAACTCTTTGGTTGAATGCTGAAATCTTTTCTTAAAAATGTCTTATTTTTTAAGATTACCTAATAGGGTAATCAGTGCAATGGTTGGCCACCTCATTTAAACATATTCATATGAAAGAATAGTCACGAATAAAACTATTAATAAATAGTGTTCTTCAACCAAAAATGGAATAGTTTAAATTTCAGTTAATATTTTTTAGTTAAAAATTCCAGTACTTGATTGAAAATGCATGTCTTTTGTTGATAACTGAGATAAATCTTTTTTTTTTGTAGAAGATTAATCTTCTTGGTTAGAAAGTTAACTTTTTGTTTGAAAATTCAACTCTTTGGTTGAATGCTGAAATCTTTTCTTGAAAATTTATTATTTTTTATGTGGAAAATCATTCTTCTAGATTAAATTTCATATTTTTTGGCTGAGAATTCATCTTCTGGATTAAATTTTTTGTTGTTGTAGAAAATTAATCTCCTCGATTAAATTTGATATTTTTTGGTTGAGATTTCATCTTCTTGATTAAAATTCATCTTTTTTTGTAGAAAATTCTTCTCCTTGATGGAAACTTTTTTTTTTTTTTTTTTTAAATTCATCTTAATTGAAATTCACTTTTTTTGTAGAAGATTAATTTTCTTGGTTAAATTTCATATTTTTTGGATAAGGATTCATCTCCTTGATTAAAATTCATCTTGTTGGTAGAAAATTATTCTTCTTGATTAAAATTCAGATTTTTTGGTTGAGAATTCATCTTTTTGAATAAAATTCATCTTTTTTGGTAATAAATTATTCCTCTTGACGAAAATTTATATTTTTTGCTTAAAAATTCATCTTCTTGATTCAAATTCACTTTTTTTTGTAGAAAATTAACATTCTTGATTAAATTTTGTATTTTTTGGTTGAGAATTCATGTTCTTGATTAAAATTGGTCTTTGATGGTAGTAAATTATCCTTCTTGATGAAAATTTATATTTTTTGTTCAAAAATTCATCTTCTTGATCAAACTTCACTTTTTTGTGTGGAAAATCATTCTTCTAGATTAAATTTCATATTTTTTGGCTGAGAATTCATCTTCTGGATTAAATTTTTTGTTGAAATTTAACTATTCAATTTTTCGTTGAAAATTTATATTTTTTAGTTGAAAATTCGTCTCTTGGTAGAAATTATTTTTTGTTGTTAAAAATTCATCTTTTTGGATGAAAATTTATCTTTTCGGTTTAAAATTCAACTATTCCAGTTAAAGATTCATCAACATAGTTGAAAATTTATCAGTTTGATTGAAAACTAATTTTTTTAAACTGAAAATGTAACTATTCCAATTGAATATTCCATCATATTAGTTGAAAATTCATCTCTTTGGTTGAAAATTAATTTGTTTTAATTAAAACTTCAACTATTCAATTCTTCGTTGGAAAATTATCTTTTTTAGTTGAAAATTCGTCTCTTTTGGTATAAATTAATCTTTTTGGTTAAAAATTTATTTTTTAGTTGAAAATTCATCTTTTCAGTTTAAAATTCAACTATTCCAGTTAAAGATTCATCAACATAGTTGAAAATTCATCAGTTAGATTGAATAATAATTTTTTTCTACTGAAAATTTAACTATTCCATTTTTGGTTGAAAATTGATCTTCTTTAGTTCAAAATTCAACTATTTAGTTAAAACAAATTTTTTTAGTTGAAAATTCCTATATTTTATTGAAAAGTTGCCTTTTTTGGTAGAAAGTTAATCTTCTTCTTTGAAAATTCATCTTTTTGGTTGAAAATTCAGTTTTTTTTGTTAAAAATTCAAGTATTCCAATTAAATCTAATATCCGAGCAATAATTTCCTGGTGAAAGGAATACTTTGAGACAGATTGCGATTACAACCTAAACAATAACAGGCTATTTTTTGCATAATCAATCCTAGTTCTGGAACTATTTCAGCTGTGATACTTTATAGGGGTAGTTTTCTTTCTCCTGCAAACAAAATCCTAGTAACAGGAATAATTTCAGGTTTGTTACGAATATAAACTAAAAAATGACCAATGAAATTTTGCTCAATAATCTATTATATAGTTTCGGAATATATTTCAACTATGATACTTTATAGGGGTAGTTTAGGATACCCAAATATCCGAGCAACAATTCCCGCCAACAAATATCCTGGCTAAAGGAATACTTTGCGATTCTTTGCGATTAAAACCTAAGCAATAACAAATTAATTTTTTTGCGTAATCAATCCTAGTTCCGAAACTATTTTAGCTATGATACTTTATAGGGGTAGTTTTGCATAGCCAAAGATCCGAAAAACATTCTCCTGCAACAAAAATCTTAGTAAAAGGAATAATTTCAGATTTATTGCGAATAGAAACTAAAAAATGACAGTTTATATTTTTGTAAATAATCATAGTTCCGGAACTATTTCAGTTACGATACTTTATAGGGGTAGTTTTGGATAGACTAATATCCGAGCAATAATTTCCTGGTGAAAGGAATACTTTGAGACAGATTGCGATTACAACCTAAACAATAACAGGGGGTCTTCCAAAGAGACTCTCTAAGTCCGATACTTTTCTGCATCTCCCTCTTGCCTCTATCCATTGTGCTCCAAGGCAAGAGCTCTGGATACCTATGTGGCCCGCTCAACAGAAGAGAATATAAGGTCAATCCCTTTTTATATATAGCGGCGGCAAAAAGGTACTCTAAAGCTATTGGCATGAGTTTTGGACTGGACAAGAGTCCCAGCGTCCATGTACACAAAGGAAGACTAGAAACTACATCATCGCTTGACGATCAGGATGTTCAAATTATAGGTGGAAATACCATTCGACATCTTGGTAATTGAGAAACATATGCATATCTTGAAATACCGCAAGCGGAAGCCCAAGATGTGCGTGTGTTAAAAACGGTATCGTCAAATTCTCAGAAAAATTTAGGCTTCAGAATTGTCTGAAAAGAATAAGATCCAGGCGAACAATATGCTGGCCATTCCTATACATCTCTACACGTTTGGCGCAGTAAAATGGAACCTCGATCAGTTGAAGCAGCGTGACCGGAGCACACGGAAGATTATGACAACCCATCGAAGAACGGTTTTGGCTACAGCCTGCTCAGTGCTGAATGGCTCAAATTCTCTTATGCGACTCGTACATCAACATGAAGTCGTCAATGCTGCGGCGTTTCTATACCGCGCCGCAGACGGAGCCGCAGAGGAGCTTGGTGTCTCATTTCATTCCAGCGGCACTACACATTGCAAATTCATCTTTTATCGTAGAAAATTTATCTTTCTTAGTTGAAAATTGAAGTTATTGTTCAAAATTAATTTTTATCATTTAAAATGTGTTTTTTGGGTTGGAAATTTATTTCTTTTGGTAGAGAATCTTTTTTGGTTTGTTGAAAATTCATCTTTTTTCGTTGAATTAAACTGGTTGAGAATTCCTTTCTTTTTGTTTGTCGTAAAGTAGCGATTTGAACTGAAAATTTAACGATGCAATTTTTATTTTTATCTGGAAATTCAACTAATTGGTTAAAACTTGATGTATTTTGTTGAAAATTCAACTATTTTGTTCAAGTTGGCTTTTTTCTCGAAAAATCAACAGTTTTGTAATTAATTCATCAATTTGGATTGAAAATTCATCTTTTATCGTAGAAAATTCATCTTTCTTAGTTGAAAATTGAAGTTTTTGTTCAAAATTAATTTTTATTATTTAAAATTTTTTTTTGGTTGGAAATTTATTTCTTTTGGTAGAGAGTCTTTTTTTGTTTGTACAAAATTCGTCTTTTAGTAGAAAATTAATCTTAGTGGTTTAAAAATTCAACTATTGTGTTAAAGTTGGCTTTTTTGTCGAAAAATCAACAGTTTTGTAAAAAATTCATCATTTTGAATTGCAAATTCATCTTTTATCGTAGAAAATTTATCTTTCTTAGTTGAAAATTGAAGTTATTGTTCAAAATTAATTTTAAAAAAATTATTTCCCAGAAATGTCAAAAGCACTATCGGCTTCAATACCAACAATAACGTTTAAAATTTCGAAAGTAAACTTTCTGAGGAAAAATTTTGTGAAGAACATTTTTTTCCGAAAAATGTCAAAAGCGCTATCGTCTTTAATAACAACAATAACATTTAAAATTTCGATAGTAAGTTTTCTGAGGAAAAATTTTCTGAAGAAACAATTTTTTCCCAAAAATGTCAAAAGCAGTATCGGCTTCAATAACAACAATAAGATTTAAAATTTCGGTAGTAAATTTTCTGAGGAAAAATTTTCTGAAGAAACAATTTTTTCCCAAAAATGTCAAAAGCAGTATCGGCTTCAATATCAAAAATAACATTAAAAATTTCGATAGCAAACTTTCTAAGGGAAAATTTTCTGATGAAAAATTTTTTTTCTAAAAATGTCGAAAGCACTATCGGCTTCAATAACCACAATAACGTTAAAAATTTCGATACTAAATTTTCTAAGGAAAAATTTTCTGAAGAAAAAATTTTTTCCCAAAAATGCCGAAAGCACTATCGGCTTCAATAACAAGAATAACATTAAAAATTTCGATGGTAAATTTTCTAAGGAAAAATTTTTTGAAGAAAAAATTTTTTCCCGAAAATGCGGAAAGCACTATCGGCATCAATAACAACAATAGCAATAAAAATTTGGATCGTAAATTCTCTGAGGAAAAATTTGAAGAATGTTAAAAAGTGAATTATCAACTGTGGAAAATTAAAAATTTGTTATTTAACTGCTGAAAATTGAATTTTCTTTAATTTTCAAAAAGTCGAAAAATGAAGAGAATGAAGAAAATTTAAAATTGAATTTTCAACTGTTCAGAATTAACCTGTTGAAAATTCAATTTTCTTCAATATATTCAACGGTTGAATTTTCATTTTTAACAGTTGAAAATTAAAAATTAAAATTTTTTAAATTCAAATGTTGAAAATTCAATTTTTAAATATCTTCAATTTTTAACAGCTGAGAATTCAATTTTTTTTTCATATTTTAAAATTAAACTATTGAAAATCAAATTTTTCAACTGTTCAGACTTGACCTGTTGAAAATTCAATTTCCTTCAATTCTCAAAAGTTGAATTTTCCTCAATTTTTAATAGTTGAATTTCGTTCAATATTCAACAGTTGAATTCTCAATTTTCTTCCATTTTCAACTGTTGAAAATTTAAGAAAAAAGAAAATTTTGTATTAAAAAAGAACGTTAAAAACATTATATTTGAATAATTTTACATAAGAATTTTTTTTAAAAAATTTCAATGCATAAAATTGTTTTATTTCAAGTTGATTTTTCGAATTTGCAACAGTTGAATTTTCAACTGTTAAAAATTAAAGAAAGTTAAAAACTGAATTATCCAGTGTGGAAAATTAAATATTTTTAATATAACCACGTAGAAAATTTATGTGTTGATTGAGGATACAACTATTCTGTTAAAAATTCTTTTGTTTTGTTTGAATTCTATTTGTTTAAAATTCGCTTTTTTTTAAATTGATTTTTAAATTTTAATTGAAAAGTCGATTGTTTTGTTAAAAATTCGTTTTTTGGTTGAGGATTTAACTACATATTTTGTTAAAAATTCATCTTTTTTTAATTCTATTTGTTTGAAATTCGTTTTTTTTTGTTGAAAATTAATTTTTTTATTGAAAATTTAAATATTCCATTTTTGTTTCTAAACTAATACTTTTTAATTAAAAATTTTTATATTTCGGTTGAAAATTTATATTAATTAATTGAAAATAAACTTTCTTGTCGGTAATTATTCTTTTTGGGTATAAAAGTTAACTGTTTTTAAAAATACTCCACTTTTTAGATTGAAAATTGAAATCTTTTTTAAAAAATTCGTCTTTTTTGATAGAAAATTTATATGTTGATTCAGGATACAACTATTTTGTTGAAAATTCATATTATTGATTCAAAATTAACTTTCTTGTCGATAATTATTCTTTTTGGGTATAAAAGTTAACTGCTTTTTAAAATATTCCACTTTCTAGATTGAAATTTTTTTTTGAAAAATCGTCTTTTTTAGTAGAAAATTTATGTGTTGATTGAGGATACAACTATTCTGTTAAAAATTCTTTTGTTTTGTTTGAATTCTATTTGTTATTTTTTTTTAAATTTTCCTACCAATCGAGAATTTTTATTTTTATTTTGTTAATACTTTTCAAAATTCTTAAAAAGCTTCTTTTTTTTCTAAATTTTCAAAAATCTACATTTTGAGAAATTTTTTGAAATCCTTAAATTTAACTTTTTTTTTCAATCTTTTGAAAACTTTTAACCCTTCGAAATATCTTTTAAAATGATTTGAACTACTTACAAAAAAATTGCCTTAAAATCTTCTAGATTTTTTAAAACAATTTTGGAAATCTTTTGAAATGTTTTGAAATCTTTTTAAATATTTTCTTAAAATTAATTTTTTAAAATAAAAAATAATTTAAAATTTTCCTACATATCGAGGAAATTTTTTTAATTCTCTTAAAACCTTTCCAAATTCCTAAAAAGTTTATTTTTTCAAAAATTACAAAAATGTTACATTTTTTCGAAATTTGCTGAAATATTCAAGTTTAACTTTTTTAAATCTTTTCAAAACTTCAGAACATTCTAAATGTCTTTTGATATTATTTAAACTTTTCTAAAAATATATATTTTAAATATTTAAAAATTGCATACAAATTTTCCAGATATTTAAAAAGAATTTCGGAAATCTTTTAAAATATTTTTAAATATTCTCTTAAAATTAATTTTTTTTTAAATTTTCCTACCAATCGAGAATTTTTATTTTTATTTTGTTAATACTTTTCAAAATTCTTAAAAAGCCCCTTCGACCATGGAACCACTCCAAATGAATAGAATACTACTAGGACGGCGAGTATTTTCGTCGCGGATAATTTGTTTCGCGCTGATAGTTCGGAAGATTAAATCCGTCAGATAAGACGTTTGTATCTGCATTGGAGAATATCCTTTATAGATGTCACGTCCTGAGTTCTACCATGTGGCACGCCCAGGTTTTTATAGGTCTCTCCAGCGCGAAGGTGTCGCATAGCGCTTCTGTCGACGAGCTTAGGGTCTTCCGAGACGTCATTAAGTTTCCCTTCCTTCAAATGAACCTTGGCGCATTTTTCTAACCCGAACGCCATTCCAATCTCTTGAGTGTACTCTTTGACAATATCTAGAGCAAAATGTAGTTTCCCTTGATTTTTAGCAAAGATCTTGAGATCATCTATGTAAAATACATGAGTGACCTTATGCTTTCGATTTCGAGGTTTTCCGCAGAGGTACCGTTCGGAATAGCGAAGTGCGATAAACAGTGGCAATAGTGTGAGGCAAAAGAGGAGAGGGCTCATGGTGTCGCTCTGAAAAACGCCTTTCTGAAAGCTGACACTATAATTGATCACACGATGTTTTCCAGGTTAGATTGTGAATCTGGTTTTCCAAAGCGGCATTAATCTTTCTATGTACCTTACGATGTGTTGATTAACCTTTAAGCTCTCCGAAGAACAGACGATAAGTCTATGAGAGGTTGAATTAACAACTTTTAATCCGAAAATATGACTTTTCAACAAAAAAGTCATTTTACAACCAATCGGTTGAATTTTCAACAAAATAGTTAAATTTTCAGTAAAAAAAAAATCATTTTTAATCTAAAAAAGATAAATTTTCAACAAAAAATGTAATAGTTGATATTTTAAAAAAATCAGATTTTAATTTAAAATAAAAAAAGTTGGATTTAACCAAAAAATACCAATTTTACAAAAAATACTTGAATCCTCATCCAAAATAGATTATTTTCAACCTAATAATTTGATTTTCAATCAAAAAATTGATTTCCTTTCAAAAAAGACAAATTTTCGACAAAATACATCAATTTTCAACCAAGTAGTTAAATTTTCTACCAAATTGTTTAATTTTCCAGCTGAAAATACGAATTTTTAACAAAGCAGTTTAATTCTTAACCCAAAAATGTGAATTCTCCACACAATAGTTGAATTTTCACCAAAAAATGTAATAGTTCATATTTAACAACAGATTTTAATGTTAAATAAAAAAGTTGAATTTAATAAAAAAGACGAATTTTCAATGAAATACATACATTTTTAATCAGATAGTTTAATTTTTAACCAAAAATACAAATTTTCACCAAATTCCATAAATTTCCAACTAAATATTTTGAACAATGGATGTGACGTTAGTCCAAATTTATTTGGTTAATTTTTTTCGTTTCTAAAAATTTTGGACCAAATAATACATTGATTATTATTACTCAATATGTTATGTCGAAAAAGTGAAATTTTTTTATTTTACATAACTGACTTGAATTTTCTTATAATTTTGAAAAATCTCTGAAAATTAAACAAAAAGTTTCCCTTAAATCTTCCAGATCTTTTTCGACATATGTAGAAATCTTTTGAGATGTTTTGAAATCTGTTTAAATTTTCTTTAAAAATGTATTTTTCAAGATTTTTAAAATTTCTTTTTCTTTTAAACTTCTCAAAAAGCTTCGAAATCTTTTCGAAATCTTCACAAATTTACATTTTTTTAAAATTTTTTGGAAATATTTTCAAATTTCACATTTTTTCAACATTTTCCAAAACTTTTTAATTTTCTGAATATCTTTTAAAATTATTATTTGAATTATTTAAAATTTTTGTTACAATTCTGCAAAATTACAAAAATTGCCTCCAAATCTTCGGGATTCTGTTATGAAAATTTTTGAAATTGAAAAATCTTTTGAAACATTCTATTAAAATTAATGTTTCAAAATAAAATATCAGTTCAAATTTTACCATGAATTTTAAGAACAAATGTTTATTATCATGAAACCTTTTAAAATACTTTTTTTCAACTTTCTAAAATCTTTTAAATTTTTTAATTAATTCAAAATTTGTTTAAAACCTCTAAATATCTCTTAAACTTACTCGATTTTTTGATAAAACTTTATAATGTTGCTAATGGAATTTTCAACCAAATAGTTAAATTTTTAACTAAAAATGTGACTATTCCATTTTTGGTTGAAAATTTAACTATTTGTTTGAAAATACATTTTGTTGTTAAAGATTCATTATTTTAGTTGAAAATTAATTTCTTTTTATAAGTATGTAAGTCTTTTCGTGAAAATTAGTTTTTTTTTAATTAATTTTTTTAACTAAAAATGCAACTATTCCATTTTTAGTTAAAAATTTAACTATTTGGTTGGAAATTACCTTTTTTGTTTCAAAAATCAGATTTTTTGTTTAAATTTAACTATTCGTTTGAAAATACGTCTTGTTTAGTTAAAAATTCATTTTTTGGTTTGTAGATATATCACCTTGGTTCAAAATTTAAATGTTTCATTTTTAGAAAATTAATCTTCTGGGTGGGAAAATCATATTTTGGGTTGAACTATTTTGTTAATGATTCATCATTTTAGTTGAAAATTGATCTCTTTTGATGAAAATGTAAGTATTTTGCTGAAAATTAATTTTTCTTTTTTTAAATTAATTTTTTGAACTAAAAATGTAACTATTCCATTCTTGGTTGAAAATTTAACTATTTGGTTGAAAAGTAACTTTTTTGTTTGAAAAATCATATTTTTGGTTTAAATTTAACTATTTGGTTGGAAATTACCTTTTTTGTATAAAAAATAATATTTTTGGTTTAAATTTAACTATTTGGTTGAAAATTCATCAAAAGATATTGACAAGTTTTGAAAAAAGAAGGAGTTTAAGAATTTTGAAAGATTTCAAGAAAATAAAAAAGTTATGTTAAGATTCCTGGAAAAATTTAAAAGATATCTAATTTGAAAAAATTAATTTCAAGATAAAAATGAAAAAAATTGAAAATACTTCGAAAGGTTTCGAAAATTGTCGAAAAAGAAATTAGAAGGTTTAAAAGCAATTTTTCACTTTTAGCAGCATTTAAAAAAACATTTAACTTGAAAAAATTTTAAGAAATTGAAAACAAAATGCAGATCTTCGAAGTTTCAAAAAAAAGGAACTTTTCAAGAGTTTGGAAAACTAAGAAACTTTTTAAGATTTTCGAAAAGTTTCAAGAAAATAAAAAAAAATTTCATCAAAGATTCTTGAGAAAAATGAAATAATGTTTCATTTGGTAAATTTATTTTAAGAGAATATTAACAAATGATTCTCTAAAATTTCGAAAAATAATGTAGAAAATTTTAAAGCCAAATTTTTCAATTCTGCACGTTTACACCATTTTACAAAAAATTCGTGTTAGTTTAAGAAATATTCAGAAGTTTCGCAAAAAATTCATAAAATTTAAAACAAAATGTCGATATCATAAAAATATAAAAAAATCGATTTTTAAAGATTTTCAAAAAATTTAGAATCTTTTTTAGCATGAAAGGTTTCAAGAGAAAGAAAAACTTTTCTGTATAAAATGTTCTAAAATAACTTTTTTGTTAAAAATTCATATCATTGGGTTAAAAATTCAAATCCTTGGTTGAAAGTTGAACTACTTTCTTAAATTTTTCTTTTTTTTAAGATTTATAATTTTATTTAAAAAACTTCGTTTTTTGTTGTTGTTAAAAATGATTTTTTTAACTGAAAATTTAACTATTTTTTTGAAAATTCACCCCATTGGTTGTAAAATAACTTTTTTGTTAAAAATTAAAAATGTTTGTAAAAATTCGTATTTTCGGCTGAAAAATCAAACAATTTGCTAAAAAATTTAACTATTTAGGTGAAAATTGATGTATTTGGTACAAAATTCACCTTTTTTGGAAGATAATCAATTTTTTGGTTAAAAATCAAATTGTTTAGTTGAAAATAATTTGTTTTAGATAAAGATTCAAGTATTTTGTTAAAAATTTGTCTTTGTTGGTTGAATCCAAATGTTTTTTATTTTAAATTAAAATCTTTTCCGTTGAAATATCAACTGTTACATTTTTCTTTGAAAATTCATCTTTTTAGATAACAGTTTCAACTCCTTGATTGAAAGTTGAACTACTTTCTTAAAATTTTTTTTTTATTATTGGAGATTCATAATTTTATTTAAAACACTTTTTTTTGTTACAAATTATTTTTTCAACTGAAAATTGAAGTATTTTGTTGAAAATTAACATTTTCGGGTAATAAATTAAACTGCTTTGTACTTTTTGATCTATCCGAAATCTTTGCAAAATATTCCAAATCTCTGTGAAATCTTCGGAAAATCATTGCAATTTTGTCAAATATTACAAATATTTGGTAATATTCGTGAAATGATTTTAAAAAAGGTTTTATCTTTAGGAAATCATTTAAATCTTTTTAAAATACCCGAAATCCTTCGGAAATCATTGAAATCTTTATCTCTTTTTGATCTATCTGATATTTTTGTGAAATAATTTAAATCTTTGGGAAATCATTGATGTCTTTGTGAACTCTTTTCAATCTACCCGAAATCTTTGAATTCTTTGGGGAATCATTGAAATCTTCGTGTAATTTTTGAAATTTATCTGAAAGCTTTGTGAAAAATTAGAAGTCTTTGTAAAATAATAGAAGTATTTGTGAAATCTTTTTAATCTATCCGAAATCATTGCAATTTTGTCAAATCTTTGAAAAATCTTTGCAAAATATTTTAAATCTTTGTGAAATTATTTTAATCTTTGTGAAATCTTTCGGAAATCATTGAAATATTTAAAAATAGTTGCAAAATATTTTTGAAATATTGGGTAATATTGGTGAAATTATTGAAATTTTTGTGAAATCCTTGAGAAATGATAGAAGTCTTAGTCAAGTGTTTTAAATCTACCCGAAATCTTTGTGAAATCATCAGGAAATCGTTGTTCAATCTTTGAAATATATCTGAAATCTTTGTGAAATCACTCTAGTAGCTTAGTCTTTAAAGCACTTGACCGGCAATCAGAAGACATTGTGGTTCGATTTCCACCGAAACGAAGGACAAAGATCTTTTTTCAGAAATTAATTTTTGTTCATTTCTCTCCTTTTTCTTTCTCCTTCGAGAAAGCTCTTTTTTCATAAATTGAAAATTTTTAATTTCTGAAAAAAAGATCTTTCTCCTTCGCTCCGGCGGAAAAAAGTATCTGCCTTCGATCTCTCTAGTAGCTTAGTGATTAAAGCACCCGACTGGCAATCGGAAGACGTGTGAGGTTTGATTCCCACCGGAGCGAAGGAGAAGGATCTTTTTTCAGAAATTAAAAATGTTAAATTTCTCTTCTTTTTCCTTGTCCTTCGAGAAAGATCTTTTTTCAGAAATTAAAAATGTTTAATTCCTCCTTTTTCTTTCTCCTTCGCTCCGGTGGAAAAAAATATCTGCCTTCGATCTCTCTAGTAGCTTAGTGTTTAAAGCACTTGACCGGCAATCGGAAGACGTTGCTGTTCGATTCCCACCGGAGCGAAGGAGAAATTTTTTTTTTCAGAAATTAAAAATTTTTAGTTTCTCTTCTTTTTCTTTGTCCTTCGAGAAAGATCTTTCTTCAGAAATTAAAAATTTTTTATTTCTCCTTTCTCTTTCTCCTACGCTCCGGTGGAAAAAAATATCTGCCTTCGATCTCTCTAGTAGCTTAGTGTTTAAAGTAAAGAAAAAAATTCACCCAGATGTAGAATATTCATGTGGAAATGACGAGCTTACTACCAAAAATATGAATTTTCATCCAAATAATTGAATTTCCAACCAAAAAAAAAGGAATTTTCGACCAATAAGATTAATTTTCTACTTAAAAAGACCAATTCTCAACAAAATACGAACAATTTAAAGCAAATAGTTAAATTTTCAACAGTTTACATAAATTTTGTACCAAGTAGATGACATTTCAAACTAAAAAGATCAATTTTTGAACAAAAATAGAATTGTTGAATTTATGTTAAAAAACATTAATTTTCAATACAAAAAAAATCATCTTTTATAAAACTGTTGAATTTTTTACCAAATTATTTAATTTTCAAGAAAAAAAAGACAAATTTTCTGTACAAAACCGTTTAATTTTCAACCCGAAAATATGAAGGTCAAATAAAGAAGTTAATTTTCATCAAAACAGTCAAATTTCAAGGTAAAAAATTAGTTTTTAATTAAGAAAATAAACTTTTTACAAAATAAATAATTTTTTTAACTAGAACGATCAATTTTTAACCAAGAAGATTAATTTTCTACTAAAAAAACAAGCGAATTATCAAGAAAATGCATACATTTTTAAACAAATAGTTGAATTTTTGAGCAATTAGATTAATTTTTCACTGAATGGACGAATTCTCAACAAAATACATAAAACTTTAACCAAATAGTTGAATTCAATCACATTATTATCAGGAATTAAATATTTCATAACGGAAATTGATCCTATCACTTCTAAATATTTAAAACCCAAAACGGGCAGTTTTGAAAATAAGAACTAATAATGAAATTTTTACATGAAATACGGAAAGTGGATTTGAGGTTAGGAGTCTAATGAAAGAGAGCGCGAGCTTTTAAAAAGTTCAAACGCGAAAACTGTAACGGATTCCATTTAAGAAAAATTCTACTTAAGTATAATACAGTCTGTAACTTACACGAGATTTCTTCAAATTTGAGCAATATGTAAAATCATTTTTTTTGTTTTCCATTTCAAGAGAAGTTCTACCGGCCCACCTGATCCACGCGCAAGCGCATATAAGCAGTCGTAAACTTCTGTATTGTACCGTACGGGAATGATGCAAGAAACTTGTTGAACTTTAGCCTTTTTTGATACTTATGCAAAAATAACAGATTTTAATCTTAAAATGCCACCCACTTATGAAAGAAAACACCGCTGAGCAAGTAACGAAATGGGGTTTTTAATTTTCCTTCACTTCGAAACAAGTTTTTAACTCACGTACTGTAATGATGTTTTTGTTGTCAAAATGCACTTTTCAGTTTCAATATCGAATTCACAAAAAAAAAGTGAATATTTCAAGCTGAATTTAATAGAAGCTTGTATTAAACGATACGCTTAATATTTCTGTATTTATCAGTCAATTGTAACTACTCAAATTAAATTATTTTGGGAGAAAATTCAACTTTTTTGTTAAAAATTAACTTTATTAACTTTGTGGTTGAAAATTTATATTTGCGGGTAGAGAATTCAAATTTTTTCAAAATGCGTTTTTTGTTTGCAGAAAATTCAATTATTTTGGTAAAATTTAAAAATTTGATTAGAAAGTCATTCATTTGGTTGAAAATTCAAACTTTCTATGAAAATTGGTCCCTTTTTGGTTAAAAATTTAATTATTCCGGTAAAAAATTCAACTAGTTGGTCGAAAATTAACTTTTAGTTTAAAATTCATATTTGCCGGTTGAAAATTCAACTGTTTTCTACCAAATTAATTTAATTTTTAACCAAAAAATACGAATGTTTGAAAACAGATCAATTTTCTACCAAAAAGAATGAATTTTTAACAAAATTGTTAAATTTTCAATCATATAATTGAATTTTTAATCAAAAAGGCGCATTTTCAAAAACATTTGAATTTTCGACCCGCAGATTTGAATTTTTAATAAAAAAGTTGATTTTCAACTAACTAGTTTAATTTCTTTCAAAAATAATTGGATTTGTAACAACAAAAAAAAAGATTTTTAAAATAAGTTCATTAAAGAAACCTTTTCTTCAAAATCATTTTCTTATTTGAGCAGTTTTTCATTGCATTTTCATAATTGAATGTTAAATAAAAAAAGACGAGTGTTCAAAAACAGTTGAATTTAAAATTATTTTTTTTTTTTTGATAATTCAACTATTTTGTTGAAACTTTATCTTTTTGGGTTGAAAATTAACTTTTTTTTTCAATTCATCCCTTTTGGTAGAATTTTTTTTTCTCATAAAAATGAAATTATTTTGTTAAAAAATTTAATTATGTTCTTGAAAATCCAACTATTTGGTTAAAAATTCATCTTTTTGGGCTAAAAATTAACTTCTTTTTTTTTTAATTCATCTCTTTTGGTAGAAATTATTTTTTATAAAAAATGAAATTATTTTGTTGAAAAATGTAATTATGTTGTTGAAAATCCAACTTTTTGGTTGAAAATTAATGTTTTTCTTGAATAACTCAACTTTTGGATGAAACTTCATCTTTCTGGGCTGAAAATTAATTTTTTTTTCTTTTTTTAAATTCATCTCTTCTGGTAGAAAATTTTTTTTTATTAAAAATGAAGCGATTTTGTTAAAAAATTTAACTGTGTTGTGGAAAATTCAACTATTTCATTAAAAATTAATTTTTTTCTTGGATAATTCAACTATTTTGTTGAGACTTTATCTTTCTGGGCTGAAAATTACCTTCTTTTTTTTTAAATTCATCCCTTTTGGTAGAATTTTTTTTTTATTAAAAATGAAATTATTTTGTTAAAAAATTTAATTATGTTGTTGAAAATCCAACCATTCGCCTGAAAATTAACTTCTTTTTTTAAATTCATCTCTTTAAATTCATATTATTTCATGAAAACTGAACCGTTTTGTGAAAAAGTTAATTATATGGTTGAAAATTATTGATTTTGCTACATTTTTCTTTTTTTTGAAACTTCATCTATTTCTTGATGTTGAAACTTAATTTTTTAACTGAAAATATAATCATTTTATTTTTAGTTGAAGATTAATATTTTTGAGTTAAAATTTTCTTCTTCTGGTTGAATATTTTTGATTTTAATTAAAAATTTATTTGAAAACAAATGGTATTTTTTCAGGGGAATATGTTCTATCTTACATTAAACAAATTTTATTTTATTTTTAAAAGTCAAATACTTGACTTAATTATTTATTTTGTTATTTTTTTTTTTTGTAAAAATATGTATAAAAATTTAACTATATTATAGAAAGTTTTGGTTGGGAATTAATTTTTTTTACTAAAAATGCACCCATTTCACTTTCATTTGAAAATTTATCTTTTCCAGTTGGAAAAATATTTTTTTTAATGAATATTCTTAATTTGTAATCAAATTTAGTTAAAAACAAAAAGTATTTTTTTCTAGTGGCATTTTTTCTGTTTTTCATTAAAATGAAATGATTTGATTTTCAAAAGCAGAATTATGTCAGGGCGACCGCCAAAAATTTGATCATTCATTGTCTCAATCATTTGCTACCTTTGCTTTTAATAATAATTCTCTTTCAAAATTTTCTCATTAGAGTACTTATTATAATTTTTAGAGGCTAAAGAAATTCGTTTTAGTTATAATTAAGCAGATATCTAAAAAAAAACTTTTTTCCCTACTATTTCGATTCGAAAATCTTGAATTAATGTGAAAAGTTTTGTTGAAGCTTTTAAAATGAAAAGGTTTTATAATTATATTTTAATGTTTAAGCGAAAATTCAGATTACTGGATAAACTATTTCAAATTTTTCAAGAGTAACAATTTTCCAACTGAAATGGACAAGAATTTTAGATAAAAAAGATGAACTTTTAACCAGAGATGAAATAGTTAAATTTTCAAATAAAAAAATTAATTTTGAACCAAAAATCAAACGAATTTTCAACAAAATAGTTCAATTTTTTATCAAACAGATGAACTTTCAACATAGAGGTTCAAAATTCAGCCAAGTTGTTTTATTTTAAACTAAAAACATGAATTTTGAACTAAAATGATGAATATTTAACTGGAATATTTAAATTTTGATCCAAGAAGTTAAATTTTCAACCAAAAAGTTGAATTTTTAACCAAAAAAATGAATTTTCAAACAAGATTTTTTAATTTTTTACCAAAAAGCCGATGTTTCAATAAAAGACATGAATTTTCAACTAAAAAATAAAATTTTCAAACCAAATAGTTCAGTTTTGAACTGAAAAAGATCAATTTTGAACCAAAAATGGAATAGATAAATTGACAGTGAAAAAATTGATTTGCAACCAAACCATTTATACTAAAGGAGATGAATTTTAATTTTAAAAAAATCGAATTTTCAGCAAATAGTTGAATTTAAAACCCGAGAATAAACATTTTAAACAATAAAGTGAATTTTCTACCAAAATAGTTGAGTTTTCAACACAAAAAGACTAATTTCTAATTAAAAAGGATGACTTTTTAACAAAATTCTTGAATTTTCAACAAAATAATACAATTTTCAACTAAATAGGGTAAAAACTGTGAACCTTTCGATAAATAAATAGGAATTTTGAGCATTTATAGACTACAGAATAATAGTTTGAATTTTCAATTAAAAAAATTCATTTATAACTAAAAATGGAGTAGTTATATTTTCAGTTAAAAAATTTAATTTTCAACACAAACACGCATTTTCAACAAAATAGTTAAATTTCCAACCAAAGAAATTAAAATTTTATTAAAATGATGAACATTCAACAACAGAAAATGAATTTTTAACCTAGAATATTAATTTTCCCAAAGACGATGATTTTTTAACAAAATACATGAATTTTCAAATCAAACGATAAGTTTTTAATGAAAAATGGAATAGTTACATTTTAGTTTAAAAAATCAATTTTTAAGATAAAAAGACGAATTTTCTAATAAAAAAGATATATTTTCAACAAAAAATGTAGTAGATAAATTTTCAATTAACAAGATTAATTCTATACAATAAAAAGTCGGATTTTCAACAAATAAATGGGGAAATTTGGGATTTTCGAAAAATTGAACTCACACTTCAAGGTTTGATCGAAACGTGCCAAATTTTCTAGGGATTAAAGAGCAGTACCTATGAAATGAAACCCTACTAATAACTTTTATTTTTACCGTACACCCCCCCCCCACAGTGCCCCAAATATGACCCAAAAATCAAAACACTACATTTGTACCTATTATTGTTACTTTTTTAGCAATTTCCGTCGTTTTTTTTTAGTAAATAACTTCTACTGGATAACTTGAATATTTCCCATGATATTTTAAACAATTTTTCATTTGTTTAAACGAATGTAGTTTATTTAAACCATTACTTTTCCTAAAAAAATGTAAAAAATAATCGTATTTTCTGATTAAGAGGTAAAAGTTTGTCATTGTTTGGAGAAGTGAATTAAAAAAAAATTGTTGTGATTATTTAAACAATTGCTTACTGTTGATTCTCAAAACTTTTAAAAATTGACACATAGATGTCTAGTTTTTTCTCAAATTCGTATCCTATGCTACTTTTTGTTGAATAATTATATAATTTTGATACACATCTTTCAACGTTCAATAACTTTCTATTTGTTTAAACAATTTTGATTTGCTTAAGCAGTTTTTTTTGATATCCTCGAAAAAGTGAAATAAAATAAAATACATGTTATTATTTTTCTGACTGTATAGTGTATAGAAAGAATATATAAACTATTTTTAATTGAGCTCTAAAAAAGTATACAGAGGTGAAATTTTCATCTCCAACTGTCCCGTCTGCAGCGTAAGGTCATTCGCGGCTAGAGACCTGACTCCAAGAAACAGTGTTGAACGATGTTTCCTCGCGTAAATTTCCCGCTCTTGCTTACCTTCTAGGACAGAAGGAGCAGATGTGGAGGACGAACACGTTCCAGTTGCATCGGGATTGTTTGCTTAAGGGACTATGATCGTAGCTTACGGAGCCTAAAACTTCTCTCACATAAATTCAAATTTAAATAATAAAGATTCAAATAAGTAGGTATACTTATTCATATTATTAATATTAATATTATTCTAAAAACTGGAGATAAGAAGTACACAAATTTGATTTATTACAACATTTTATAGTTGAAATAACCATTAAAACCAATTCTCATTTTAATAATTAATTTCAACATGTAAAGTGAAATTAAAAATGTTTAAAAGAATACTTAAAATTGTATACTTTCAAAGAATTGGCAGCTGAAAATTAATGAATTTTTTAACCTAATGGTTGAACTACTTTGTTAAAAATTCATGCATTCTGCTGGAAATTTGTTGTTTTTTTTTCTGAAAATTAATTTTGTTAACTGGAAATTCATCTATTCCATTGTTGACTGAAAAATGTGTTTTTTTTTCAGTTGACAAATTGAACTATTTTGTAGAAAATTCATGTATTGGATTGCAGTGCGCAAGCACTCAAAAGAGTTAAATTTTCGTCAAAAAAATTCCTTTTCGTCTTTAGGAAAAAAAAAAGTTTAAAAACAAATAGCTCATATTTCAACCTAAAAAATGATTTTTTAATGAAAATGATGAATCTTCAACCAACTGATTTTATTTCCATCGTAAAGGATGAATTTCAACTAAAATGATAAATATTTAACTGGAATACTTGAATTTTTAACCGAAAAGAAGAATTTTTAAGCAAGGAAATTAACTTTCAAAGAATAAGATCAATTTCTACCCAAAAAATCGATTTTTCAAGAAAATACGTAAATTTTCAACGAAATAGTTGAATTTTTAATTAAAAAAGACAAATTTTTATCCAAATTGTTAAATTTCGAACGAGAAAAAATCAATTTTCAACCAAAAATGTAACAGTTAAATTTTCAGTGGAAGTAATTAATTTTTGACCAAAATAATTGAATTTTCAAACAAACAAAAAATTTATAAAAAAGATAAATTGTCAATCAAAATCTAAATAATTAAGTTTTAAGTTTAAAAAATCCAGGTTCAACCAAAATGGACGAATTTTTAAATAGAAAAGATCATTTTTCAACCAAAAATTAAATAAATCAATTTTTAGTTAAAAAATGAATGTTCAGCCAAAGAGATAAATTTTCAACTAGAATTATGGAATATTGAACTGGAATAATAGTTACAAATAGTTACCAAAGTAATGAATATTCAACCTTTTTTATAAAAATGATAAATCTTCAACCAAAAAAAAAGAAAAATAATTTTATATAAAGTAGTTCTCAACCAAAACAGATTAGTTTAAAATCAGTCAGTTGCATTTTTTAACCAAAAAGTGTGAATTTTCCACCACGAAGTTTCATTTTATATAAAAAAGACTAATTTTTAACAAAATACATTAATTTTCAACTAAGTAGTTGAATTTTCAACTAGCAAAGATCCAATTTCAATTAAAAATGTAATATTTTTTAGTTTAAAAACTCAACTATTTAAGGAAAAATATTTTTAAATGAAAAAATATGAACTAACAATAAATTAAATAAATTTTGAAACTTTTCAAAATATTGGATTGCAAATTTATTTAATTTGTTGAAAGTTCATTTTTTTTGTACAAAATTGATTTTCTTGGTTAAAAATTCAACTATCTGGTTGAAAAATTAACTATTTGGTTAAAAATGGAACTATTTAGTTGAAAATTCAACTATGTGGTTGAAAATTCAACTATTTTGGTAGAAATATAATCTTTTTCAGTTAAAAATGCATGATTGTAGTTGAAATTTCCTCTCATTGGTTGAAAATTGAACCATTTTTTTTTAAATTCGATTTTGTTGATTGAGAATTTATTTTTTAACTGAAAACGTAACTATTCCATTTTTGGTTGAAAATGGATAATTTTAATTGAAAATTGATCTTTTCTAGATGGATATAATATTCCATTTTTGATTGAAAGTCAGTCCTTTTGAGTTGAAAATTAGTTTCTTTCGTTGAACATTAATTTTTTCAATTAAATTGAAAATTCAATTTTTTGTGTGCAAATTTGACTATTCCATTTTTCGTTGACAATTAGTTTGTTTATCTTAGTGGACAATTCATTTCTATAGTTCAAAATTGAACAAGTTGGTTGAGTTTTTTTTTATTTTACCTTTTTTGCTCGAAACTTCAACTATTTGGTTGGAAATTCATTTATTTTGTTGAAAATTTGTCGTTTTTAATTGAACATTAATTTTTTCAGTTGAATATTTAACTATTCCATATTTTTAATTTATCTTTCTTAGTAGAAAATTAATTTCTTTTTTTTGAAAATTAAACTGTTTTGTTGAAAAAATGTTGTTGTTTTATGGTTGAAAATCAAATTTTTTAAATTGAAAATTCGTCTTCTTGGAAGAAAAATATTTTTTTTTTTTTGAAAATTCATTTTTTTAACTGAAAATTTAACTATTTCATTTTTGGCTGAATATTCCTTATTAGTAGAAAATTATTTTTTTCACTTGAAAACTCATGTTTTTTAGGGAAAATTTGACTATTTCATGATTTTTGAAAGGTTTTAAGAAAACTAAATATTTTTTTTGAGATTGCGGGGAAAATTATAAATAATTTTTTCTCTCAAAAAATTAATTTTTAAAGAAAATATAAAAAAATTGGTACATATTTTGTTAAAAGCTATTTTTTTAAAGATTGATAATTTAACTATTTTATTGAACATTCTTTTTTTTTTGTTTGAAAATTAATATTGTGAATTGAATTCTATTTCTGAAATTTCATGCATTTTTTTAAACTGAAATTTCATGTATTTTGTTGAAGAAACGTTTTTTAGTAGACACTCAATCTTCTTGGTGTAAAATTTAACAATTTTGTTGACAATTTTTTGTTTTGATTGAAAATTAATTTTGTTGACTGAACATTTAACTATTCTATTAAAAATTTATCTTTTTTAGTTGACAATTCAACTTTTAGGTTGGAACTTCATGTACATATTTTGTTAAAAATTCTTTTTTTTTAGTTGTTGATTATTCATCATTTTAATTGAAAATTCATCCTTTCGGTTGAAAGTTGAACTATTTTGTACAAAAGTCATCCTTATTTTGGTTGAAAATAATTTTTCAACTGAAATATGAACTACTCTTTGTTTGAAAATTTCTTTATTTTGTGGAAAATTCTTTTTTTTTTAAATTAATTTTGTTGACTGCAAATTTAACTATTTCATTTCTGTATACAAATTTATCTTTTTTAGTTGAAATTTTATATTTTTTGTTTATAATTCGTCTTTTTTGGTAGAAAATTAATCTTTTTGATTAAAAATATAACTATTTTGTTCAAAGTTAATTTTGTTAACTGAAAATTTAGCTCTTCTATACCGCAGAATGTACACTAGTCAGGTACTTGTACCAGAAATTGTAAACCTTGTCCAAACCTGGAGCTTTCCAGTTACTTGCTCTTTCCAAAACCGCTGAAAAATCTAAAGCTGTGATGTTAGTCAGCTCCATTTCAGGGTTATTGCTAGCTCTTGTCTTCTTTAGTTGAAACCATGCAGCATTTAAATTGCTTCTGTTCATTTTTCATCAAACACCCGACCAATAGTTAATAATTTTTTCCAATTGAGAGACTTTGGTGTCTTACTGGCTATTTTGCTTCACACTTATTTCACGATAGAACGTTCTTTCATCTGCCTGAAAGGTTCGATTTTATTTCCTTGTTGCACTACTTTTCTTGTACCGACGCAGTCTAGCAGTAAGAACATCAAGTCTCTGTCGTTGAGAGTATATAATTTCATCCAATATTACTGGTGTTAATGTCTCGATGTACAGAGGGTGGATGATTTTAGTAACATGGTGTATCAGCTTTTTGGTTCTTTTTTTTTATATTGAGTCGGTCGACCCAATTTGCACCTTACTTTGCTGGCATCCATATCCAACCTGATCTTCCTTGGTTGATTTTGCTCCCTTCCTGGGGCAAAGACAGCATTTGTAGGCCTAATTCTGCGGCCCAACGTTCTAACGGTTGCCACAGTTGCACAGTATACAAGAGTTTGCACCTATAACGCAGTTTATGTTGCGTTCATATGAATATAATAGAATTTTCTACTATAAAATATTAATTTTCAACAAAAAACGAATTTTCAACCAGAAAGATAAATAAAAAATATAAAATTTTTAATAAAAAAGATAAATTTTTAGCAAAAAAAAAAAAAAATTAATACCAAAATAGTTCAATTGTTAATATTCATTTTCATGCAAAAAAATAATAATTTTAAACCAGAAAAGATGAATTCTTAACAAAATAAATGAATTTTGCAACTAAATATTAGAATTTTCTACTATGAAATATCAATTTTTAACAAACAAAAAAAAACGAATTTTTAACCAAAAGATCAATAAAAAATATTTAATTTTTACTAAAAAAGTTAAACTTTTAGCAAAAAAAAATTCATAACAAAATAGTTCAATTGTTAATATTCATTTTCATGTGAAAAAATTATTGTTTAACCAAAAAAGTCGAATTCTTAACAAAATAAATGAATTTTCAATTGAATAGCAGAATTTTCTACTATAAAATATCAATTTTCAACAACAAAAAAAAACGAATTTTTAACCAAAAAGATCAATAAAAAATATTGAATTTTTAATAAAAAAGATAAATTTTTAGCAAAAAAAAAATTCATACCAAAATAGTTCAATTGTTAATATTCATTTTCATGCAAAAAAAATTAATTTTTAACCAAAAAAGATGAATTCTTAACAAAATAAATGAATTTTCAACTAAATAGTAGAATTTTATACATTCAAGGGATTTGAAGGGATTTCTGGAAATTCTAGAAATTTAAAATATTTTAAAAATATTTCATTGGATTTCTCGAGTTTCTAGAGGTTTCAAAAAAGATTTCAAGAGATTTCAAGATATTTTAAATTCAAGGGATTTCAAGGGATTTCAAGGGATTTCTGGAAATTCTAGAGATTGCAAATATTTTAAAAATATTTCAATGGATTTCTCGAGTTTTTGGAGGTTTCTGGAGATTTCAACAGATTTCAAGATATTTCAAATATAAGGGATTTTAAGGGATTTCTAGAGATTCTGGTGATTTCAAGATAATTCAAATTCAAGGGATTTCAAGGGATTTCTGGAAATTCTAGATATTTCAAATATTTTAAAAATATTTCAAAGCATTTCTCGAGTTTCTAGAGGTTTCAAAAGATTTCAAAAGAGCTAATGATATTTTAAATTTAAGAGATTTTAAGGGATTCCTGAATATTCTTGGGATTTCAAATAATTTCAAAATATTTTCATGGATTTTTTGACTTTCTGGAGGTTTCAAAAGATATCAAAAGATTTGAAGATATTTTTAATTCAAGGGATTTTGAGGGATTTTCGGAGATTTCAACAGATTTCAAGATATTTCAAATGTATGCGATTTTAAGGGATTTCTAGAGATTCTAGTGATTTCAAGATATTTCAAATTCAAGGGTTTTTAAGGGATTTCTGGAAATCCTAGACGCATTCAAGAAATGGATGTTCTAATGAAAGACTCCAGCAAAATAAAAATCGTTGATTACAATACAATTATAGAAACGTGTAAACTAAGATTAGAAGAATATGAAGACCACTTTTATCAGATTCCATTTGAAGTGTATAAGGATGTTAACTATATTCAGCATCAAATGCACATGGGAGACAAGATAACTCCAGTCAATATTTTTTCAGATTTGGATTCTTTATTTTATAGAGTTTCAACTCATGAAATTGAAAGTGACTTTTCTCTTTTACAACCATTACTTAAAATTTCTAATACCATCAATAAAGCGTGTAGTTTATTTGAAGAATCTAAATTAAAAAAAACATTGTAAAATATAATTTACTTAAAACTTTATCAATTGCCATATAACTAGACATACTTTTTTTATATTTTAGCAATGTAAAATATATTTTACTTTAGGGCTTGTTTTTCATTTTTGGCCTTGATATACTAGACTTACTAAACAGAAAGCGTTAAGGATTTCAAAATGGAAACTAAAAAAAATGAGATTAAGTCTATGCTAGAAGATAAACTTAATCTTTTAAGAGAAGCTCGTAAAGAACTCTCAATCATAGAAGAATCGAACACAATAGCTAGAAAAAACAGAGACAAAGAACTAAAACAATTTGTTGAACAACATATCTACCAAATACGAGATAAAGTTGCAAAACTTGAATCTGACTGTTATAATTCAACAAAAAATAAATAAATTTTTCACGAAGAATATTCATGTTTTACCAAAAAAGGCGAATTTTCAACAAAATTGTTGAATTTTGCATAAAAAAAAACAATTATCTACGAAACAGTTGAATTATCAAGCCAAAACGACAAACTGTTTAGAAGACAGTTGAATTTTCAACTAAAAAATAGTTTTTTAATGAAAAATGGAAGAATTAAGTTTTCAACTCAAACAATTAAGTTTTAACTAAAAAAAAGAGGAATTTTCAACAAAATGGTTGAAATTTTAACAAAGATATAATTTAAAGAAACATTTTTAATCAAACAGTTGAATTTTAAACTAAAAAAGATTTTTTTTTCTCAAGAAAATCGTTAAATTTTCATTTTAAAACATTAATTTACAAAAATAAAAACTGGAAACGGATAAGTTTCCAACCAAATATGAAATAGTTAAATTTTCCGGCCAAAAAATTATTTAAAACAAAAAATTTAAATTTTGAACCAGAGGTGAATCTATAAAAGAAACTTTCAACAAAGTAGTTCAACTTTCAACCAAGTAGTTGAATTTTCAACCAAATAATATGACTTTTAACCACGTACATGAATTTTTAACAAACAAATTAATAAATTTTTCATGAAGAAAATTCATATTTAACCAAAAAAGACGAATTTTCAACAAAACCAAATGAATTAAACGACAAAAAATTTTTTTTTAACAAAGTAGTTGGAAATAACAGCATCAGTTTTTGATAAAATGCGTAGTTTTTGTATTCATCGTGAAAAATGACATTAAAAAGAAACAAATTAAATGTTTGATAATAAACACAAGGTGCAATAAAATATTTCCTATGATGCTTTTGTTGATTATAAAATTGTTCGAATAATTATTAGTTTTTGTCAAGCCGAGAAGAATCATGGTAAGGAGTGATCAAGAAGATATTATAAGTCGATTCCGTGAACAAAAATAAAGACTGTTGGTTGAAAAACAGCCAAACTTTTGAGTCCTTCAGTTGAAATATAGCCAAACTGTGAATGTATTCAGACCTTGTTTGATAAATTTGTAACTCATTTTTAAAGAATGATACCTCTGAAAAGTTAAAAAAAATAAAAGAAAATGTCAACTTTTAAAAATTAAAAATACCTTAAAATTCTTTGCAATTCCGTTTGATTTAATTCAATTTTCAAGATTTCTAGAAATTCTTTTGAATTAATTTCAAAATCTATGGAAGTCCCACAAAACTCTGTAAGGTCCCTTGACATTTTTGTGAAATCTTGAGCTTTTTTTTATTCCATTAAAATAGCTTAAAATCTTCAAAATATTTAGAAATTTCTTAAAACCTTTGAAATTATTGAAGGTCCTACAAGATATTTTAAGTTTTTTTTAAATTCTTCGAAATCCTTCAAAATCCTATGATATTTCATGAGAGATCCTTCAAATCAAAGATTTTAAAGTATTTTAAATATTTTAGGGTATTTTGAATAGTTTCCAATAATTTTAAATTATATTTATATTATGACATATGATTATATTTGAAATCCTGCGAAAGTCGTCAATTCTTGTGAATAAATTCTAATAAATAATATTATTGAAAGGGGTATAAAATATTTGAACCCTATATTCAGTTAAGGTCCCTAAAGTACCCGAGAAATTTGTAATAGATTTCAATACTTTAAAGAAATTTTTAAGGTTTCAGATATTTTTAAAGCGGGAATTTAATGAGACCGGAAAAAACCGGGAAATTACAGTGAATTTATTTTTTGACCGGGAATTTTACAAATTTCTAGAAAAAAATCTGTCCAACTTTGATTTGAACCGTTTTTTAAATAATTATTTAAATTGTCATCTTTTTCAATTATGATATCATTCAGTTTAAAATACGTACTTCGAAAATCTTTCACTTTAAAAATTTTCCATTTTAGATTTTAATTTTTAAGCGTACGTTTTAATTAAAAGAATTTCAAAATACCTTTTTAAAGACTTGAACAATTCAACATTTAAATATTTAAATATTAACTTAAAAATAGAAGCGTTTAACGACGAAGATTTTGGGTAAAAAATATTTTTAGTCGATCAACTGTGAATATAAATTAATTAATGATTTTTAAAATTGAATTGTACTTTTAGGATTAAAAGGTGAATAATAATTGATTGTTTGAAGATAATACGAAAATTTTCTTAAGATTGATGCAAAAGTTTTATATGATTTTTTATTTTTTAAAATAATAATTTTAAGGGAATATTGAAGATAGATTTCAAACCAATT
This sequence comes from Andricus grossulariae, assembly GCA_011634705.1. Taxonomy (NCBI): domain Eukaryota; kingdom Metazoa; phylum Arthropoda; class Insecta; order Hymenoptera; family Cynipidae; genus Andricus; species Andricus grossulariae. The sequence continues at coordinate 253,587,109 of JAABKJ010075445.1, forward strand.
CTTCATTTGTGAAGATCAGTTAAACAATGAGAAATTTGTGAGGACCTGAAATTAAAGTAATTTTACTTCTAATTTAAAAAATCTCTAAATTCGTTGATTCATTCTTCAATCTAGAGAATTGAAAATAATAGCGTGGATTTACATCTTTGTTTAGGTCTCTGAATTGCACAATTTATAAGAGTTGAACAATTATTTCTTGAGATTTAAATTTTTTTTAAATCAGACTTTGAGGTTCTTTAGGGTGAGAATGAAATGAATAATTTGATTTCACTATTTATAAATAAATAATTGCTTTTAAATTCAAAGAAAGGAATACCTTCTTTCAAAAATTCAAATTGTAAATAACTAGAAAATTTCATTACAAAAAAATCTACTAAGTGGAACTACTTTGTGAAAAGTTATTTTTTTTTGTTCCTAATTCATCTTTTCAGTTGAAAAATATTTTTTTTCAAAGCCCAACTATTTTGTTAACATTTTTCGAAATTATTTTTTCAACTGAAAATGTAACTATTCCATGTTTGTTTGAACATTTGTCTTCTTCAGTTAAAAATTCAACTATTTGGCTGCAAATTCATGTAATTTATCAAAAATGATTATTTACCTGCAGCCGATCGTCGAGCAACTGGCCATCGGCATTCTCTTCAGCCAGGGCGAAAACTGCAGCGCCGGTTCGCGCCTGCTGGTCCATGAGAAGGTCAAGGGCCGGCTGCTGGAAGCGCTGGTCGAGCACTTCAAGACCTGGACCGTCGGCGATCCGCTGGTCGAAGGCACGCGCATCGGTGCGCTGATCGACGAGAAGCACATGAACAACATCCTCGGCTACATCAAGGCGGGCGTGGAGGAGGGTGGGCGGATCATCCTCGGCGGTCAGCGCATTCGCCAGGAGACCGGCGGCTACTACATCGAGCCGACCATCTTCGACGACGTCAGCAACCAGATGACCATCGCCCGCGAAGAGATCTTCGGCCCGGTGCTTTCGGTGATCACCTTCTCCAGCGTCGAGGAGGCCATCGCCATTGCCAACGACACCCCCTATGGCCTGGCCGCATCGCTCTACACCAACAACCTGCACACCGCGCACAAGGTGTCCCGCGCCATCCGTGCCGGCACCGTGTCGGTCAACTGCTTCTCCGAAGGCGACCAGTCGGTGCCGTTCGGTGGCTTCAAGCAGTCCGGCTTCGGCGGTCGCGAAAAGTCGTTCCTGGCCCATGACCAGTATTCCGAAGTGAAGACGATCTGGATCCAACTGAAATAATAAGGCGCGGCAAATGAGCAAGAACGAGTTCGATTACATCGTGGTCGGTGCCGGGTTGATTGAAGTGGATTTGAATGCTGATTCTCATGCAGAGCTTGACCAAAGTGTTTGGGAGAATACCTATTTGACCATCTGAGTTGTCATCGCTTGATCTGCTTAAAAAGGGCGCTGTATTGCAGCCTTAAAAGATTAAGCGGATCTTAATTTTAAAAAATTGACATCAATCATTGCATTGCTCTCTCATCATCTAGTTAGTGTAACAACAGAAACTTCGCAATGTTTTCAACAAGTTTACATAGACTAAAAACTCAAACAAAACACTGCGGAGGGTAATCAATGAGCGGTTTATTAGATGAATTAGGTAAAATTGCAGGTGCAGTGATTGCTGAGCAAAGTGTCGATACGTTAGATCCTGATGCTGGCTTTCTAGAAAAAGCAGCTGGCGCATTTGCAGGTTATGAAGTAGCAAAAATTGTCGAAGATAAATTAGAAAATAGTGGTGAGCAGCAGAAAGCAGAGGATTAATTCAAAATTGGTAAACCCAGCTTTGGGCATTGATCTTAATCAATTCTGTATAATACAAATAAGCTACAGGGTTGAATAAGTTTACTATTGAGATGATAGTTGTGATCAAAGAGAGGGCGTATTCGATATGCTCTTTTTTATTATCTAAAATAAAGATAAGCAATGAAGAAAAACATCCATAACTTAATAAAAGCATGCTTTGCCCGTAAAGCATTGCCAATTCGATCTTTGCACAATGCTTATGTAGCCATGTCGCCCCTGCGGCAGCCGCCAGAACTGCGTAGCCGGTGAGCGTCGCCAGCATGCCGGCACGGGCTACTTCGGCCCGTCTCAGCACGATGCCCAACGGCAATTTCGCCAAGGGCTCGAACCCGGGAGCGATGATCGCGGACGCGACATATGCCACCGCTGCGATCGCGGGTTCAGTGAACGCTCCGGCGGCGCCGATAACGCCGCCAAGTGCCATCAAGAGCAGGAAATTTGCGGTGAGGCGTCCCTGATGCCGCAGACCGGTTTCGAGCTCCTCCCATATCGCCTCGTCGACGTCGGCGTCGATCTGCTTCTGGTTCCCGGGGTCGCTGATGCTCGCGACCTCCGCC
>JAABKJ010075445.1:253589497-253622811 GCA_011634705.1 Andricus grossulariae
GTTACGACAGTGAACGGCGTATCGCCGCCGATCGTCGCCACGGCGCGCATCACATCGTCGGTTGCACGATTGAGGGCGTGGACGGTCACCACGTCGCCGACGGGTTTGATCGAAGCGCCGTGCTGCCACGTCAGCCCGACTACCCCTTCGAGCTGGTTCAGCGCGGCGATCAGCTGCTCGCCGCGGTTCGAGGGCACGGTAATGTCGATGACACGATGCACGATTATTCCTTGGCCGGATAAAGGTGATTTTCGACGCGACATTGCAGGCGTTGCGCTCTTGAATCGTATGCGTCCGCAAGGCGTCGGTGGGCGATGACTGCCTCGACGCTCCGGCTAAGGCGCGCAAAACTTTCACAAATATTTCGCAAAGATTTCGGATGGATAAATTTGGAAAATTTCACACAAAGAATTGATTATTTAATACAGATTTCAATGATCTACCAAAGATTTCGCAAAGGTTTTAGAAATTCCCCAAAGATTTCACAAAGATTTCAATAATTTCACAAATATTACCAAATATTTCGAAAATATAAAAAATCTTTCGCAAATATATCAGAAAGATTTCACAAAGATTTCATAAAGATTTCACAAAGATTTCAACAATTTCCCAAAGATTTCAATAATTTCACAAATATTACGAAATATTTTAAAAATATGAAAAATATTTCGCAAAGATATCAGAAAAATTTTACAAATATTTCAATAATTTCCCAAAGATTTCACAAAGATTTCAATAATTTCAAAAGGTTTCCAAAGATTTCAGAACGATTTCACAAAGATTAGAATGATTTCCCGAAGATACAAAAATTTTAACAAATATTTCGCAAATATATCAGAAAGATTTTACAAAGATCTCTCAAAGATTTCAATAATTTTCAAAGATTTCACAAATATTCAATAATTTCCCAAAGATTTCACAAAGGTTTCGAAGATTGCAGCAAGATTACACTAGAATTAGAATGATTTCCTAAAGATAAGAAAACTTTCACAAATATTTCGCAAAGATTTCGGATGGATAAATTTGGAAAATTTCACACAAAGAATTGATTATTTAACAATTTTCAAGATTTTCTAATTTCTCGAGATGCAATAATTCCAGCTGATAGTGTATTATCAGCAATAGGATATACCGCGATATCCCATTCAATCCCATTTATCTGTCAGGTTGTCCCAGGGATAACACGTCGGATATCCCCCCGCGTAAAAAAAGTTTGCATGGCTCACGCATGGCACTAAACTTGGAAATATCTGGCAAGAGCATGGGTCGCGGCTGAATGGTAGCATGGCTAAAGCCTTGTTCTTGTCCGTCTCCCATTCTCAGGACACGCTGAACACAAATGAATATTTTTAACAACATGCAAGTGATACAGAACATTAGCCCGCGCTGAAAATTGAAATCTCAAGTTTGCCAATAGCCGACACATCTCTAAATAGTAAGTCCACTACCCGGGTACACCGGAACGTGCACCAGGTCGTTCAAGATGTTATCTATGAGAACTTAAAAAAAATTTTAATCGCGTCAATATCCGAAAAAACTCCAAATGTTTTGTCGATTCTCCGAGTGCACCGGATCGTGCACCAGGTCGCTTAGCACGCATTCCACGAGAATTGTTTACAAATTCAAATTATGCCAACGTCTAAAATAACTACCAGCAGTTAGTCGACGATCCGGGTGCACCACATCGCGCACCAGGTCGTTCAGCATGTATTCTGCGCCAATTTTTTAAAAATATAAATTTTGTTAATATCCAAAATGACTGCCAGCGTTTTTTTAGCCTTGGGCACTAACACAAAAATGTGGAAACGCACCTCTGCTAGCTCTTCCTAGCCTTGAAAACTAACCCTAAAGTGTAAAAATAACACTTTTCCAGCTTTCTTTCGCTTTGGGCACTAACACAAAAATGTGAAAACACAACTCTGCTAGCTCTTCCTGGCCTTGAAAACTAACCCTAAAGTGTAAAAATAACCCATTTCCAGCTTTTTTCAGCCTTGGACACTAACACAAAAATGTGAAAACGCACCTCTGCTAGCTCTTCTTAGCCTTGAAAACTAAACCTCAAGTGTGAAAATAACTTTTTTCAGCTTTCTTTGGATTTGGACACTAACACCAAAATGTGAAAACACACCTCTTCTAGCTTCTCCTAGCCTTGAAAACTAACCCTAAAGTGTAAAAATAACCCTTTTTCAGCTTTCTTCCGCCTTCAGCACTGACACCAAAATGTGAAAACACACCGCTGCTAGCTCTTCCTAGCCTTGAAAACTAAACCTCAAGTGTGAAAATAACTCCTTTCAGCTTTCTTTAGCCTTGGACACTAACACCAAAATGTAAAAACACACCTCTTCTAGCTCTTCCTAGCCTTGAAAACTAACACTCAAGTGTGAAAATAACCCTTTTCCAGCTTTTTTTAGCCTTGGGCACTAACACAAAAATGTGGAAACGCACCTCTGCTAGCTCTTCCTAGCCTTGAAAACTAACCAATGAACTTGTTGATGCTTTGCAATTTTGCATTAACTCTCACCATTCGTTACAAAGTCTCGAGTGTCAAGCAGTTGTCCACATATTGCGTTAAACGGACATACTATTTTAGCAACCATGATGAGTATGACAAGAATGATCACGATTAGAAATTTTTATAAGAATGGGAATGCTGGTTACATTACAACAGAAGTAAAGTTTCCTTTTTGAATTGACATTTCATGAAGATGTTTATTATTAGGAAATGTTTATAATAACCATTGTGAATGTTCAAATAGTATAATTATGTTGAGAGAATAATTTGTTAAACTAAGTGAAGAATCTACATTGTAAAATTAGATTAAGTATTTTTCCTAAATAAAAAAACATTTAAGGTTATTACAAGTTGAATTTTATTAAAATCCATTGTCTTAGTTAACCACTAGCTAGAAAGATTAGGTAGTACTCTAGTTTGTTCAAATAGTAGTAAAGTTTAAATCATTAGTTAATTAAATTAATTATGGATGGCGCTGCCACACCTTCAGTAAATTTGTTTAGTTTTTTTCACCGCTGGGTATTTCCAGGCGTAATTTGGTTATTCTCTTAATTCAAATGTATCGTTCCTTCCAGCGTTTGATATTTACAGATATCGTTGGGTTGGTTTCAAAATCCAATGTGTTGCTGGCTGTTAGCCCTTTCAGCGATGGACTTTACAAATTTCGTTGAGTTGAATGTTCTTTGATATAAGTATGTTTAATCCAGGTAATAATACTGAAAGATGTGATATTGATACAACGAGTACTAATCTTTTTTCTTAGCCTATGGGCCACTAAAAAATCGGAATAAAAAAAAATTATCAAGAAGCACTATTTATTAGTAGTTTTATTTGTAAGTTTTCTTTCATATAAGCTTATTTAAATTAGGTAATAATACTGAAAGATGTGATATTGATACAACGAGTGCTAATCTTTCCTTAGTCTACGGCCAACTACTAAATTGGAATAAAAAAAAAAAAAATAATAATTTTCAACAAGCACTGTCTATTAGTAGTTTTATTTGTAAGTGGTGTTTACTATAAGCATATTTAAATTAGGTAATAATACTGAAAGATTTGATATTGATACAAAGAGTACTAATCTTTCCTTAGCCTACGGCCAACTAAAAAATTGGAATAAAAAAAAAATAATAATAATTTTAACAAGCACTATTTATTAGTAGTTTTATTTGTAAGTGTTCTTTGATATAAGCATATTTAAATTAGGTAATAATACTGAAATTTGTGATATTGATACAATGAGTACTAATCTTTCCTTAGCCTACGGAAAATTTTTAACAAGCACTAATTATTAGTATTTTTATTTGTAAGTGTTCTTTGATATAAGTATGTTTAATCCAGGTAATAATACTGAAAGATGTGATATTGATACAACGAGTACTAATCTTTCGCTGTAGAGACTTGCCGCAGTTTTGCATCTTTGCAACTGCTTAGAATATTTTCTTGGGTGATTGATGCCGCTGGAGAGACTTGCCGCAGTTTTTCCATCTTTGCAACTGCTTAGAATACTTTCCTGGGTGAGAAATGCCGCTGGAGAGACTCGTTGCAGTTGTTCCATCTTTGCAACTGCTCAGAAAAAGCTTTGTCGGGTGAGAAATGCCGCTGGAGAGGCTTGTCGCAGTTTTTCCATCTTTGCAACTGCTTAGAAAAAGCATTGTCGGGTGAGAGATGCCGCTGGAGAGTCATGCTGCAGTTTTGCCATCTTTGCAACTGCTTAGAATATTTTCTCGAGTTAGAAATGCCGCGGGAGAGACTTGCCGCAGTTTTTCCATCTTTGCAACTGCTTAGAAAAAGCTTTGTTGTGTGAGAGATGTCGCTGGAGGGACTTGTCGCAGGTTTGCATTTTTGCAAGTACTTAAAAAACTTTCTTTGGCGAGAGATGCCGCTGGAGAGACTTGCTGCAGTTTTGCCATCTTCGCAACTGTTCAGAAAACTTTCTTGGGTGAGAGATGCTGCTGGAGACACTTGCCGCAGTTTTGCCATCTTTGCAACTACTTAGAAAATTTTCTTGGATTAGAGATGCCGCTGTAGAGACTTGCCGCAGTTTTGCATCTTTGCAACTGCTTAGAATATTTTCTTGGGTGATTGATGCCGCTGGAGCTTGATTCTTCGCGTAGAATTTATCTTTTCTGGAATACAAATTCAATTTTGTGAGTTGAAATTTAAACTCTTTTGTTAAACATAAATTTTTGTTGAAAATGTCATTATTCCAATTAAATATTCTAAGATTATAGTTAAAAATTCATTTCTCCAGTTGAACATCATAAAAAGTTTAAAATTTAACCATCCAATTTCAGGTTGAAAAATTACCATTTTGAGTTGAAAATTAAACTATTACAGTCAATGATTCATCATTTTAGTTGAAAATTTAGAAGCTTAGTTGAACATTATTTTTTTTTAACGAAACGTGAAAATGAAAAATTGAATTTTCATGTTGAAAACTGATATTTTTTGTTAAAAAATCAAACATCTCGTTAAAAATTCATGTGTTTTGTTAAAAAATCGTCTTTTTTGGTAGAAAATTAATCTTTTTGTATAAAAATTAATTTTCATGCTAGGAAATTTATCTTTTGGGTTAAGAATTCAAGTATTCAAGTTAAAAATGTGCGATTTTCGTTTAAAATTTAACTTTTTGGTTGAAAATTAAACTCATGTCGAAAAGTATTTTTTTTGTTTTTGTTAAATTCAACTGTTTCTGATTAAAAATTAATTTTTTTGGTTGGGATAACAACTACTTGATTCTTCGCGTAGAATTTATCTTTTCTGGAATACAAATTCAATTTTGTGAGTTGAAATTTAAACTCTTTTGTTAAAGCTCCTGAAAATACCTTGGAATTTTTAGGAATACCCTGAAGATCTTCGAAAAATGTTTGAAATCTCTTTCTATGTATCATTGAAATCAATGAAAAATTTCTTGGAATCTCTTGAAATACCTTAAAATATTTAAAATCCTTTGAAATCCTTTGAAATCCCTTGAAACTTTCTAAAGCCCTTCAAAATTTCTTGGAATGTAAAAAAAAACTTTATTATATTTTAAATACTTTGAATACCTTCAAATTGTTTAAATCTATTAAAAATTTCTTGCATATTTTTAAAGTATTTTCAAATTTCTAAGGAATTTTCAAGAGCTATCAAACTCTTGAACATTCCTTAGAACTTTGAAAATACTTTAGAAATCTTTTGAAATCTCTTCATACCACTGAAATCTATTCAAAATTTCTTGGAATCTTTTGAAATACCTTAGAATATTTAAAATCATTTGAAATCTTTTGAAACTCTTTGAAACTTTTTAAAGCTTTGGAAAATGCCCAAGAATTTTTTTAAATTCCCTAGAATCTTTCAATTCCTTTGGAATACCTTCAAATTATTAAAATCTATTGTAAATACCTTTGAGTTTTTTAAATACCCTCAAATATTTTAAAGCTCCTGAAAATACCTTGGAATTGTTAAAAATACCTTGAAGATCTTCAAAAAATTTTGAAATTTCTTTCTATGTACCATTGAAATCTATTACAAATTTCTATGTAATCTTCTGTTTCTTGTTCCAGAGTTGAATTCACAATTCGAGAGATATCCTCATGGCGACTTGTTTCCTGGTTTCACCTCTGCTTCTTCCTCTGGCAGAGAGCATACTTCTTCCATGTATTCTCCTTATGGCATGAAGAATCCTTCTGCTTATGGTATGGCTTCTGCTTCTGTCACGCCTTTTGGTCCTGGCAGGTCTTCTGTTCATGCCATGTATTCTGCTGCTGTCGAGCCATCTCTTCATGTCAGGCCCGCGTCTCCTTCTGCCAGGCCCACGTCTTCTTCTGTCAAGCTCCCATATTCTAAAGTACTTGGAATTAAAATTCAAGAGCTTCCCAAATGGCGATTCTTTCCCATTCACAATCCGAACCGTGAATTTGAAATGAAAGTATATACTTTTCTTCCCAATTCAGGAGTTTATTTGAGAAACCGACAAACTAAAGCCAACGTCGAGGTAACCGGAGAACGAATTGTATTTTCTGAAGTTCCTAGTGGTAACGGCGTTGCGTTAGTAGAAAAATTAAAAGATGGTCATACGGTTTTACGTGGACTATATATACCTGATGGTCTAGCTGGAGATCGAGCGCTGATAAACATATTCGATAACTCTTTTAGGGCAATGGACTCAGATGAAGAAAATGACATTCCATTAGGAAATGATAACGCAATCAAAAAACATTTTAAAATGGAGCTCATATCTTCTGCTCCACCTTCTTTTTCATGTCTCCTTCTTCTCCATCTCCTTTTCTTTTTCCTTCTCCTTCATCTCCACCTCAAGGGTTTGTATTCTATTGCTTGATATATTCTTCCATTCAATCTCCATCATGTTTTCTCCTTTGATCTCATTTTTCTTTATACCTTCTTTCAATTCACCTCTTTTTCCTGTTCCTCTTCTCTGAATCTTCTTCTTCATCATGTCTCCTTTTCTTGGATCTCCTTGTCCTTTTTATCTCCTTCTCTTTTGTCTCAAACATCCCCTTATTCTTCATGTCTTTCTCCTTTCATCTCCTTCATCTTCTTTATCTCTTTCTCCTTTTATCACCTTCTCCTTCATATCCTCTTCTCCTTTATCTTCTTCTCTTTCATCGCCATTTCCTTTAATTTCTTTCTCCTCCATTTCCTCATTCTTTTATCTCATTATCCTTTAGGTCCTTCTCCTTATATCAATATTAAATTCATTCATTAAATTCAGAATGAATCAAAATTTTAACTCTTCTCCAAATAGCAACCTCCAAATGCACTTTTTCCTTTTTTGCTCTAGTCTTCTTTTATTCTTTCATTTCCCTTTATGTTTCAACTTCTTCTCCTTTTAACTTCTTCTATTTCTTCTTCTCTTTATATCACCTTCTTTTTCATGTCTCCTTCTTCTCCATCTCCTTTTCTTTTTCCTTCTCCTTCATCTCCACCTCAAGGGTTTGTTTGATTGATTTTGGTACTGGATAATTGAGTCAACAACTGAACTGAAGGATACTGGCGGGTTGGCGAGCCTTCAAGGAGGGAAGGTCCGGATAATTCCGAAGAGGCGTGAGAGTACTCAGAGCGTCTAGACTCCAATCAGGAACTGATTGAACTGACTGAAATTTTACACTGAAGGGTCGACGGAAATGGCGGTCAGAGATCTCGAGAATATCTGGAACCGCAGTACGACCCAAAAGCCACCGGGAGTTTCAAAACTAGCAGCGACAACAGCTGACGAGTCACTTGACTTCATCTACCGCTATGATTAGCTACGCTCAGCGACGACTGTGGCCCGGTCTAAGTCCCCGCGGTTGAAAACAGAGAGAAACCTGAACGTGCAACCCGAACCGGGACCAGATTGTGCTGCGCGCTGATTCATCAACGGTTTCAACCGTAACCGTAATCGGAACCGAGAACCACTCGTCTTAATACTGCTTTGAACTTGTCTTAAATTTGTTCTTTCTGGTCCCCATGAGACTACGGTCTTTTTGCCTCCGGCAGTTGAGAACTCCAATTCAGGTAGCTAGTCTGTTGGTACAGACAGCACTTATTATATGAGAGAAAGAGACAGAGATAGGTGGTCAGAGGGCGAAATGGAGGGAAACGCAGTGTCTATTTGAATGTTTTAACGGTAGTGCAGAAATAGGCGAAAGGGTGCCCACCAGAAAAAGAGTCTTGTTCATATCTCTAGGAGATTTTTGAATCACAAAATAATTAATTATATAAACAATTATATTGTTTATAACATTCTTTATTTGTTTAAAAAATAGCAGAACAATAATTTGTCACAAATGACAACCAGATATCGTTCCTCGAATATTACAGAATGCAGAAAAATTTAAAAAATTCATAAACTTTCATTTAAACAATGATTTTGCCCCCTCAACTCTCACTCGAAAAATCCTTTGAATATGGATTTCCGTCTTCGGACATATAGTTAGAACGAACTAATAGTCCGGAAAAAATCTAAAGGTATCGTTGGATGCGTCTTGTTCATATCTCTAGGAGATGTTTGAATCACGAAATAAATTTCATTATTAAAACAATTATATTGTTTATGACATTTTTTAGTTGTTTAAACAATAGCAAAAGAATAATTTTTCACAAATGACAACCAGATATCGTTCCTCGAATATTACAGAATGAGCAGACAAATTTAAAAAATTTATGAACTTCCATTTCAAACAATAATTTTGCCCGCACCTCTCTCACTCGAAAAGTCATTTGATAATGGATTTCCATCTTCCGACATATAGCTAGAACGAAATAATAGTCCGGAAAAAAATCTAAAGGTGTTGTTTGATGCGTCTTGTTCATATCTCTAGGAGATTTTTGAATCACAAAATAATTAATTATATAAACAATTATATTGTTTATAACATTAGCATGGGTTCATCTGGTCCATATTTGCGGTCCAAAGCACGGCATTCGTCATCCTCAAGTGCCCTAACTTCCCCCAGACCCATATTCATTACAGCCGGTTTATTATTTAGATCATAGATTCTAAAAAAATGACGCCCTCCAGGGGCGCTAAAGATTCCAAATACGTCATCATATATATTTCCCAGTGTAATACGTAGAATATATGGTTCTAGAAATCTAAAGCCTGCAGGGTCGCTGTTTGTTTTCACTTTAACTGTATTGGGAGGAAAACTGTGTTTGTTAAATTGTTTGACCCAAGGATACCAAGTAATAGGAAAAATTCCGCGATCATCACGAAATCTAGGAGGATAAGCAGGATCTGGAAAATAAAGAGGTCTGCGAGAAGAAGAAGGTCCACCAGTTGAGCTACCAAGAGGCGGACGGTCGGATTGCGAACTTAATTCTGTAAGAGGAAATAGAGATGGATGAATATTAATACTTATAATATATTTTGATTTGAAGGATGTATTAGAGGCATCCGAGGTGGATACATTATACAAATACATAGTAGAAAAAATTACGTAGAATTTTAATTTGTTTTATACATTATGTTACGCGGTTCTTTGTTGAAAATGTTGCAAAAAACTACAATTGTCTGCTTTGCTCTAGTCAAAAGTTATATTTCGGTAATAAAGAATTGTTTAACAATTGTTCATGTCATTATGAGAATATGATGGGGGGAGAGAAGAAGAGGAAAAAGGAAGATATGCGACACAGACCCAGTTTACTTAGGCTGCGAGGGACGTGGGGTGTTGTCTTTCTTTCGTCGTGAAGCGAGCCAGGCGTCCAACTGACTCATTTCTTGTGGAACCTTACGCTGACTAGTGGGTTGGGGTAGGTGCACCTGTTTAATCTCCCCCTCGATAAGGCGATGACACGCGAGAAGACCGTCCATTAGTTTAGAGAAGAGAGAGAGAGAGAGATGGGAAAGTGTGGTCGCCGAGTGCGGCATTTCATAAATTGAAGTGTGTGTGTGTGGGGGGGGGGATTTTGAAGTTAGCCCGGAGGCTTAGACGGTTTGGCCCGAAACGATCTCTTCGATTTTACCGCGCGATGATTTTCCCCGGGGCGAGTTTAGAACCGTAGGTGCCGTCTTGAGGAGTCGGAAGCTTTGAATCGCTTGCTTGGCGGAGTCCACCAGAGACGGAGAAAAGGTCTTTGGTGTACAGTCGGCCGATAAGAAAAGTATGTTTCCGGCCGAGGACGGTGAGGCAGGCAAAGATGATCGTACGGGCGTAACAGCCACCGCCAAACTGTCGGCGAAGGAAGTTGACGAAACCGATTCCGCGTAATTCGCGAAAGAAGTCGACGGCGTTGGTTCTGGAAGCGCGTTATTTTGGAACGAAGAAGACGGTGTTGGTTCCGGAAGTGCATGAGAGGAAGTTAAGAATTATAATTTTGACTTTGGCACGGGCAATTATTTTGTTGTAAATTTAATTATTTTGTTGAAAATTCAACTCTTTAATTTCAAAATTAACCATTTTGTTGATATTTTTTTTTCTTTGAAATATCATCTATTACATTTTTCGTAAGAAATTCATCTTTTGATTAAAAATTGAACTTTCCGGGTTGAAAAAATTCAACTGTCTTCTAAAAAATTCGTCTTTTTGGATTAAAATTTCAGCTATTTATTTGTAAATTTTTTGGTTAAAAAATTATGTGCTGTTGAAGATTCAACTGTTTGGTTGAAGTTTACCTTTTTTTTTAATTTAACTATTTGGTTGAAAATTCAAGTATTTGGTTAAAAATTTCACTATTTTGTTGAAAAGGTAATTATGTTGTTCAAAATTCAAGTATTTTGTTAAAAAGTCTTATTTTTTGGTGGAAAATTCATTCCTGTTAGATTGAAAATTCATGTTTTTTTTTGGTTGAAATAAATAACTTTGAATTTTTTTATTTTAATCTGAAATTTTATTGGTTTATTCCGTTTATAAAAGATTCTATGTTAAAAATATTGCGAGAGTTTATTTTATTATTATTATTTTATTTTAGGTTCACTTTACAACAGGAATTTTCATTAAGAATTATAATTTTGACTTTGGCACGGGCAATTATTTTGTTGTAAATTTAATTATTTTGTTGAAAATTCAACTCTTTCTACCAGCAGAGATAAATTCTAATTAAAAGAGTTGAGTTTTAAAACTATAAAGTCGAATGTTTTAGAAAAAAAAAAGATTTTTAAACCGAAAAAGATGAATTTTCAACAACAAAATTCAATTCAACAAAATAGTTCAATTTTAACCAAAAAGAAAATTTATTGCTCAATTTTCAAACAAATAGTTGCATTTTTATCCAAAAAAAATTAATTTTCTACTAAATAAGATGAATTTATAACAAAAAAGTTGAATTTTAAAGCTAAAAAATCGAAAGTTTTAGGAACCTTTTGAATTTTATTCCCGAAAATATAAATTTTTTCAATAAAAAATTTAATTTGCAACCAGGAAAGATGAATTTTCAACCAAGAAAATTAATTTTCTATCGAAAATTAAGAATTTTCAACAAAATACATGATATTTTAACCAAACAGTTGAATTTTCAACTAAAAAAGGATAAATTTTAAATCAAAAATGGAAAAATTTAATCCTAAACAAAAACATATTATTAATTGCCAAACAGTTGCATTTTTAACAAATAAAAGATAAAATTGTTACGAGAAAAGAGATAAATTTTCAATAACAAAACTAAATTTTCAACTAAAGAGTTGAATTTTCAACCAAAAAAGATTAATTTTCTACCAGCAGAGATAAATTCTAATTAAAAGAGTTGAGTTTTAAAACTATAAAGTCGAATGTTTTAGAAAAAAAACGGAAATCTAATAAAATCCCCTGGAGTCTTTTAAAATACCCTAAAATTTTTAAATTCATTGAAAATCTTGTGAAATCCCTAGACAGTTTTTAAAGCTCTCGAAAATTCCTTGCAATCTTTTTAAATACCCTAAAATGATGGAAATCCTTTGAAATCCCATTAAATTAATTAAATCAATTGAAAAATCCTTCTTATTTTTGAAAATACTCTATAATATTTCAAATCCTTTATAATGTTTTGAGATCCCTTGATACTTTTTTAAGCTCTTAAAAATTCCTTGGAATTAAAAAAAAACGTAATGTTTGAAAAATTCCTTAAAATACCTTTACATTTTTAAAACTCTTGAAAATTCTTTCTGATTTTTAAAAATACCTGAAATAGCCTAATAAAGATATTTCAAAGCCTTCAATTTTTTTTCTAAATTCTCTAAAATCTTTTGAAAGCCCTTGAAATTCTGTTAAACTCTTGAAATTTTTTTGAAATTTTAAAAAAATACCATAAAATCTGTAAATATTTTTAAATCCCTTCAAATTGTAGAAAATTCCTTGGAATCTTTTTAAAATATTCTAAAACCTTGAAAATTCTTTAAAATTTTTGGAAATATGTTGAAATATTGGAAAATCATTGAAATCCTCGGAAATCTAATAAAATCCCCTGGAGTCTTTTAAAATACCCTAAAATTTTTAAATTCATTGAAAATCTTGTGAAATCTCAAAAATGATAAATCTTTAAAATCTAGTTATTTTTGTTTGAAGTTGTCTTATATCTGAAATTTGAAAATTTTAAAATAAGTGCATAAATAATCCCTTCCAGTAAGAAAAATCGTAGAAAACATTATGCGAGTTGAGAAATATTTATTCTTTGTCATACTCTAGATTTTCGCACGATATTAAAATTTGAAAAAAATTGTACTTTAAAATCAGAAAGTTTCGGAGAAGACTTAAAATCCCGAAAAATTCTTGATTGTGTTAGTTTTTGCATGACAAAAAGGATTGACAAAAAATCTCTACCGAGGTTCACAATTTTCAACAATCTCAGGTTATGTTTGCGTTTTATATAGAAAGGATCTATTTTGAATAAAAATTATTGAATTTTGTAGATTAATTTTTTTGACAATTTCCGTTTTTCCGTCTTTTTAGCGGTTTTGACCAGAAATTGACATTTTCAAATAAAAATCATTATGTTTTAAAGGTTGTTAACTTTTTAACAATTTTAGGTTATGTTAGCGTTTTACATATACCTGAAATGGGTATTTTTTAATCAAAATTATTAGATTTTACAGATTCAAAAATTTGAAACAATTTCCGCTTTTCCGTCTTTTTAGTGTTTTTTTTAACAGGAAATTGACATTTTCAAACAAAAATCATTAGATTTCAAAGGCTTACAAATTTTTAACAATTTTAGGTTATGCTAGCGTTTTGCTCTAAAACAATTTAAGGTTATGTTAACGATTTTCACTCGAAATCGGTTATTTTAAACAAATATATTTAAATTTCAAAGAATATTTATAATTTAGAAGAATTTTTTGTTATGTTATTTTAAAATCATCAAATTGAAAAGAAGGTTAATATTTACATATTTAAGAGAATTCTAAAACAATTTAAGGTTATGTTAATAATTTTCAATCGAAATCGGTTATTTCAAACAAATATATTTAAATTTCAAAGAATATTTATAATTTGGAAGAATTTTTTGTCATGTTATTTTAGTATTTTTCATCGAAAATTGGTAATTTTAATTTTTTTAAATTATATTTCTAACAAAATTCGCAATTTTTAACAATTATAGGTTATGTTGAGGTTTACACAGGAAATCGGTATTTTTATAAGAAAAAATAATTAAATTCAAAAAAAGGTTAATCGTTATAGATTTCAAAGAAGATTTACAATTTTGGAACAATTTGAGGTTATGTTAACGATTTTCACCCTCAATCGGTTATTTTAAACAAAAATATTTAAACTTCAACAAATATTTATAATTCGGAAGAATTTTTTGTTTTGTTATTTCAAAATCATCAAATTGAAAAGAAGGTTAATAGTTACATATTTAAGAGAATTCTAAAACAATTTAAGGTTATGTTAACGATTTTCACTCGAAATCGGTTATTTTAAACAAATATATTTAAATTTCAAAAACTTAACTTTTTTGTTGAACATTCATCTTTTTGGTAGAAAATTAATCTTCTTGGTTAAAAATTAACTTTTTTGTTACAAATTCATCTTTTTTGGTATAGAATTAATCTTTTTGACTGAAAATTCAACTATTTGGTTGAAACTTAACTTTTTGGTTACAAATTTTCTTTTTTGGTATAAAATTGATCTTCTTGGCTGGAAATTCAACTATTTGGTTGAAACTTAACTTTTTTGTTAAAAATTTAAATGTTTTGTGGAGAATTTACAGTTTTGATTGACAATTCAACCAGTTGGTTAAAAGTTGCACTATACTGTTGAACAAATTTTTTTTTGGTTCTAGAGTCATTATTTAAGTTAAAAATTGATCTATTTCGTTTTAAATGTAACTTTTTTTTTAAATTAATATTTTGTTACAAATTCTCTTTTTTTGGTATAAAATTAATCTTCTTGGCTGAAAATTAAACTATTTGGTTGAAACTTAATTTTTTTGTCACAAATGCATCTTTTTTGGTATAAAATTAATCTTTTTGACTGAAAATTCAACGATTTGGTTGAAATTTAACTTTTTTGTTAAAAATTCAACTGTTTTGTGAACAATTTATATTTTTGGGTTGGAAATTCAACTAGTTGGTTGAAACTTAACTTTTTTGTTGAACATTCATCTTTTTGGTAGAAAATTAATCTTCTTGGTTAAAAATTAACTTTTTTGTTAAGTGAGTTTTTTATCGCAATCCGCCATCGAGCCTGTTCCAATTTTAGACTATTGTCATTTTCAGATATTCCATTTTTTCTTTAAACTCGCATAGTCAAAGTGTGGTAAAATCCCGAACATTTTTAATCAGGATCTTTTTTTTAATTCTTTAAACTAGAAAGTGAGTTTTTAATCGCAATCCGCAATCAAGCCTGTTCCAATTTTAGACTATTGTCATTTTCAGATCTTTGTTTTACACTCGCATAGTCCAAGTGTGGTAAAATCTCAAACAATTTTTATAGCAGTTGTATATTTTCTTAATCAGGATCTTGTCCTTATTTCTTTTCACTGGAAAGTGATTTTCTTTTCGCAATCCGCACTCGAGCCTGTTCAAATTTCAAACTATTGTCAATAAAGAAAAAAATATCAAATGTGGAATTTTTACCCCAAAAAGACGAATTTTCTACAAAAGAGTTGAATTTTTAAACGGACAATATAAATTTTCAACAACAAAGTTAATATTCGAGCCTGCTCCAATTTTAGGCTATTGTCATTTTCAGATATTCCATTTTTTCTTTAAACTCGCATATTCAAAGTGTGGTGAAATCCCAAACATTTTTAATCAGGATCTTGTTTTTATTTCTTTAAACTAGAAAGTGAGTTTTTTATCGCAATCCGCCATCGAGCCTGTTCCAATTTTAGACTATTGTCATTTTCAGATATTCCATTTTTAATTTTTTACAATCATTAATTTACAACAGAGCAATGAACATGAAATTAATTATTAAGTTTCAGTGTCTTCATGCGTTACTTTTCCACAGAGTTCTGTTCTTGATTTCAAACGTTTTTTCGGTTGTTTACCTTATTTTCTCACAATGAGAGAATAATTTTTTTGGGCTCCGTTGAAATACCTCAAAATTATTTTTGGTTTCACAAAAAATTGCCAAACCGAAGTAAATTCAGGCAAAAACTTTTGAAAAAAATATATCGATTTTTTACTCTAACATTCTTTGTTGTTGTCCGAATGCGACCTACTGGAGTTTCATCCCTTTCTTCCTGGCTCAACGGGGTAATTCTGCCGCTTTCCAGGTTAATTTATATCGTTTCATAGCCCAATGAATATATTCAAACACTCCAGCAAAAATTATTATAACTATCCAGGATTGCATGGATATCACCATCGGATGTTGATAATACAATTTGTTCTTGAGTATGTATAGGCTTATAGTAATTACCTTCTTGCATTTCAACTTGTACATGTGCAGGAAAAGTGTATCGTCGAAGTTCGAATATTCTGTGCGGATTCGTAATGGGGATAACACGAATAAATCTAAGTTGTTCAAGTCCACATCCCGATCCGTCAGAACAAGGAAGCCTTATTGGAGGAGTCCACAGCCTGGCAGGAGGCGACGTGGACCTGGCATGAAGAGGAGGCTCAACAGGTTAGACTACTGGGTTAAAAGTTAAACTACTTTGTTAAAAATTCGTTTTTTTTTTTTTGTTTCAAAATTCATCTATTTGGTTAAAAATAGAAAAGAATAGAATAGAAAAGAAATGAATTGAATGTAATTGAATAGAATTGAATAGAATTGAATAGAATTGTATAGAATTGAATAGAATTGTATGTAATAGAATAGAATAGAAGAGAATAGAATTGAATATAATACAATGGAATAGAAAATAATTGAACTGAATTGAATAGAATTCAATAGAATAGAATCGAATAGAATAGAATAGAATAGAATATAATAGCATAGGATAGAATATAATAGAATGGGCAAATAGTCCTCTCTTTTCCATGTTTCAAGAAAATTGTAAATTAGAAAACCCAACTACTTTTGGTTTAATGTTAATTCTTTTTTGGTTGAAAAGTCTGCTATTCTGTTGAAGATTTGAGTATTATATTGAAAATGCAACGATTTTGTTAAAAACAAAATTTTTTTTGGGGCAAACATTAAACTACTGGGTTCAAAGTTAAACTACTTTGTTAAAACTTAGTTTCTTTTTGTTTCAAAATTCATCCATTTGGTTAAAAATAGAAATGAATAGAATAGAAAAGAACTGAATTGAATGGAATTGAATAGAATTGTATAGAATTGAATGGAATTGTATAGAATAGAATAGAAGAGAATAGAATAGAATACAATAGAATACCAAGAAATTTTCGAGAGCTTTAAAAAGTTTCAAGGGATTTCAAAGGATTTTAAATATTTTAGGGTATTTTAAAAGCTTTTAAGAAATTTTATAATAGATTTTAATAATTTGAAAGATTTTTAAACATTTTAGGATGTTTTTTAAATTCCAAGAAATTTTCGAGAGCTTTGAAAAGTTTCAAGGGATTTCACAAGATTTCAAAGGATTTCAAATATTTTAGGGTATTTGAAAAAATTCCAAGAAATTTTGTATGGATGTCATAAATTTGAAAATATTAAAAAAATTTTGGGATATTTGTAAAAATTCCAAGAAATTTTCGGAAGATTTAAAAAGTTTCAAGGGATTTCAAAAGATTTCGAAGGATATTTTAGGGTATTTTTAAAAATTCCAAGAAATGTTCGAGAGCTTTGAAAAGTTTAAAGAGATTTCGAAGAATTTGAAGGATTCCAATGGAGTTTAAAGATTTGAGGGTATTTTTAAAAAATCAAAGGAATTTTGAAGAGCTTTAAAAAGTTTCTAAGGATTTCAAAGATTTTTAAATATTTTAGGGTATTTTAAAAGCTTTTAAGAAATTTTGTTAGAGAATTTAATAATTTGAAAGAATTGTAAATGTTTTAGGATGTTTTTTAAATTCCAAGAAATTTTCGAGAGCTTTAAAAAGTTTCAAGGGATTTCAAAGGATTTTAAATATTTTAGGGTATTTTAAAAGCTAATTTTCAACTAAAATTATGAATCTTCATTTTACAAAAATTAAGTTTTAATAAAGTAGTTTAACTTTTTACCAGGTAGTTGGATTTTCAAAAAAAAACGTTACTTAATTTTTCAACCAAAGAGATGAACTTCCCACTAAAATGATGAATCTTCATTTTACAAAAATGCAGTTTTAATAAAGTAGTTCAATTTTTAACCAAGTAGTTCAATTTTCAACCTAAAAATATTACTTATTTTTCAACCAAAGAGATGAATTGTCAACTAAAATGATGAATCTTCATTGTACAAAAATTAAGTTTTAAAAAGTAGTTTAACTTTTTACCAGGTAGTTGGATTTTCAAAAAAAAAAAACGTTACTTAATTTTTTAACCAAAGAGATGAACTTTCCACTAAAATGATGAATCTTCATTTTAAAAAAAATCAAGTTTTAATAAAGTAGTTGAACTTTTAACCAAGTAGTTAAATTTTCAACCTAAAAATATTACTTATTTTTCAATCAAAAAGATGAATTTTCAACTAAAATGATGAATCTTCATTTTACAAAAATTAAGTTTTAATAAAGTAGTTCCATTTTTAACCAAGTAGTTAAATTTTCAACCTAAAAATATTACTTAGTTTTTTTACCAAAGAGATAAATTTTCAACTAAAATTATGAATCTTCATTTTACAAAAATTAAGTTTTAATAAAGTAGTTTAACTTTTTACCAGGTATAATAGAAAAAAAATGTGCAACAAAATAGTTCAATTTTTTAACCAAAGAAAAGAAATTCCGACCAACAAGATCAATTTCCAGCTAAAATGATGAATCGTCAACACAAAAAATAAATTTTCTACCAAAAAAAAAACGAAATATATGAATTGTTAACTAAAAAGGATATATAAAAAAAGATTTTTCAACTAAAATGATAAATCCTCAACCAAACAAATTAATTTTGAACGAAAAATGTAATAGTTGATATTTCAACAAAAAATATTTTAATTCTTAACCAAACACAATTTATTTTAACTAAAAACGACGAACTTTCAACCAAAAAAGATTTTTCAGTCAATAAATAAAAAAAATGTCAACCAATATGTTGAATTTTTATGCCAAAGAGACGAATTTTCTACAAACCTGTTGAATTTTCAAAGCATTGCATGTTCAACAAAATGATGCATTTTTAATCAAATAGTTCAATTTTAACCAAAGAAATGAATTTTCAACCAAGAAGATTAATTTTCTGCCAAAAAAAAAAGGAATTTTCAAAACAATAGTTAAATTTTCAAACAAAGAGATGAATTCTAAAAAAAATGAATTCACAAAAAAAGATAAAACAGATCAATTTTCAGCTTAAAATAGAAATAGTTAAATTTTCAGTCAACAGAATTAATGTTCATCAAAATAGTTCAAATTGTAACCAAACAGGTGAATTTCGATCAAGATGAAATTTTTTTTTTCGGTATCACATGAAATCCTTGGAAATATTGTGACTTATTTAGATATCTCTCAAAATCTCTTATAATCCTTTAAAATCCTTTTAAATCCAGTGACTTATTTTGAAATTTCTTAAAATTCCTTTAAAACCCTTGGAAAGTGTTAAAATTCCTTGAAAACGGTCTCTCAAAATTGGTTAAATTCCCTGAAATATTTCTAAATTAATTGAAATCTCCTGAAATCTTGTTCAATCATCATTTTGAATCTCTGGAAATTCCTTAAAATTGTATTAAAATTTATTGAAATCTTTTTAAACCCATTAAAAATCCACAAAATTCCGAAATTCTTTAAATTTCCGTTAAATCTTTTGAAATCTTACAAAATTCTCTAAAATTCGTGAATATACATTGGAATCTATTGAAATCTCTTAAAATCCTTTGAAAAAATCGAAAGCCCTTTAAATCTCTTAAAATCCGTTAAAATGTTTTGAAATTTTTTTTCCATTAAATCCCTTAAAATCTTGAAGTCCCATTAAAATCCCCTAAAATCCTTCAAAATTAGTGAAAATACTTCGGTATCATAGGAAATCCTTTAAAATTCTCTGAAATCCCCTGAATTATTTTCCAATCTCTCAAAATTCCTTAATAATCCTTTAAAATCCATGGGAATCCCTTACAATCTCTAAAATTCGGTTAAAATCCTCGAAATTCTGTGAAATAAAATTCACATCTGGAACCAGGCATTTTTCAAAAGAATTATAATTTTGACTTGGAATGGAAAATTTACGCAAAGAATTATGAATCTAATTTGGAAAAAGGATCTCTCAAGAAATTTTAATTTATATTTGGAACAGGAAATTTTCGTAGAGAATCCTGATTCTGATTTGGAACAGGAAATTTTCTCAAGTATTTAACATGCACATCTGGAACAAGGAATTTTCCGAAAGAATTATAATTTTTACTTGAAACGGAAAATTTTCGTGAAGAATCCTGATTCTGATTTGGAACAGGGAATTTTCTCAAGTATTCAAAATCCACAGCTGGAACAAGGAATCTTCCAAAAGAATTATAATTTTTACTTGGAACCGAAAATTTTTGAAAAGAAATATGATTCTAATTTGGAATTATACTTGAAACGGGGAATTTTCGAAAAGAATTCTGATTCTGATTTTGAACAGGAAATTTTCTAAAGCATTTATAATTCACATCTGGAACAAGGAATTTTTCAAAAGAATTATAATTTTGACTGGGAATGGAAAATATTCTAAAATAAATATGATTCTTATTTGGAACAGGGAATTTTTTTGAAGATTTTTAATCTATACTTGGAACAGGGAATTTTTTCAAGTATTTGAAATTCACATCTGGAACCAGGCATTTTTCAAAAGAATTATAATTTTGACTTGGAATGGAAAATTTACGCAAAGAATTAACCTTTTTCGATTTTTTTTTCTAAATCAATGATCATTAATTTGTTTTTTTTATGAATAAAGCTTCTCAATTATTATGTTTGAATCTTTTCAAAACCTCTAAATATCTCTTAGACTTACTCGATTTTTTTCTAAATTGATTTTTGTTAAATTGTTTTTCATAAATGAAGCGTCTGAATTTGTTGTTCAAAATATTTGAAAATCTGCATTTTGTTAGCAATTTTTTGAAATATTTTCAAGTTTTAAACTATTTTTGAATCTTTTCAAAACTTCTAAATATCTCTTAAACTTATTCGATTTTTTTTCTAAATTAATGATTGTTAATTTGTTTTTTTTTTTATATAAAGCTTCTCAATTTTTTGTTCAAAATCTGTGAAAAATTACATTTTGTTAACAATTTTTTGAAATCTTTGAAAGTTCTCAATTATTTTTCAATCTTTTCAAAACTTCAAAATGTCTCTTAAACTTACTCGATTTTTTTTCTGAATTAATGATTGTTAAATTGTTTTTTTTAATTATGCTCCTCATTTTGTGGCTCAAAATCTTAAAAAATCTACATTTTGTTAAAAAAAATTGGAAATATTTTCAAGTTTTTAATTATTTTTTAATCTTTTCAAAACTTCTAAATATCTCTTAACCTTTTTCGATTTTTTTTTCTAAATCAATGATCATTAATTTGTTTTTTTTATGAATAAAGCTTCTCAATTATTATAATTTGACTATTAACAACCTAACAGAATTATGAGGTTAATTTTCAGTTTAGCATGTATTCATTTAGAAACATTCGTGAGGGAAATATTACACAACTTTCATTTATTCAATTTTATCTTGTGTATGGAATAATCTTCATGCATTCCTGAAAGCATAAGAGACCAACCTAACTCCAGAAATTCTGACACTACTGCGTTCTCTGAAAGCCTTAAATTTAATGCCACCTACTGTGTCCTCCGAATCATCATCTATAGGTGCATGGAAAATCCAAAGGCATGAGGCTAATTCTAATCGGGACCAAGTTAACAACCTCAACCTTCAAGTGAGTGGCAATGTAGTTGATATACCATACTGATGAAGTAGGTTCTAAATCGTACTTATGACCTTAACAAGAAAGAGAAAATTTTTCGATTAACTAAACGAATAAAACTCAATCTTAAAATAGAAGGCTGAGAAATCTCAAATTCGATCACCTTTTAACATTCACTTAATTCAAATTTAATTTTTTTCAATGCATCGAATAATTTGAAGGTTTCACTTGTCAAAATTAAACTATTTTGAGAAACCCATATTTAAGTTAGAAATGATTAAATTGTGTTTTCAAATACAAAATAATTTAAAGCTTAGATATATAAAATATATATAGAAGAGATAGTAACAAATATTTTATAATTACAGTGCAAAAAGATTATATACATTTGACCACGTAAGGAATCTGCGAAATTTTTGCGAATTGTTTAAAATCTTTATGAAATCTTTGTGAAATCTTCAAAATCTTTGTGATATCATTTGAAATTTTGGTGTATTTTTTGAAACATTAAAACTTTTTGAAATCTACGAAATCTTCTGAAAAATTTTGTGAAATCAAAGAAATCTTTGTGAAATACTTTTGGATTCTCTTGAAATCTATGTGAAGTCAAAGAAATCTTTGTGAAATACTTTTGGATTCTCTTGAAATCTTTGTGATATCTTTTGAAATTTTTTGAAATATTTAAAATTTTTGAAATCTGCAAATGTTTATGAATTTCTTCAAATCTTTATGAAATCTTTGTGAAATCTTTAAGATCTTCGTGATATCTTTTGCAATTTTGGTGTATTTTTTGAAACATTAAAACTTTTTGAAATCTGTGAAATTTTTGTGAATTGTTTAAAATCTTTATGAAATCTTTGTGAAATCTTTGAAAGTTTTGTGAATTTTTTTAAATCTCATGAAATCTTTGTGATATATTTTAAATTTTGGTGTCTTTTTTGAAACATTAAAACTTTTTGAAATCTGCTAAATCTTCTAAAAAATTTGGTGAAATCAAAGAAAATTTTGTGAAATACTTTTGGATTCTCTTGAAATCTATGTGAAATCAAAGAAGTCTTTGTGGAATACTTTTGGATTCTCTTGAAATCTTTGTGAAATCTTTAAAATCTTTGTACTTTTTATTTTCTTGAAATCTTTCAAAATTCTTAAACTCCTTCTTTTTTCAAAACTTGTCAATATCTTTTTAAATAAGAAGATTTTGTTTTTTAATTTTACAAAATGAAAAATTTGCCTTAAAATCTTCCAAAACCTTTTCGGACAATTTTGAAATGTTTAAAAATGTTTTTCAATTTCATCTTCAAATTAATTTTTCGAAATGAGAGTTATTTCAGTTTTCCAAAGAATCTTCAAAAGAAACTATTTTCTAGTTTTAAATTATTCTTGAAATGTTTTCAAGATTTTTAAATATCTTTTAAAGTGATTCGAATTTTTCATTAAATTAAAAAAATTCTTCCAGATTCTTTTTTGACAATTTTGGAAATCTTTTGAAATGTTTTGAAATCTAGTTCAATTTTATCTTAAAATTAATTTATCAAGATGAAAAATAATTTAAATTTCGCCAAAAATCTTAAAATAACTTGACTATTCTCTTGAAACCTTTCAAAATTCTCAAAACCCTATTTTTCGAAATTTTCATAATCTACATTTCGTTTTAAATTTTTTGAAATCGTTTTATATTCTTCGAAATCTTTCCTTAATTATTTCTTAAAATTTTTAAAACTTCTTTATATTTCTTGAATAAACTCGATTTTATTTTAAATTTGGTAATCGTGCAAAAAATCTTCTACTTTCTTTTTCGAAGTTTTAGAAAATCATTTCAAATCCGTAATAATAAATATTTAACTGGAATACTTGAATTTTTAACCGAAAAGAAAAAGTTTTAAACAAGAAGATTAATTTTTTAAGGAAAAATATAATTTTCTCCCAGAAAAAGTAGATTTTTTAACAAGATACGTGAATTTTCAACAAAATTGTTGAATTTTCAATTAAGAAAGACAAATTTTCATCCAAATTAATTTTTATTAAAAAATATAAATTGTCAATCAAAACTTTAATAATTAAATTTGAAGTTCAACAAATTAATGTTCAACCAAACAGAAGAATTTTCAACTAAAACTATGGAATATTCAATCGGAATAAGTTAAATTTTCAGTTTACAAAATTACTTTCCACAAAAGAAAACTAACTTAAAAGAAAAATGATAATAATTTAAAATCAAAATAGTTACAATTTCAAAAAAAGTGATGAATTTGCAACTAAAATTGTAAATCTTTAACTGGAATAGTTGACTTTTAAACCAGAAAGATGAATTTTCAATTAAAATGATGAATCTCACAAGAATAATTGAATTTTTTACCAGAAAGATGACTTTTCAACGAAGAAGATTAATTTCTATCCAAAAATATGAATTTCGAACTAAAAAGGATCATTTTTCAACCAAAAATTGAATAAATTAATTTTTCGTCAAAAAATGAATGTTCAACCAAAAAGACGAATTTTTATCTAAAATTAAAAAATATTCAACAGTTACAATAGTCCACTTTCTTTTTCGAAATTTTAGAAAATTATTTAAAATCTTGCAAAATAAAAACAATTTCCCAACAATCTCTCAGATTCTTGAACATAATTTTGGATATCTTTTGGTATATTCTATTAAAATAATTTTTGAAAATAAAAAATAAAAAATTTCAAGCCTATGAATCTTTAGACATTTTTTTCTTTGAAATCTTTAAAAATCGATTTTGTTTTAAATTTTATGAATTCTTTGCAAAACTTCTTGAAATTTTCATAACTAAAACGAATTTTTTATAAAATTTTGTAATCTTCCAAATTGAAAAATTTTGCTTTAAAACTTTCTACATTATTTTTCGAAATTTTAGAAAATTGTTTTATATCCTGTGAAATACAAACATTTTACCAAGATATCTTCCAGATTATTGTTAATCATTTTTCAAAATCTTATGATATCTTTTTAAATGTTCTCCTAAAATTAATTTATGAAATGAAACATTATTTAAATCTTCCCAGGAATTTCAAGAAGATTTTTTTATTCTCTTGGAACCGTTCAAAAGTTTGAAAATCCTTTTTTCTTAATTTCCAAAATTCTTCCTTTTTTCTTAATTTTCTTGAAATTGTTTCTTTTTTTTAATTATTTTTGAAATCTTTTCAAAAATAATGTTTGTTTTAAATCTAGCAAAAAAAAATTGCTTTAATATCTTCCAGATATTTTTTCGGCAATGTTGGAAACATATTTTTATTGATAATTCAACTGTCCGGATTGAAAATTCAACTGTTTTTGCTTGAAGTTTTTTTTTTTTTTTTTTTGAAAATTCGACTATTTGGTTGAAAATTAATCTTTCTAAGTAGAAAATTCCAGTATTGAAAAATTGAACTATTTTGTTTAAAATTGAAGTATTTTGTTAAAATTCGAAGTATTTTCTTAAAAATTAATCTTTTTTTGGTCGAAAGTTCAACAATTTGGTTAAAAATTCAACACTTTTCTTGAAAATTGAATTCTTTTGTTAAAAATAATTTTCTTTCTTTAAAAGTTACAATTTTTTGTAGAAAGTTCAACTATTTTGATAAAAACTCGTCTTTTTTAGGAAAATTATTATCTAACGCTTTTAAAATTTAACTGTTTTCTAGAAAATTAATCTTTTTGGTTGAAAAAGACCTTTTTTAGTTTTAAACTTAACTATTTTTTTTTAAATTTATGTATTTTGTTATCAAAATGTCTTTTTTGGTAGAAAATTAATTTCATTTGTTAAAAATTCAACTAATTAGTTTAAAGTTTTACTTTTTGGTTTAAAATTTCATTATTTTGCGAAAATTCGTTTTTGTGTTGTTGAAATATTAACTATTATATTTTTCGTTGAAAATTCATATTTTTATTGATAATTCAACTGTCCGGATTGAAAATTCAACTGTTTTTGCTTGAAGTTTTTTTTTTTTTTTTTTACTCCGGTACATTACAGTAATCAGAGCTCTTCCAGGAGTTTTTTATATTAGAAATCATAATCTCTTACGTAAAAGTTCGTTATTCACATTGAAATAAAATGTCAAAAAATAGCAATTTAAATGAAAATCCAAAGAAAAAAATACAATGATGTTTCAATGTTTTAATTTAATTTTGATTCAACTCCAGGCTACAAGGATTACTGTTTTCTATTTTACAATTTACTCATTGAATTAATCGTACACATTCTGCAGTAAAACGCAATTTGCAACAACTTTCATAAAAATGTGTGGGTAGATTGGGTAATATATACCTAAATCACATTCCTTCATTTCATCTGATCTCATATTCTTAAAATCACCGCTTAACATATTTATTTTCATCTTCAAATGATTTCCATCTGTCTCTTATATTCCATTAAGAATCCCAGTATATTTCAGTATTACAAAAACGTCATTATTGGATGTTGGCAACGCAGTATATTCTTGATTTGGCGTGATACAAATTTACCATTTCCTACAATCAATCAAATTTCTTTATCGCCGCGAAAATATTGTTTCGAAACTCGAATTGCCGGTATTGATTTGGCTCGGGAATAAGCCGAATATATCCAAGTTGTCCAAATGCATATCATAGTATTCATGAGGAACAGCCTTGCCATAAGAAGAACTGGATTCGGCATGGAGAGGAGGCTACTGAGCAGAAGCCTGGGCTTTGAAATCTTTCTGAAATCTGTAAAATAATTGAAATCTTCCTGACATCTTTGAAATCTTTCTGACAATTTTAAAATAATTGAAATCTTCGAGATCTTTGTGCAATTTTTGAAATCTTTGTAGTACTTAATAAGTTTGAAATGTTTGTAAAATCCTTGACAAATTTTGAAATTTTTGAAATCGTTTGAAATTTTTCGGAAATTATTCACAAATTTTTTAAATCTTCAAAATATTTGTGAAATCTTCAATAAATTTGAAATATTTGTGAAATCTTTATGAAATTATTGAAATCTTGGTAAAATCATCGGAACGCATATTTGCAAAATCTATTCAAATCTTTTGAAATCTTTAAAATAATTGAAATCTTCGAAATCGTTGTGCAATTTTTGAAATCTTTGTAATATTTAAAATGTTTAAAAACTCCCTGAAAAATTTTGTAATTTTTGAAATCATTTGAAATCTTTCTGAAATTATTTACAAATTTTTGAAATGTTCAAAATATTTGTGAAATTTTTTGAAATCTTCAATATTGAAATATTTTTGAAATCTTTATAAACTTATTGAAATCTTGATAAAATCATCGGAACGCATATTTGCAAAATCTATTCAAATCTTTTGAAATATTTCTGAACTCTTTGAAATCTTTCTGAAATCTGTAAAATAATTGAAATCTTCCTGACATCTTTGAAATCTTTCTGACAATTTTAAAATGTCTTTTGTTAAAAATTAATTTATTTGGTTGGTGATTCATCAGTTTTAATAAAAAATGCATTTTTTTGGTTTGAAATATGAGCTATTTTATTGAAAACGTCTTTTTTCTTTGGATGAAAAGAAATTTTTATGCCGAAAATTTAACTATTTTGTTGAAGATTTGCTTCTTTTTTGGTTGAAAATAATTTTTTTTTTCTAACTGAAAATCTAACTATTATTCCAGTTGAATATTCCATAGGATTGAACATTCATATTTTGATAAAAATTTAATCATTGAATTTTTGGTTGAAAAATGATCTTTTTTAGTTGAAAATTAATCTTTTTTTTCAAAAGTTCAATTAATCTAGTTAAAGATTCATCATTTTAGTTAAAAATTCATCCTTCTGGTTTAAAATTCAACTATTCCAGTTGAAGATTTACAATTTTGGTTTCAAAATTTATCAATCTGTTTGAAAATCTACCTATTTTTTTGAAATGTAGTTTTTTTTTTCAATTGAAAATTCATCTTTGATGGTACAAAAGTAATCTTTTTGGTTGAAAATTCAACCGTATTCTAAAAAATGTCTTTTTTTATTCTTGAAAATTATTTTTTTTTTTAATCCAACTATTTGGTTGAAAATTTATCTTTCTTCATTGAAAACGATTTTTTTTATTGAAAATTAAACTTTTCAGGGTAATAATTCAACTCTCTTTTAAGAAATGTGTCTTTCTGTATTAGGCTGCGCATGCGCAGAGTTTCAACCTCAAGGTTAGATCAATGATATCTTCTTCCTCTACTTGGATTGGATCTGTCAGTTGCGAAAAACGATAAGCAGGAATTGTTCTTCGAACATCGTCAGACTCTCTTTCTCTAACTCACACGTTAGCAAGAAAGACGTTTTGAAACCTTCGTTTCAAATTCTCATGCATCTCGTTGTTTATCTCATATGGTAGACGTAGTCATTCAACGGGTAAATATCGAGGGCCGGCCCATCAAGATTGTGACGTGAACTATCAAGATTCTTGAATTATACCTGTATTGTTCCATTATCTCACTGGCTATGACGCGCACTTTATAATTCGTAAAAATTTGTACAGAATTTGAAGGTAAAGTTGGCCTTCTTCCCTTGAACAAAGAAAAGTATATTTCTTTCACGAAACACGTCAAGGGGAGTGAGATCAAATTACGCTTTATTGACTTGTTTAGATTTATGGCGTCATCACTAGAAAAACTAGCCTCGTACTTAGAGATCTATAAAATTGTAAATTCCGTAATCTCCAATCTAAGTCGGGGAAAAAATCAATTGCTTACACGTAAAGGTGTATTGCCTTACGAGTACTCAGACTCAAGAGCGAAACTATTGGAGACACAATTGCCGCGGAAAAAACAATTTTATAGTACTCTAAATGATACGCATATCTTCGATGGAGACTATGCGCATGGAATATTTACATTTGCAGTTTCACAAATTAATTTTCAACCAACAAATAATGTCCTTTTTAACAAAAAAGTCAAATTTTTAAACAAAATAGTTGAATTTTTAACTAAAAATGGAATAGCTACATTTTTAGTTGAAAAAATTAATTTTTAACTAAAAATTCATCGAATTTTCAACCAAAAATGAAATAGTTACATTTTCAGTTCCAAAAATTAATTTTCAACCAGAAATTAATCGCATTTTCAACAAAATAGTTAAATCTTCAACCAAAATAGCTGAATTTTCAACTAAAAAATATGAATTTTCAGTTAAAAATAGAAATTTTTTATTAAAAAAAGCAATCTTAAACCAAAAATGGAATAGTTACATTTTCAGTTCAACAAATTAATTTTAAACCAGAAATTAATCGCATTTTAACAAAATAGTTAAATTTTCAACCAAAATAGTTGAATTTTCAACCTAAAATATAAATTTTCAACAATAAAGTTAATTTTTAAGCAACAAAGATGAATTCTCAACAAAATACATGAATTTACAATCTAAAAGTATAATTTTCAACTAGAAAATATCAATTTTCAATTAAAAAATAGAAAAATTCGATTGAAAAAGCATTTTTCAATCAAAAATGGAATAGCAACATTTTAAGTTCAACAAATTAATTTTCAACCAGAAATTAATCACATTTTCAAAAAAATATTTAAATTTTCAACCAAAAATTTAACTGTCTTCTGAAAATTAGGCTTTATGGCTTGAAAATTTAACTGAATTGTGAAAATTAGGCTTTATGGCTTAAAAATTAACCTGACTTCTGAAAAATAGGCTCTATCGCTTGAAAATTTGAATGTCTTCTGAAAATTAGGCTTTATGTCTTAAAAATTTAACTTTCTTCTGAAAATTAGGCTTGATAGCTTAAAAATTTGACTGTTTTCTGAAAATTAGGCTTGATGGCATTTTAAATTTAACTGTACTGAAAATTAGGCTTCATGGCTTTAAAATTCGACTTTCTTCTGAAAATCAGGCTCCATGGCTTGAAAATTTAACTGTGTTCTAAAAATTAGGCTCCATGGCAAGAAAATTTAATTATCCTTTGAAAATTAGGCTTTATGGCTTGAAAATTTAACTGTTTTCTGAAAATTAGGCCTTATGGCTTCGAAATTTGACTGTCTTCTGAAAATTAGGCTCTATGCCTGGAAAATTTAACTGTCTACTGAAAATTAGGCATTATGGCTTGAAAATTGAACTTTTTTGTGAAAATTAGGCTCTAAGGCTCGAAAATTTAACTATCTTCTGAAAATTGGAATTTTATGGCTTGAAAATTTGACTGTCTCCTGAAAATTAGGCTCGATGCCTTG
This sequence comes from Andricus grossulariae, assembly GCA_011634705.1. Taxonomy (NCBI): domain Eukaryota; kingdom Metazoa; phylum Arthropoda; class Insecta; order Hymenoptera; family Cynipidae; genus Andricus; species Andricus grossulariae. The sequence goes on from JAABKJ010075445.1 coordinate 253,618,921, forward strand.
AAAATTTGACTGTCTACTAAAAATTAGGCTTCTTGGCTTGAAAATTTAACTGGCTTGTGAAAATTAGGCTCTATAATGTTTAATATTTGGTTGGAAATTTAATTATTTGGTTGAAAATTCGACATAAAAAAATATATAATAATAAATTTAAAAAAAAATAAAAAAGTTTCGTGAAAAATTAGTCTCCTTGGTTTGAAATTTCATCTCTTTTAGCAGATATTCAATCTTTTTTTTTCATCAGAAACGCTACTGGTTGTTTGAGAATTCATCTTTTTGGTTAAAAGTTTTAATACTTGGATGAAAATTTCATTATATTGTTGGAAATTTAAAAATTTGGTTAGAAAGTCATTTTTTTTTTGTTAAGAATTAACACTTTCGTTGAAAATGTGTTGTTTAATAATTCAAATAAAGTTTATTTTTTTCTTGACTGAAAAATAGTTCTTGGTTGAGAATTCAACTCTATTGTTGCAAATTCGTATTTTTGCTTTGAAAATTCTTTAATTGAACAGAAGTTTTTGTTATTAAAAATGCTACCGGCTGGTTGAAAATTTGGGGTTTGTTATTAGAAATTTTATCATTTGGTTGAAAATTTAATTCATTTGCTGAAAATTCACATTTTAAGTTTTTTTCTCTTTCTTGACTAAAAAATTTTTCTTGGTTGGAAATTTAACTCTTTTGTAGAAAACTTGTCATTTTGATTTGAAAATTCATCTCTTTTCATAAAAATTTGATATTTCATAGTTTAAAATGCAACTTTTTGGTTGGAAATTAATTAATATGTTTTGAAATTCAAGCGATTGTTTAAAAATTAATCTGTTTTAGTTGAGAATTCAAGTATTTTCTTGAAAATGCGTTATTTTTGGTTAAACCCAACTGTTTTTTATTTTAAATTAAATTTTCATTTTGTTGGGATATCAAGTATTATAGTTTTTTTTGTTGAAAATTCATATTTTTAGTTTGAAAATTCCACTCCTTAGTTGAAAGTTGAACTAATTTCTTGAAAGTCAATTTTTTTGGTTGAACATTCATAATTTTAGTTAGAAATTAGTTTTTTTTCTTTGTTAAACATTAATTTTGTTAACTGAAAATTTAATCATTTTGTTAAGAATTTACGTGATAGGTTAAAAATTAATATTTTTTATTTGAGGATTCAAATATTTTGTTGGAAATTCGTTATTGTTGGTTGATTTTTTTGACTGAACATTCATAATTTTAGTTGGAAATTTGTTTTTTTTTTGTCAAAAATTAATTTTTTAACTGAAAATTTAATAATTTTGTTGAAAATTCAAGTGATTGGCTGAAAATGAATTTGTTGTATTTCAGAAATCATGTATTTTTTGAAAATTCGTTATTATTGATTAAATACAACTGTTTTTTGATTTTTAATTAAAATCTTTCTTTGTTGAAATATTAACTAATTAAGTTTTTGTTAAAAATTCATCTTTTCAGGTTGAAAATTCAACTCATTGGTTGAAAGCTGAACTACTTTTTTGAAAGAATAAGGGTATTCAAAAAAATCTAAATAATTTTTAAAACCTTTAAAAACTTTTGGGGGATCCAAAAGATTTCAAAAGATTAAAAATATTTTAAGGTATTTCAAAATATTTCAAAAAAATTACATTAGATTTAAATAATTTGAAAGGATTTTAAAAGAGTTGATAGATTTAAGGGTATTTTTAAAAAATCCAAGGAATTTTCAAGAGCTTCAAAAACTTTCAAGAGAATTCCAAAGGATTTTTCATATTTTTGGGTATTTTAAAAGATTAAAATTTTCATTAGATTTCAATAATTTGAAGGGATTTCAAAGAATTTTGAATATTGCAGGGTATTTTGAAAAAATTCAAGAAATTTTCAAGAGCTTTAAAAACTCGCAAAAGATTTCGAAGGATTTAAAATATTTTAGGGTATTTTAAAATATTTAAAAGAATTTTCAATAGATTTTAATAATTTGAAGAGATTCCAAAAAAATTCAAAAAATTTGGGGTATTTTTAAAAAATCCGTGGAATTTTTAAGAGCTTCAAAAACTTTTTATATAACTCAAAAGATTTTGAAGAATTTTAAATATTTTTGGGGTATTTTGAAAGATTAAAAAGAATTTCTAATAGATTCCAAAAAGCTTCAAAAACTTTCAAGAGGATTCAAAAGATATCAAAGGATTTAAAATATTTTAAGGTATTTCAAAAGATTTGAAAAAAAATTTCATTAGTTATTACTCAGTAATTTTATTTTTCGGGAATTTTCCAGTTTGGGATTTTTCCAATTCGGGAATTTTATTATTCGGGTATTTTAATATTCGCTAATTTTATTATTCGGGAATTTTCCAATTTTGGAATTTTATTATTCGGGAATTTTAATATTCAATAATTTTATTTTTCGGGAATTTCCCGATTCGGGAATTTCATTATTCAGTAATTTTATTTTTCGGGAATTTTCCAATTTGGAAATTTTCCAATTCGGGAATTTTATTTTTCTGGAATTTTCCAATTCAGGAAGTTTCCAATTTGGGAATTTTCCAATTCGGGAATCTGATTATTCGGGAATTTTCCAATTCGGGAATTTTATTATTCGGGAATTTTATTATTCGGGAATTTTATAATTCGGGAATTTCATAATTCGGGAATTTTATCATTCGGGAATATTCCAATTCGGGAATTTCATTATTCGGTAATTTTATTTTTCGGGAATTTTATTATTTGGGAATTTTCCAATTCTGGAATTTTATCATTCGCTAATTTTATTTTTCGGGAATTTCCCGATTCGGGAATTTGATTATTTAGTAATTTTGATTTTTCGGGAATTTTCCAATTTGGGAATTTTATTATTCGGTAATTTTATTTATCGGGAATTTTATTACTCGGTAATTTTATTATCCGGGAATTTACTTATTTGGGAATTTTATTATTCGGGAATTCTATTAAAATTCCTTAAAATATTTTTAACTGACCCGAATTAAAATTTTTTTTTTTTAAAATGATTCAAAAAGTAAGAAATTTGTTTAAATCTTTAAAAATAAACGTTTTTCAAAAATCTCTTAAAGTTTAAACTTCTTTTTTAATCTCTTCAATTCTACTGAATATTTCTTCAATTTACTCGATTTTCCTTTTGATTTTTTAATCTTACCAAATTGAAACATTTTGCTTTAAAATCTTCTACACTCTTTTTCGAAATTTGAGGAAATCGTTTGATATGTTCAGAAACCTTCTTCAATATTCTCTAAAAGTACAGTTTTCAAAATAAAAAATCACTTAAAATTTTCACATGAATATTAAGAATTTTTTTTTAATATTGTCAGACCTTCTACACATTCTAATCTTTAAAAATTATTCAAATTTTTCCCGTTTTTTTTTAATTCTGCAAAATTAAAAAAATGGCCTTAAAATCTTTCAGATTCTTCTTTTTCAATTTTTGAAATCTTTTTAAATAATCGCTTAAAATTAATTCTTCGAAATAAAACATTATTTTGATTTTTCCTATGAACCTAAAATTTTATTTTTGTGAAACCTTACAAAATTCTTTAAAAATTGTTACAAGTTTTTATTATTTTTGAATTGTTTCTAAACTTCGGAATATCTCTTAAACATACTCAAATTTTTTTCTAAAATTGTGTAATATGGCAAAATTGCAAAGTTCTACTTAAAATAAAGATCGGTTAATTTAAATATTGAAAATGAAGTATTAAATTATAATCAAGTCCATGAAAAATATATTTTTTGTCATATAGCGATTGTAACAAACTTATCGGAATTTCCGAAAATTGGACCTTCTATATTTTTATGGGAATATGATATTTTCTTAAAAGGAAAACAGTACATTTTGTATTTCAAAATACTGAAAACGTTTGTTCCATTGATTATTATTATTAAATTATGAATATATTGTTTAGATAACAT
>JAABKJ010075445.1:253634247-253646381 GCA_011634705.1 Andricus grossulariae
AAATTCGTATTTTTGAATTAAAAATTCAACTGTTTTGGCGAAGCATTAATTTTTTTGGTGGAAAAGTCAAATATATTGTCACATTTTTTTTTTGATAAAAATTAATGTTCTTAACCGAAAATTTAACTTTTTCATTTTTTTGTTGAAAAGGATCTTTTTCGGTAGAAAGTTAATCTTTTTCATAAAAAAATTTTGGTTTTGGTTTAAAATTCAACTATTGAATGAAACATTAATCCATTTTTTAGGAAATTAAACAATTTTGTCCAAGAAACCTTTTTATTTTGGTTAAAAATGCAATTTTTTTCATGTAAATTCGTATTTTTTTAATTGAAAATTATACTGATTTGAGAAAAAAATTAACTTTTTTTTTAGAAAATACAAATATATTGGTGCAACGCCAGCAACAGTTTTATCGAGCCAATTCTCAAGGCCCTCGGAGCCGGACGCGAAGTGAATGCCACTCACACCCTCGCGGTAGGCTGCTATTGTTCGTGGCCTAAGGATCTGTAGTCCGTCCACTTTGGTAAGGAATGTTCATGAAGCGCGTCTTGCAGGTTTTTGCGGTGCTGATTGTGCTGGTCGCCCTGGGCGTCGGTTGGTACGTCTACAGCAAACAACCCACGCGCCAGGGCACGGTGACGCTGGCGCACCTGCAAGGCTCGGTCACGGTGCGCTACGACGACCGTGGCGTACCGCATATACGCGCCGAAAACGAAGCCGACCTGTACCGCGCCCTGGGCTATGTGCATGCCCAGGACCGCCTGTTCCAGATGGAGATCATGCGGCGCCTGGCCCGTGGCGAACTGGCCGAGGTGCTGGGGCCCAAGCTGCTGGAGACCGATAAGCTGTTTCGCAGCCTGCGCATTCGCGAGCGTGCCTTGAGCTATGTGGAGCACATGGACCCTGGCTCAGCCTCGTCCAAGGCCCTGCAAGCCTACCTGGACGGGATCAACCAGTATCAGGACAGCCACGCCAGCCCCATGGAATTCGATGTGCTGGGCATCGCCAAGCGCCCGTTTACCGCCGAAGACAGCATCAGCGTCGCCGGGTACATGGCCTACAGCTTTGCCGCAGCCTTTCGCACCGAGCCGGTACTGACCGCGCATCATTGACAAAGTTTGCTGGAGTAACACCTTTGACCGCTGACAATGCACGAAAAACAATATCAACCTGATCAGGTTTTGCATCACCCACAGCAACACCACCTAATACTGCAGTCACCAGGCTGTCCCCTGTTTTTGACGCAATCACATCACGTTTAATTTGCTCACACGTACAACCTTCCGTTTTAACCGTTGGTAATAATGCTTTAGCATCAGCAATAACAGTTGCACGTTCAGCTGCAGCTTGTTCCAACTTTTCAGGTGTCATCTGATTTTTTTCTAAATCACCGACTTTCTGCTCAAGCGTTGCTTTCTCTGTGTGTAATTGATCAACTACCGCTTGCACAGTTGGCAATTCATCACCTATAGAAAATTGCTTGTCGCCCACTTTCAATTTGGCGGCTTTTAAATTTTCCAACTGTTGTTTTTGAATGTTTAAAGCATCTGCTAAAGGCTTGTTATCACCAATATCGAAGCGGATACCATTTACTTCTACTTCCATTGTTTTCCCCTTTGGGCTTGGATTTTGGTCACCGATACGGCAATCACCACCACAGCGACCGTATTTAACGAGAGCTATGTGATCACCTTTAAAATTAATAAACTTTGCTTGGTACGGCGTACCGTCAGGTGCGGTACCATTTTCTAAAACAAGAAGTGCCGCATAACCGAGCGACATTTCAATGCGCTCATTACTTTGGATCAGATGTGTTTCCACGTAGGAGAAACTCTTGCCTTTGCCATGGCCTTTAACAATAATGTCACGATCCAACACCTTTATGGCTGTGTCAAGATCTTCGTCAGAAATCCAGTCGTTTCTACCCTATATTGCCCCCTTGTTTGGTTCATTTAGAACCAGTATTCCTGCGCAAATTTCCACGGCTGTAGCTAAAGCCAAGTCATGAGCAGGGAAACTCCTATTTATGTTAATCTGCAGAATTTTCCGAATGTACATTCTGTAGTCGCATTTCCTCCGATCTGCTCGAACTTTTCTTTTTGGGACATTGTAGGTTGTTTGATCGATGCCCCTCATGTTGACAGTGGACAGAAAATAACGTGTTACGACACTCTACTGCCCTATACCCCTCCTTTCCGCATTTCATGCATAGGTTTTTCCTATCAGGTCCTTTGCAAGTCGCTATCGCGTGACCATATTCCCAACACCTAAAACATGTGCTTTCTCTCTTTCTCTCCCTTGCCCTGCAGTACGTTCAGCCAATCTTTATGTGTCCCTTCTGAGTTAACCTGTCAGCTTCTAATTCGCGCATCACTAACGTCACGTTCTGTCTTCCACCGTAGGCTGGTCGAAGTGCTCTGATCTCAAAGTCTTCGGGTCTCACCTCAGTTTCTCTGGAGACTGCTTCTCTGATTTCTTCAACAGTCGTTACCTCATCCATGTCTTTGATGTGGACTATCTTTCGGAATATAGATAATATTAAAATAACATTAGTAACTGATAAAAGAGCGTGTTTATTAGATAACTTTATGATAGAGAAGAAATTTAACAAGTTGACAGTATGAACTATAACACAGATGTTGTTATAAACAAAATTCAGGCTGTAGCTTGCTTTTGTATCGAACCCATTTCCAATACTTCCCCTCAAGCGCACTGCACTTTACTTTACTAAATTTTCATTCCAAAATTGAACAAACACTTCTGATGCTTTTCTCGTGGTAATCCTTTAGTGAACACGTCAGCCATCAACTCAGCTGATTGGAGATAGTGCAACGTAATTAACCCATTTTCGAGTGCTTCCCTCACGAAGTGATGACGTATATCGATATGTTTCGTTCTTGAATGGAAGACTGGATTCTTCGCGAGTTTTTGTGCCCCTTGGTCGTCGTTGTAGACTTTGATTACTTCTTGATTTCCTAATCCGACTTCTTTCAGAAATCTGTTTAAATATAATGCTTCTTTCGCAGCTTCAGTGAGCCCCCTATATTCGGCTTCGGTGGTAAATAACGCCACAGTGCGTTATTTCTTTGCCTACTTTGCCCAATCAGCATCCACAAATCCTTCCAGTTGATTCAAGTTCTTCTCGTACGTGATACCCAGGCTCGTGGTTCCACGTAAATAACGTAGAATTCTCTTTGCTGCGATCCAGTGCTGTTTTTGGTATATACTGTTACAATTAAGTCTAGGAAGGGAGCAGAATGGTGAAATACCCACCTGGAGAGACTCCGTAAAAAGACAAGAATGTTGTGCAATAGGACAATATAACTAAATTGCCTTTAGACTGGGACATCTATAAGACGGCCCAGTGTGAATACAATAAAAATATAAGAAAGTATAAGCAGGAAGATTGAAGGGGCTTCTGCGAAGAATCGAAAAACATTCCGGAAACAACGAGGCTCCACAAGATCCTGGCGAAAAATCTAGAAGCTCGCCTCGGCCTCATAAGGCACGATAATGGTAAGTTCGCCGAAGACGAAGAAGCAACGCTGAATCGCCTGATGGAAGTTCAATTCCCGGGCTTTCAACGAATCCGAACCAACCAAGAGGAGGAAGGCTGGGGCCAAGAGTTGGAGAGGGCCCACTGGAATTTCGCCTCTAAGGTCGTTGATTACAAAAAGGTGGAATGGGCCGTAGAGTCCTTCTGTCCTTTTAAATCACCAGGGGCGGATAGCATTTATCCAACGCTTTTATTTAAAAAACATGGATTTAGTGGTGCCTCGTCTGAAGAAATTATTTAGGGCAAGTATAGCCCTTAAACACGTGCCATCGGCATGGAATGATGGCAGAGTAGCCTTCATACTCAAACCCAGGAGGGAGGGTTACACTGCTGCAAAAGATTTCCGACCAATCAGCCTAACGTTTTTTATCCTGAAGACGTTGGAATGGCTTACTTCTTCACCTCAAATTACGTATCCTCAACGTAACATCGACTGTCAAGTTGTCTACAGTACGGCTACCAAAGAATCCTCCAAAGGAAGAGCAAAGGGGGTTCTACTAATCATCAACAACGCAAACAAATATAAAATGGAAAACATATGTGCGGCAGCGGATTACATATTTGTTAAACTCGAAGGTAATAGTTTTAATATAGTTATTGGATCAATATACTACAGCCCCAAGTCTAATTTTGATAATTTTCTGTTCAATATAAACGAAATAATCTTTGACCTGTCATTAAAATATCCGAAATACTCGATAATTGTGGGAGGGGATTTCAACGGTAAAATTAGAGAAATGAATCAATTAGAGAAAGAAACTCGCTGTAACAATTTTAATTTGTATGACGTAAGAACAAGTCTGGTGGCTGATTTAGACAAAAGAGGAAAACAGATGGTAGAAACCTTTGAAAAATGGGGGTTTTGTCCTGAATGGGAGAAGTAAAAGCGACTGCCCAGCTCAATGTACATTCTTAACAGAAAAATGTTCTTCATATATACATTTTGCCTGATCTAATAAAGTGGGAATTGAGTCAATCGAGGATTTCCAGGTGCTGAAAGTTCCAACACGATCGGATCACTTTCCTATAGCTTTGAAGTTATTAGATCACTCGACATTAAATTATGCGAACTATTCGAGCACCCCTTTTTTTAAGTCCACATTTAAGAATCATTGCAAGGATTTGAATGAAAATAGTGATTTCACCCCGCAACATTTCGTAAGTTTTTTCTTACTTATTAATATATTCGAAAAAACTTATTTACTTTCACAAGAGTTTTAGTTACTTTGTTCAATATTTATAATACTAACCCCTTCTTTCACTTTCTCATGGAAACTTTTGCCGGAGAAGTGCAGGTTTTATATCCTTCGAATTTTCAATGAAATATAACTTGCGAATTGTTCAAGTTTCAATTTCAAAAGTTGACTTTATTTAATGCGATAATTAAATTTTTATTGAAATTTACATGTAACTCTGGCAATGAAAAATTTTAAAAACTAGTCTTCTTTCATATAATTTCACAGTGTTTATTTTGGAAGCCTTCAATTTATATGTAATATTTTCCTGATTTTATCGAGAAATTGACGGAATCTGAATGTATTTACTTTGCCACTGATGTGTTATGAACAATTAATCTTTACAGTTTTTTTAATTGAAATTCTTGAACGTGAATGCTTGAAAATAAAAAAAATCGTTTTTAAAGCTTTCCTATTAAAAATACCTTAAGCTTTGACGATTCAACCTTCTTTGTAGATCACAATGAATGAAAAAGAACGACAGATTCCTAAAAAACGTTACAAATTGGCGTTTGATCCTAATTATCAAACAGGAGTGACAAGTACTAGGACGCAGAAGAGGTGGGAGAAGAGGGATATTGGAGGAGGTTTTGTTGAATGAGTTTGGGGCATACAGGATAGGCTTGATCTCGAGGAATATATAGGGTTCCTTGGGATAGGGAGATCCTTGAGGGATATTGGAGAATGTTCTGTTGAATGAGTTTGGGGCCTGCGGGATAGTTTGGATCTTAAGGGACAAGTAGGATTCCTTGGAAAAGGCTGGGCTTCGACGGATAAGCTGGGTCTCGACGGATATTGGAGGAGGATCTGTTGAATTAGTTTTGGGGGCTGTGGGATAGGTTGGATCTCGAGGGACAAGCAGGGTCCCTTGGGATAGGCTGGGCCTCGAGGGATATTGGAATAGTTTCTGTTGAATGATTCTGGGGCATACAGAATGGGCTTGATCTCGAGGGATATGTCGCGTTCCTTGGGATAGGGGGGTCCTTGAGAGATATTGGAGGAGGTTCTGTTGAGTGAGTTTGGGGCCTGCGGAATAGGTTAGATCTCGAGGGACAAGTAGGATTCCTTGGGAAAGGCTGGGCTTCAAGGGATGAGCTCGGCCTCGAGGAATATTAGAGGAGGTTCTGTTGAATGAGTTTGGGGCCTGTGGGATAGGTCGAGTGCCAAGACATACGTGAGGTTGCGCGGGATAGGCTGGGCTTTGAGGGATATTGGAGGAGGTTTTGTTGAATGAGTTTGGGGCATACAGGATAGGCTTGATCTCGAGGAATATATAGGGTCTTGGGAATTTTCCTATTCGGGAATTTTATTTTTCGGGAATTTTATTTTTCTAGAATTTTCCAATTCGGGAATTTTACGTTTCGGAAAATTATTATTCGCCAATTTTATTATTCGGAAAGTTTCCAATTCGGTAATTTTATAAACTTTTCCTGATTTTTATTATTCGGGAATTTTCCAATTTTATAATTTTATAAACTGTTCGGGATTTTTATTACTTGGGAATTTTCCAATGCAAAAATTTTATTATTCGGGAATTTCATTTTTCGATAATTTTCCAATTCGGGAATTTTATTATTGATAAAATTATTATTTGTGAATTCGATTATTCGAGAATTTTCCAATTTGGTAATATTCTAAACTGTTCGTGATATTTATTATTCAGGAATTTTCCTATTCGGTAATTTTATAAACCGTTCCGGATTTATATTACCTGGGTATTTGCCAATTTAGGAATCTCCTTATTAGCAAAATTTTCATTTGGAAATTTTCCAATTCGGTAATATCATAAACTGTTAGGGATTTTTAGTATTGGAGAATTTCCCAATTCGGTAATATTATCAACTATTCCGGATTTTTGTTATTCGAGAATTTTTCAATTTGGTAATTTTATAAACTGTTCGGGATGTTTAAAACTTGGGAATTTTCCTATTCGGGAATTTTATTTTTCGGGAATTTTATTTTTCTAGAATTTTCCAATTCGGGAATTTTACTCCTGGGAGATAGGTCTTGGAGGGTAGAAGGTCCTGATGGATAGGGGGTCCCGAAGGATAGAGAGGTTTCATTAGAATGGTTAGGGTCCTGGGGGGTCCTGTGGGGTAGGAGGTCCTGAGGAATAAAAGGTCTTGCAGAATGAAGGGGTTTCATTAGAATGGTTAGGTTCCTGGGGTATCGGGGGTCTGGGGAATAAGGGGGTCCTGGGGGATACGTTTTAGAGCGTAGGAGGTCCTGAGAGGTAGGGGCTCCCGAATAAAGAGGGGTTTCATTAGAATGGTTGGAATTCTGGGGAATAGAGATATCCTGGGGGATAGGGGGTCCTGAGGATAGGTGATCCTGAGGTATAGGATGTCATAAAGAATAGAGGGGTTTCATTAGAATGGTTGGGGTCCTGGGGGATAGGGGGGTCCTGAAGGATAGAGGGGTCCTAGAGGGTAGGAGATCCTGAGGGATAGGGGTCCTGAAGAATAGAGGGGTTTCAATATAATGGTTGGGGTCCTGGGGGATAGGGGCGTCCTAGGGGGTAGGAGGTTCTGAGGGATAGGAGGACCTGAAAAATATAGGGGTTCCATTAGAATGGTTGGGGTCCTGGGGGTTCTGTGAGGTAGGAGGTTCTGAGGGATGAGGGTCCCAAGGAATAGAGGAGTTTCATTAAAATGGTTGGAGTCCTGGGGTATAGGGGATTCTGGGGAATGATGGGGTCCTAAAATCGTCTTTTTGGTTTGAAAATGATAGAAAATTCAACTATTTGGCTAAACACAACTTTCACTGTTGAAAATTAATATTTTTGGTTCAAAAATTCAAACATTTGGTTGAAAATTCATCCATTTTGTTAAAAATTTAACTGTTTTGGTAAAAAGTTGGAAATTCTTCCTTCTGGCTGAAAAATTAATTTTTCCGGGGAAAAAATTTCATATTTTTTGAGTAAAATTCCAAATTTTGGCTAAAAATGTGACTGAAAAATTAATTTTTGATCTGTAAATATAACTATTTTATTTTGGGTTGAAAGTTAATCTTTTTCAGTTGAATTTGGTTGAAAATTCATTCAACTGTTTTCTTTCTATTTTTTTGTTGTTGAAAATTCAACTATTTGGTTGAAAATTAATTTCGTTCTTTTTTTGTTAAAAATTGAACTCTTTTGTTGAAAATTCGTCTTTTTGGTCTGGAAAGCAATATTTTCGGTATAAAAATTCAACCATTTGGTTACAAATTCATGCATTTTGTTAAAAATTTGAATATTTTGGTATAAAGACCAAATTTTGTCGAAACTTAACTTTTTTGTTGGAAATTTGACTGCTTTGTAAAAAATTAGTCTTTTTGGTTTGAAACTGATAGAAAATGCAACTATTTGGCTAAAAATAACCTTTATTATTGAAAATTAATATTTTCGGTTTAAAAAATTCAACCATTTGGTTGCAGTTGTATGTTCAATCCAAAAGGATGAATTTTCTATCCCAAAAAAACACATTTTCAAAAAGACAGGTGAATTTTTTACAAAAAAGGTGACTTTTTAACAATAATAGTTGAATTTCCAAGCAACAAAGAAAACTAATTATCAATTATCCAAACAATTTCATTTACAACCAAATAGTTAACATGTCAAGCAAAAAAAGAAGAATTTTCTACCAAAAAAGCTTACTTTAAAAAAAAACAATTGAATTTTCAACAAAATAATTACGTTTTCAATAAAATAGTGGAATTTTCCACCTACAAAGAGATATTTGCAAATGAATATTCAAATTTTAAACTACAAAAAAAACAAAAAAATGCATTTCCAATTTAAAAAAAAATTTAATTAATTAGCAACCAAAAGAAACGAATTTTAAAGATAACAGTTGAATGTTCAATCCAAAAAGACGAATTTTTGACCAAACAAGATTATTTTTAACAAAACAGTTAAATTTTTTGCAAAATAATTACGTTGCAATATATAGTTTAATTTTCCGCATAAAATGAGAGATATTTTCAAACGAATATTCAAATCTTCAACTAGAAAAGAGAAATTTTTAACTAAAAAAATACAATTTCAATCAAGAAATTCAATTTCCATTAAAATAAATCAAAATAGTTAGCAAGCAAAAGAGAAGAACTTTAATGATAACAGTTGTATGTTCAATCCAAAAAGCATCTGTTGTAGATGAGGATTCAAGTTCTGAAATCTAGAGGGCCTTGACTAAAATAAAAAATAGTGTAAATAGTGTCGAAAATTAAAAAAAAGTGTCAAAATAGTGTCATAAAATTTTTCGAGTATTAAAAATTAGGTTCAATGTTTATTTAAAATGTTTTTCTTTAGACTATAAATTATCGAAATTCTTACTTATTTATCGCAGGCTTCACAATTCTTTCCTTTTTTTCTTATTTGTTCACTTAAATGCGAACCTAATTAATTGAACCTAATAAGATAATCCAACTATTTTTGGTTTAAAGTTCATTCTTCTCGGTTGAAAATTCTACTATTAAATTTTTCGTTAAGATTTCCTATTTTTTATTTACAAATTTTATTATTTGATTCAAAATTGAATTATTGTGTGGAAAATTCAACAATTATGTTGAAGTCATACTTCTTGGTTGAAAATTCAAAAGTTTGATTAAAATTTTATTTCTTTCATGAATACATTTTTTTAAATTGAAAATTCAACTATTTTACTGAACATTAAACTATTTTGTTTAACACTCATCTTCTTGGTTTGATAATCTATCTTTTTTTGTAGAAATTTAATCTTTTTTGGTTAAAAATGCAACTTTCCAGATAAAAATGGATGTTTTTCGATTGAAAATTAACTTTTTTGTGAAAAATGTACATTTTCGGGTTAAAAATTAAACTGCTTTGTAAAAGGGGGGGGGGGCAAGGAAAGGAAACCGATAGAGTCGCAATTGGTTGATGTTTTATGCCTAGAAGGTCACCAGCCTTCAGCAGAGTTATAATCGATAGGAGTTCATATGTTCCTATCAGCCAATTCCCGGCCTACCCCTAGACATGGAACCAACAACTCTTTTTTTTTCACTACTCATTTTCAATCATCATTTACCGCATCTTGTATAGTTTGACCGTGGAATTAAATTTTTGATTTTGCATTATTTTTTGTGCAATAAAAATGAGAATTTTCCATTTTTCAAGCAACTTAAAAAGGTCGTGATGATAATCCTGTAGGACGTGCAAAAAGAAACACTTTTTTGCCTTGACTTTTTTTCGTTTTGTGCGTTGTTTTGCTGAAAATGTTAATTTTCGTTTCCTCTTTTGGATTTAGAAAATGCTGTAAGTCTGAACATTTTCATTTTATCCAAAAATGTCATTCGAACCAATTGTTTGAATTTTTGAGTGCTATGAACAGAGGCACATATAGTTTTCAAATTGTGAAAAAATTGCCACAAAAATTTTCAAAATGCGCTCAATTTTTGAATTTTCATCCGAAATAACGATTTAACGAACTTGACCTTTCGTTTACGAGACGCAAAGAGCACACCAAAGGCCAATTCTTCACAAAAGGTCAATTCTTTCGAAAGTAATCGTGCTCACATACATACATACATACATACATACATACTCCTGAAATCGAAAGTTCCCAAATAATAAAATTCCTAAATTGGAAAATTCCTGACAGTTTATAATATCACCGAATTTGAAAATTCCCGAATCCCGAAATTTCCGAATAATGAAATTCCCAATTCGGAAAATTCCCAAATAATAAAATTCTTGAATAATAAAATTCCCGAATAATAAAAGTCCTGAATAATAAAATTCCCGAATAAGAAAAGTCCTGAATTGGAAAATTCACGAATTATGAAACTCGAAAATAATAAAATTCCTGAATTGTAAAATTCACGAATTATAAAATTCCAAGATAATAAAGTTCATGAATTGGAACATTTCCGACAGTTTATAATATCACCGAATTAAAAAATTTCCGAGTAATAAAATTCACGAATTATAAATTTCCAGAATAATAAAATTCCTAAATTGGAAAATTCCCGAATTATGAAATTCCCAAATAATAAAATTTCTGAATTGGAAAATTTCCGACAGTTAATAATATCAGCGAATTTGAACATTCCCTTATTCCGAAATTGCCGCATAATGAGATTCCCAATTCGGAAAATTTCCGAATAATAACATTCCACAATAATAAAATTCCCGAATAATGAAATTTCAGAATAATAAAATGCCAGAATTATAAAATTCCTGAAATCGAAAGTTCCCAAATAATAAAATTCCTAAATTGGAAAATTCCTGACAGTTTATAATATCACCGAATTTGCTTAGAATTTTTTATGGATCCACTATTGGAAGCTTTTGACTTTGAAAGAATTCAAATATGAGAGCTTTTTCGATTTATTTGGATTCTTTATAATTTTAACGAATCCAAATTTACAGACTACCTCATTATTTTTGAAAGCTTTTTAATCCTAATCGGTCCAAATTTGTAGTTAGGACTGATCCACTATTAAAAGCTTTTGACTTTAAAAGAATCCAAAGTTAAGAGCTTTTTCGGTTGAGGAATTTTTTAACCTTTTTCATTTTAATAGATTCAATGAAAGATTTAATTTTTAGAACAATCGAAATTTAAAAACGTTAAATCAAGCCTCCTTCATTTGAATAGATTCTAATTTTAATGGGTCCAAATTTGGACGCTTCTGAATGATGAGGAATGGACATTCAATCCTTTAAATTTGAAATTCGTCTTCTCTAGAAAGCTTTAAAATGCAATGGATCCTATAGTAGTAGAGCTAGAGCGATACTGGAACACTTACCGACCGATGGTAATTACCTGATGTCGGTAACTTAGCACAGAACAGAACCTTACTCAGTCGGTAAGTCTTCCAGTATCGCTGCAGTTCTACTACTATCCTAATTTGGCAATTTTTGAATCTTAAGAATCCAACTGAGAAAGCTTAGAATTTTTTATGGATCCACTATTGGAAGCTTTTGACTTTGAAAGAATTCAAATATGAGAGCTTTTTCGATTTAGATTAATTTTCAAGCAAGAATCTTAATTTTCTACCAAAAAAGACGAATTTTAAACAAAATACATGAATTTCCAACAAATTAGTTGAATTTTTAATCAAAAATATTAATTTTCAAACAAGAATCTTGATTTTGTATCAAAAAAAGGAAATTTTAACAAAATATTTACATGAATTTTCAACCAAATAGTTTAATTTTCAACAAAAAAGTGACTTTGTCACAATTGTTGAATTTCCTATATAGCTGATTAATTTTCTACAAGAAAAGACGAATTTTTAACAAAATACATTAATTTTTCACCAAAATAGTTCAATTTTGAACCAAAAATAGGAATTTTCAACCAAAAAAATTACTTTTTCCTCAACTGCAGAATATGCTACAAAGT
>JAABKJ010075445.1:253646391-253664822 GCA_011634705.1 Andricus grossulariae
CATGAATATCCAACGAATTAGTTGAATTTTTAATGAAAAATATTAATTTTCAAACAAGGATCTTGATTTTGTACCAAAAAAAGGAAATTTTAACAAAATATTTACATGAATTTTCAACCAAATAGTTGAATTTTCAACCAAAAAAGATGATTTTTGAAACAAGAAGATTATTGTTCTATGAAAAAATACAAATATTCAACAAAATACATTAATTTTAAACCACACAGTTGATTTTTCGACTAGCCAAATTAATTTACCATCAATAATAGAATAGTTAAACTTTTTAGTTACAAAAATTATATTTCTAACAAAAAAACAGGCAATATTGTGCAATTTGAAAACAGTCTACAGATCGCTACTTATTATTATTGTATTTGAATATAAAAAATGATAATAATATTTTTCCATCAAGGTTAATCAAGGCATCTTGTGTTAATTGCATTGAAAAATAGTGAATTTGAATCTTTCTGAATATACAAAGTGCCAAAAGGAATGTTTGCGATAAATAAGTTTTCCGATCAGAAACGTTAAAAAAATTGAATTACATACTATACCTAAAATTGATCATATAATTTTTTTAAATAGGTCAATCGATTCAACCTAGCAAAATGGAATGAAAATTGGTGCTTCTTATGTTGCTATATTTTTATTATTAAACAAGATCACTTCTAAACGAAAAATGTAAAAATTCAATAATTCTGAGAGATGAAAATTTTTTTTTTGAGATTGCTATTCACATTCTATTGAGTTATATCACCCAAATACCAACCTTTGTTTAAACAATTGTGTTTATAGTGTCTGCTCTTACTGCAAAAACGATGATAAAAATTATTAAAAACATCAAATAATTATTGAAATTCACTTTTGTCAGGTCACGATATTTAGTCAATTAACCTCAATCTTTTTCGTAAAAAAGAGTACTTGTTTCATTAAAATTTAAGCATGCAAAAAAAATTTCTTCAATATAATCAAAATTTTAAAAAAATCGCTCCTAAAGCGATTTTTTAAAATAACCTAACATCAAAAACGCCACAAGCTATGAGAAAAAATGAACAGACAGGAGTTGCTCATCGAAAAACCAGCTACAAATTTTTCATCAACAATTTTTCGATATGACGCTTGGTTTTTGTTTTAATCGTGAAAAATAACATTCAAAATAAAAAACTTTATTGTTTTGGAAAACGGCACAAGAAAAAAAAAATAATAGAAAAACTTGTTAACTCAAAGAGGATGTACAAATTTGTTTATAATTTTTAGAGAGGGAGAGCGGTTTTTTCAATCGTAAAAAATGAAAATAAAAATAAAAAATTAAATTTTTGGAAAAACGACACAAGAACCAAAAAAAATTAAAAGACAAAAGTCGTTCAACCAAAAAAGATATACAAATTTGTTATAAACTATTGTTATAAAAATCCATCAAAAATAAAAAATTTACGTTTTGAAACAACGACACAAGCTACAATGACTTTTCATTTAACAAAATTTTTCGTCTGAATTATATCTACAAATTTGCATACTTTTTTATGATTATAAAACCAAGAAAATAAAAATACGTATGTTCCAATACCGATGCATATTATGAATTATGTTAATACAAATTTATTGCAATGATACATTTTGCAGGGTAGCTGAGAATAAAAATTGGTGCAAAAAAAGGGGCAAATATTGAAGTAATCATGAAAAATAAAATTTGTACATTATTTTTGAAAATCTCAATGAGCAGTACCAGCTTGAGATTTTATTATTCGCGAATTTCATTATTCGGGAATTTTTAAATTCGGGAATTTTACAGCGTCGAAAATTTTATTATTTGGGAATTTTCCAATTCGGGAATTTTATTATACGGAATTTTTTCAATTTGAGAATTTTATTCGGAAATTTTATTATTTGGGATTTTTTCAATCCGAGAAGCTTATTATTCGAGAATTTTTCAATTCGTAAATTTTACAGTGTCGAGAATTTTCCAATTCGGGAATTTTCCAATTCGGAAATTTTATTATTCGGAAATTTTATTATTCGCGAATTTCATTATTCGGGAATTTTTAAATTCGGGAATTTTACAGTGTCGGGAATTTTATTATTCGGAAAATTTTCAATTTGAGAATTTTATTCGGAAATTTTCTTATTCCGGAATTTTACAATTCGGGAATTTTATTATTCGGGAATTTTCCAAATCAAGAATTTTATTATTCGGAAATTTTATTATACGCGAGTTTTATTATTCGGGAATTTTCCAATTCGGAAAGTTTATTATTAGGGAATTTTCCAATTCAGGAATTTTATCACTCGATAATATTATTATTGGGGAATTTTATCATTCGCGAATTTTACAGTGTCGGAATTTTTATTATTCGAGAATTTTCCCATTCGGTAATTTCATTGTTAGGAAATTTGATTATTCGGGAATTTTCCAATTCGGGAATTTTATAATTCGGAAATATTATTATACTTGAATTTTTAAATAAAAAAGATTAATTTTCCACCAACTAGGTAAATTTTTAACCAAAAATGGAATAGTTAAATATCCAGCTTAAAAAATTAATTTTACAACAAAAAAAGGAATTTTCATCAAAATAGTTAAATTTTCAACCAAAGTGATGAATTTTAAACTACAATGGTGAATCTTCAACTGGAATAGTTGAATTTTAATTGTGGAATATTCAACTGGATTGCTTAAATTATCAGTTAAAAAAAATTAATTTGTAAAAAAAAAATCAAAAAAGTACTTAAATTTTTAGTTGAAAAAAAAAATATAAAAAAAAAATTATATTTTCAACGAAATAAGTAAATTTACAATCAAAGAGATTATTTTTTAATTAAAATGATGAATCTTAAAAAAATGAATTTTTAAGAAAGGAGTTTAATTTTCAATCAAGTAATTGAATTTTCAACCAAAATCATTAATTTTATAACAAAAAAGACGAATTTTCAACAAAATACATGCATTTTTAACCAATTTCTAAATAAAAAAGATAAATTTTCGACCATATAGTTGAATTTCAAAATAAAATAGATAAATTTTCAACCAGAAATGGAAAAGTAGAATTTCTAGTTTAAAAAATTAATTTAATTTGTTTAACTTTAACAAAAAAATTGGATTATATCAACCCACAATGTCGAATTTCCTGTCCAAATAGACCAATGTTTAACAAAATAGGGTATCAGTAGTACTCCAAGAGACAAACAATTTGTCCGAATGAAATTTTTCGATAAAATGAAAATTATCAGAGTTATAGTATTTTCAAAAGATTAAAACGCAAACGAAAATTGATATTTTAAGCCGAACAACGCATGATGTGAAAAAAAGTCAATACAAGAAAAACTTTTTTTTTGTGAGCCCTACAAGACTATCATAACAACTTTTTGAATTTTTTCGAAAAATCGATAATTCAAATTTTGATCGCACAAAAAATAATGAAAAATTCCATTTTGCGGTCAAAGTATGCAAGATACAAAAAAAATTGAGGTAGAAAAATAGTGCACCTAAAAAAGATCTACAAATTTGTTCAATCACTTTTTGATAGAACGCGTATTTTTTGTTTTATTCGTCAAAAATGACGTTTGAAATAAAAAAATTTAATGTTTCGGAAGACGACAAAAGGAAAAAAGAAAAATATATATATAATAATTTTGCGAGCGAAGCGAGTAGCGCGCTATGAAAATGTGCCCGCACGGCGGGCAGATTTTTTAATTTTACAATGTTCATATTGATAAATTTGAATTTAAAGCTTTTTTGGGTTTCAATCGTGTGCAAAACTACGAAACTTGCCGATTTTTCGTGAACATTGCAGTTCACTTCTTCAGGGCTGACCTGAAACTGAAGTTTTATGTTACGTTCTTGTATAGATTCTCTACGATGCCTATGATTTTTCATTTTTCATTCCAAAAAAAGACATAAATTCTCAACAACAAAATATAACTTTTTAAGCAAAAATTGAACAGATAAATTTTCAGTTTGAAAAATTAATATTGAACCAAACTGATGAATTTTCAACTAAAATGATGAATCTTCAACTGAGATAGTTGAATTTTATACAAAAAAGTTGAACTTTCTGCCATAACGATTAATTTTCTACAAAAATGCGACTTTTTAACTTCATACATAAATTTTCAAACAAATAGTTTAATTTTGTAAGTAAAAACTATCAATTTTTAACCAAATAGTTGTATTTTCATCCAAAAAAGATACATTTTCAACCAAAAATATAATGGTTCAATTTACTGTTAAAAATCTAATTCTTAACCAAACAAAAAAAAACGGATTTTTAGAAAAATAGTTCAATTTTCTACAGTAATAGTTAAATTTTTATTGAAAAAAATTGATTTTTAATAAAGTAGTTACATTTTCAACCAGAGATGAATTTTCAATTGAAATTATGAATCTTCAACCAAAAAAATAATTTTTAACAAAACTATTTTGTTGAACATTCCTCTTTTTACTTTGAGAATGTATATCTTCTTGCAGAAATTTAATCTTTTTTAGTTGAAAATGCATCTGTCCGGTTGAAAATTGATCTGTTTCGGTTAAAATTTTTTTTTTTTTTTAAATTCACATTTTCGGGTTAAAAGTAAACTGCGTTGTGCAATGAGTGAGCACAAGTCATAAATTTGTTGTTTTCATGTTTTTGTTGTTGTTTTAATCTCACAGTTTCTAAGGCCGTCAAATGAAATTACGTTTAAACTTATCTGTTTAATGGATGGCCATTCAGCTGCCAAGATTTATAAAAATCGGTTAAGAGTTGCGCCGACAATCAACAAAGGTCCAAATTACATGATTGTTCCAGATAAGGATACTTGGTAGCTTTATTTGTACTTAACGACAATTCGCTACTACGAATCTCGATAACTATGTATAATAATATTTATAGAAAATAGGATTTCAAAAATAAGGTTTTAAAGCATTCGAAATAAAAATGTGTATTCCTTTCTGGCAGATAAAGCGTCACTGCGGAAATTCGGAATTGAGTGATTACCTAATTTCTCAAAACGCCATGATGCTAATAAAGTTACTGACCGTTTTGATCTTCTGCTTTTTAATCCTGGGTCGAAGTCAAATACGAAACGATTTGTTAGAAATTAAATGGAAGTCTCCCTTATTGAAATATATCACCGAAAAGTCAAAGAAGTATGATGCAATGATTATCATCAAAAATGAAGAAATTAATCAGAAACTGAAAGGATCGGACAATTTGCCGATTACACCGAGCTTTTGAGTCTTTTATCTACAGGCTTTCGGAACTTTGGAACTTGAGTAACAACATTCAAAAATTTAAGGCTAATCGTAGATGAAAAAACTCATTTAAAGAAAAACGTTGATTTTCAAAAGCCCTACAAGATTATCATAGAAACTTTTTGAATTTTTTCGAAAATTCATATTATGATCGCATAAAAAATAATGAAAAATAAAAAATTCCATTTTGTGGTCAAACTATGAAAGATATGAAAGAAATAAACCAAACAAAATAGTTCCCCCAAGAAGATCTACAAATTTTTAATGAATCACTTTTTTATAGGACTCGTAGTTTTTGTTTTATTCGTAAAAAACAACATTATATATAAAAAAATTAAATTTTTGGACAAACGACAAAGCTACGAAAAAAAATGAGAGAAAAGTTATTTACGTGAAATGGAGATACAAATTTGTTGTAATAATTTTGTTCATAGTTTTTGGTTTAACCTTAAAAAACAACATTGAACATAAAAAAAATTAAATTTTTGAACAAGCGGCACAAGCTATGAAAAAAACGAATAGGCAAAAGTGGCTCTGCCGAAAGAGAGTGAAAATTCATCCAAATTTGTAATCAATAAGTTTTTGTTAGGGAGTGTTGTCTTTGTTTGAATCGTAAAAATTAACTTTAAAAATTAAAAAATTAAATTTTTTGAAAAACGACACGAGGTGCGAAAAAAAATTGATAGAAAAAATTTGCTTACCCAAAAAGGATATGCAAATTTGTTATCAATAATTTTTAGATAGGAGGACTGGAGTTTCTTTTAATCTTCTTTTATTTAAAAATTAATTTTTTCACTTGAAAATGTAACTATTCTATTTTTATTAGAGAATTAATATTTAAAATTTAAAATGTATCTTTTCTATTGGAAATTTATGTATTTTGTTGAAAATTCTTCTATTTTGGTATAAAATTAATCTTCTTTGTGAAAAATTAATCCTTTTTTGTTAAAAATGTATCTGCTTGGTTAAAAATAATTCTTTTGTGGTTGAAGATTCAACAATCCTGTTGAAAATGCAAGTATTCAGTCAGGAATTTATTTTTTGTTAAAAGTTAATATCTTTGAATTGAAAATTCAACTGTTTTGTAGAAAATTCCATTTTTTTTTTGGTTCAGGAATTAATTTTTTCACTTGAAAATGTAACTGTTCTATTTCTAGTTAAAAATTGATATTAAAAATTAAAAATGTATCTTTTCCGTTCCAAAATTATGTATTTTGTTGAAAATTCTTCATTTTTGGTAGAAAATTAATCTTCTTGGGGAAAAATTAATCTTTTCTGGTTAAAAACGCATCTGCTTCGTGAAGAATAATAATGTTGTGGTTGAAGATTCAAATATCTTGTTAAAAATGCAAGAATTTGGTCGTGAATTTATTTTTCGTTTGAAATTAATATTCTCGCAATGAAAATTCAACTGTTTTCCAGAAAATTCCTTTTTTCTTTGGTTTAAGAATTATTTTTTTACTTGAAAATGTAACTATTTTTAGTTGAAAATTCGCTTTTTTGATAGAAATTAATATTCGTAGTTACAAACTGATCTTTTTGGTCAAAAATTCAATTATTCTAGTTAAAGATTCATCATTTCAGTTAAAAATTTATCTTTCTGGTTTAAAATTGAACTATTCCAGTTAAATAATTACAATTTTATTTGAAAATTCATCACTTTGTTTGAAAATGTATTTGGTTGAAAATTCGTTTTTTTTGTTGTTGTTGAAAGGAATGCTTTTAACTGAAAATTTAACTTATTCTAATTGAAAATTCCATAGTTGTAGTTGAAAATCCATCTGTTTGGTAAAACATTAATTTTTATAACTTGAAATTTTAATATTTTAGTTTTGGTTGACAATTTATCTTCTTTAGTACAAAATATTTTTTTTTATTTGAAAATTCAACTTTTTCAGGTGAAGATTTATTGTTTTAGTTGAAAACTTTTATGTTTGGTTTACAATTAATTTGTTTGATTAAAAATGTCCATATTCCATTTTTGGTTGAAAATCATTTTTTTTTAATTTCTAATTCCTATTATTTGGTCGAAAATTTGTCTTCTTTAATCAAAAATTCAACTATTTCGTTAGAAATTCATGTATTTTGATGAAAAATTGTATTTTTTGGTGGAGAATTTAAGTATTTATTTCAAAATTCATTTATTTTGCAATGTTTCGCTCTGCTGTGTTAAAGGATGTTTAGAATGATGAGCTTTAACTAAAATGATGAATTTTTACCAAAAAATTGAATTTTGTGATTTCAACTTTCAACCATGTAGTTGAATTTTCAATCAGAAAAGATGAATTTTTTGTAATAGAAAATTCAGAATTTGAATTTGAATTAAATTATGAATTTTGTGAGAAAAAAAAACATTTTAACAGAAGAATTTTCAACAAAATTGTTAAATTTTCAACCAAAAAGATGAACGTTAACTTGAAGTGATGAATAATTAAAAAAAAAAATTACTTTTTAATAAACTAGTTGAACTATCAACCACGTAGATAAATTTCAACCAAAAAAATCAAAAAAAATTTAAATTTTCAACCAACGGGATGAGCTTTAACTAAAATGATGAATTTTTACCAAAAAATTAAATTTTAAAAAAAATGCATTCAACTTGCAACCAAGTAATTGAATTTTCAATAAGAAAAGATGAATTTTTAACAAAGAAAATTTTGAATTTGAATTTAAATTAAATGATGCATTTTCTTAAAAAAAAAATTTAAAAAAGAATTTTCAACAAAATACAAGATTTTTCCAACAAAAAAGTTAAATTTTCAACCAAACAGATGAACCTATTAGATAAATTTCAACTAGAGAAATAAACAAATATTTCAATTTTCAACCAAAGGGATGAGCTTCAACTAAAATGATGATTTTTTTTTAAAATGTTTCAACTTTCAACCATGTAGTTGCATTTTAAAAGATATTTAGAAACTATAAAAAGATCCGAAGATAATCTAAAATTTGAATAGATTTTTAGAAATTAAAAATAAAATCTAACTTTTGAAGATTTAAAATCTTTTCAAGATTTTTAAAAGTTTTTGAGAAAAAAAACTTTTCTTAAGATTTGTGGCTAAATTTTTAATGATTTTTTCTCAAGAAAAATTGATTTTAAGAGAATATTCAAAAAGATTTTGAATCATTTTAGAAGATTTCCAAAATTGAAATTTATAAGGTAATTTTTTAGAATTTAGCGAAATTGAACAAAGTTAGGATAAATTTCAATCATTTCTAAAGATATTCAGAATTGAAAAAGATTTAAAAAAATTGGAAACTAAATATAAGTTTATGAAGAATTCGAAAACAAATTTCTAAGCTTCCTAAGAATTTTGAGAGGTTTCAAGAAAATCAAAAACTTGTTTTAAAATTTCTGGAAATATTTTCAGTTACATTTTATTTTGTAAAATTAATTTCAAAAGATTTCAAAAAAGCTTTAATAGATTTTGCAATATCTCGAAAAAAATCTTGAAAATTTTAGAAATTTTTAAAAAAATTTTTAAAGATTTTTCAAATTTTTTAGAAAAATTTAAGTCCGTTGAAAAGATGTTTGAAAATTCCTCTCTTTTTGTGAAAATGTAAACTTTTTGTATTGAAGTTGCAACTATTTGGTTGAAAATAATTCAACATTTTCCAGAACGAAAAATATCTTCTCGCTTTGTTCTTCAGATTAAAAAACTCAGATACTTTCAATGTTATGAAATATTGTGCTTGCTGGGGTAATAAGAGTATAAAAAGAAAACATTACAATTTTGGCATGTGATGACCTTACATTAGAAGAGAATACAGCATAAGTTCGTTAATGATAGAATGAAGTACTTTCTTCACTATCATAATCTGCAGCAAGGTATTTTCAGTCTGACTTCTCTTCCGGCCGCGCGATCGCATGCACGTGAAGCAATGCTTCTAACTTAGTGCAGTTCGCACATGCGCACTTTGCTACCTGTGCGCATGCGTGCAACCGTGGCGTCAGTAACTAATTTCAGATCATCGCTGGAGAAAAAAAGTTAAACAGAAGTCTTACGGAAGTAAATTGTCCGTCATTTTGTTGGAAATTCTCCTTTTGTATTAAAAATTTAACTATTTTGTTATAAAATTCAACTTTTTGGTTGAAAATAAACTGTTTTTATAAAAATTTATTTCGAGTGGTTAAAAATTTGAATCTATATATCTATGGTGCCTGGGGGTGAGAAGAATTGGCAAATTTGGTTATAAAGGACGTTCAACATCAGATTGAAATCCTTGTCGTCAAAATCACTGACAGAAAAACTAAGACACAACGGGCATTCACAATAGATGACATGTTTCTAGATGTCGTCAGGAAGTACCAGACTCTTTAGACCTAGACTAAATCGTTTTTCGAAAAAAGCTCTAAGCGGGCTTGTATATCGTCCTTTAGATTATGTGGTTGAAATATTATATCAAACAATTCATTCTTGTAGGGGAAAAGTTTTCATTTGTAATACATAGACTCAAGTCATGCCCTGGGAAGCACCTTAAGAATATACCATAACATTTTAGGCATTTTTATCAACAAAAGGCCGAATAATTGCGATTTGTGTTTTAGAAACCATCGATTTTTAATCGAAAAATGTTGTAAGTTTTTATTGTTTATATTTAGAAATATTTATCAAATGAGAAAGTTTATTTCGGAGATTTGTCGTCTGCGTCAAAATGAATACGAATGTGTATTTTATTTTACGTTTCGACCACTTTTTTTCATAGATCGATTTTCCCGAGTAGACGATACTTCTACGCGTCTTCGAGCGCTAAACGAGTTATTGCATTCGTCGCCAAATTCTTAGAATTCTCTAAATTATCTTAAATCATTCTATATCAATAACATATATATTAGGGAATTTGAAAGAAGTTCAAATATTTCAAGGAAGTTCAAAGAATTTGACAGGGCTTCCAAGAGTCTAGGAGCATTAAAATCAATTTGAAAGAATGAAAAAGAATACATGAAAGTAAAAGACATCTAATTAATTCAAAGGAATACAATGTGACTCTTAAATAATTTCAGTGAATTCAAAGGAATTCAAGTGGATATAAAAATTTTATCCTATCAATTTTATGCGAACTAAATTATTTTTTAGGCCATGATTTTTTTTAGTTTCTTCTAATTTCAAAGTATTTTATATTCGAAAGAAAAATAAAGTATCAAGCACTTTTTAAAATAGTCAATATTCAAATTCAAGAACAAATTTTTCTACATATTTTTTATTTATTCATTTTTATTTTATTTCAAATTATTGGTTGCGAATTGTTATACTAAATTGAAAACTGCGTTAAGAAGTATAGGCCGATCTAAAAAAAAGTTTTTTTATTTTTTTATTTAATAACAAACATGAAAAAAAATTGTTTGTTTTTTTAGAAAACCATTGGTTTTTGAAAAATACTTGGATTCAATCAAACGTATCAAGAAACAATAAAAAAAGCTATAAATAAAAGTTGTCTAATAGCTTAGAAATTATCTAAAAATTTATTGAATTTGTTATAAACAAATAAGTGATTTAAAATGGATTCATGGGGATTAGCAGTGTTTCGTGAATTGATTTGCACAACATTTGAGCAATTAGTAGACAAAAACCGTTTTTTAATCGAATTCATGAAATATAATAAATAAATTGTTATCTCATAAACAAATTTTATAACAAATTATCCATATCAGGTAGTTATATTGAAATAAATCAAGTTTTTCTATCCAATCGGCCAAAAATTATACGAAAATTTCACAAAATTATCAGATTTAATCAAATTGTGCCATCATTCAAAATAACTAAGAGTGGTGAGTCGACGATCCGGGTGCACCAAGTCGTGCTTCAGGTAGTTTAGCACGTATTCTACAAGATATTTTTTAAAATTCAAATAGTGCCAACATTCAAAATAGCTAAGAGTTGTGAGTCGACAATCCGGGTGCACCGGGTCGTGCACCAGGTAGTTTGGCACTTATTTTGCGAGTACTTTTTTTTTTAATTTAAATTCTGACAACATTCAAAATAACTGAGAGTGGTGAGTCGACGATCCGGGTGCACCAAGTCGTGCACGAGGTTTTAGCAGGTATTCTACGCGAACTTTTTTAAAATTTAAATTGTTCCAACATCCAAAATAACTCAGAGTGCTGATTCGACGATCCGGGTGCACCAGGTCGTGCACTAGGTTGTTTAGCACGTATTCTACAAGAACTTTTTAAGAATTTAAATTGTGCCAACATTCAAAATAACTAAGAGTGGTGAGTCGACGAGCCGGGTACACCAAGTCGTGCACCAGGTAGTTTAGCATCTATTCTACAAGATATTTTTAAAAATTTGAATAGTGCCAACATTCAAAATAACTAAGAGTGGTGAGACGACGATCCGTGTGCCCCGGGTGGTGCACCAGGTAGTTTATCAGGTATACGACTAGAACTTTTTAAGAATTCCAATTTTGCCTTCATTCAAAATAACTAAGAGTGGTGAGTCGACGAATCAACCAAAGAAGATTCAATTTCAACCAAATACGAAATTTCAAGAGAATAGTTGAATCCTCAACAAAAAAGATGAATTTTCAACAAAATTTCTGAATTTTCAACTAAAACAGATTTTTCTGTCAAGAAAGAAAAAAAATTAAGTCAAATTATAATTTACTTTTTAGATTTAATTGTTTTTAATAATTTTCGAAAATTTCAGATATGTCCAATTGAAATTTCAACAAAATATGCTTGAATCCTCAACCAAAGAAGATTCATTTTCAACCAAATACGAATTTTCAAGAGAAGAGTTGAATTCTGAACAAAAAAGATGAATTTTCAACAAAATTGTTGAATTTTCAACTAAAACAAATTTTTCAGTCAAGAAAGAAACAAATTTTAATCAAATTTGAATTTAAAGGGAAAAATAATTTTTAATACAAAATAAAAATTTTGAGTAACAATTAATTTTTTAGATTCAATTGTTTGTTTATTGTTAGATCATATAAATATAATTTTTCTAAGATTCTTGAGAAAATTTAAAAACATTTTTTAGGTTTATTCGTTTATTTGTTTTTAAGGACATAAAAATATAATTTTCCTAAGAATCTTGAGAAAATTGAAAAAGATTTTTGAAACTTTCAGATATGTCAAACCAAGATTTCAATAAAATTTCAACAAAAAATTTGAATCCTCAACGAAACAAGATTAATTGTCAACCAAATACATTTTACATATATTTACTAATTAAATTTTTTATTATATATAATTTTTTAAAATATCTAGATTCCAAAAGATTTCAAATATTTCAAAGAAATTCACAACTATTTTAAAAGATTTATAAATTGGCGAATTCTGTGAATTAAAATCTTATTAATTCAATAATTTCACAAATATATTAAAAGATTTCAAATAAGATCATACCCTATATTGAATAATAAAATAGTTATTATCAATTTAAAAAATACCAGGATTTAAAAAGATTTTACAAATTTGTGGAATATTTATCCCAATATTTAGTAGTCAAATTTGTATTAGAAATTTAAAAAACTGGATTTAAACAAAAATTCAAAGATTTTACACATTCATGGAATATTTGTCCCAATATTTAATAGTCAAATATGAATTAGAAATTTAAAAAAAACTGAATTTAAACAAAAATTCAAAGATTTTACACATTCGTGGAATATTTGTCCCAATATTTAATAGTCAAATATGAATTAGAAATTTAAAAAAAAAATCAAAGATTTAAAAATTTGTGAAATATTTGGAAAACAATTTCCCCCTACATTTGACAATCAAATTTGTATTATAAATTTAAAAAATACCTGGATGTCAAAAGTCTTCAAGGATTTAAGAAACTATTTTGTCCTATATTTAACAATAAAATTTGTATTACTTAAAAGATTTTATAAATTTGTGAAATATTTATAAAATAAATTAAACTCTTTTATTAAAAATTAATTATTATAGTTGAAGATTCATCATTTTAAATGAAAATTCCTCTCTTTATTTGAAAATTTAACTACTTTGTAGAAAATTCGTTTTATTTTTGTTGGAAAGTAATGTTTTTACTGAAAATTTAAATAGTCCATTTTTGGATGGAAATTAAAGTACTGGGTTAAGTGTTAAACTCTTTTATTAAAAATTAATTATTTTGGTTGGAGATTCCTCATTTTAAATTAAAATTCATCTCTTTATTTGAAAATTTAACTACTTTATTGAAAAATCTTTTTTTTTTTATTGGAAAGTAATTTTTTTCACTGAAAATTTAACTATTACAGGTAAAGATTCAACTATTTTGTTGAAAATTAGTTTTTTTAGTTAAAAATTAGTTTTTTTCTTAACTGAAAATATAACAATCCACTTTTTTTTTGTGAAAATTCTTTTTGGTCGAAAATTAATCTGCTTTCTTGAAAATTCCGCTTTTTCGTTAAAAATTCTTCTATTCCAGTAGAAGATTCATAATTTTAGTTGAAAATTAAACATTTTGTTTGAAAATGTATCTATTTTGTTTTGATTTTTTTTTCAATTAATTTTTTTAACAGAAAACTTAAATATTCCATTTTTTGATGAAAATTAAAATACTGGGTTAAAATTTAAACTCTGTTATCAAAAATTAATTATTTTGTTTCAAGGTTCATAATGAAGATCAATTATCTTTCAAAATTGTCGAATTCTTTTTGAAAAGTTAAATTTTTAACTAAATAGATGACTTTTAAAACAAGAAAATTATGTAAATATTTACCAAGAATATCAAATTTTCAAGAAAGTAGTTAAATTTTAAACTGAATAGATGAATTTTCATTCAAGCAGATTGATTATGTACCAAAAAAGTCAAATTTTTAACGAGTGACATGAAATTTCAATTAAAAGATTTAAATTTTCAAAAAAAAAAGAGAGTAGTTGAATTTTTACTCAAAAAACTAATTTTTGAAAAAAAGAAACAAATATTCAATAAAATAGTTAAATTTTCAGCCTGAGAAAAGAATTTGAAACCAAGAATATTTATCCACCAAAAAATTGGAAATTTCAACAAAATAGTTCGTTTTTAATCAAATTTATGGATTTTCAACTAGAAAAAATAAATTTTATATGAAAAATTGAATAGTTTCCTTTTTAATCATGCAAATTAATTTTTAAACAAAAAAGACGGATAGTGCAGCCAAGATTCATTCTCTATTCAGAAAGATGCCTTTTTAACAAAATACAAGAATGTTCAACCGAATAGTTGCATTTTCAACTAAAACATATATATTTTTAACTAAAACTAGATTGGTTAAATTTTTAATTAGAAAAACGAATTTGCAAAGTAATAAACGATTATTCAACAAAATAGATGAATTTTCAACAAAAGCTCCAATTCAGAACACAAAATTGAAAATAAAAAGAAAAAATTGTAAACCGAAAATTCCTCCCTTTCAACTCAATAAAAATGTTGAAAATGAAAAATTATCCTTCTTCCAATTCAGCAAAAATTAAAAACTAAAATTTCCTTGTTTCAAACTCAATAAAAATATCAAAAACAAAACAGATCCTTTTCCAAATCGGAAATAATTAAATACAACATTTTTCCCCCTAACAACTTGATCAACGAAATAAAAAAGTCCCTCTTCCAATTTAAAAAAAAATAATTAAAACCAAAATGTTCTCTTTTCCAGTAAAATACAAATCTTAAAAAAAAAAAAATATCCATCTACCAATTCATAAAATACTGAAAACCAAAATTTCCTCGTTTCCAACTTGATAAAAATCTTGACGTCATAAAATGTCCTGCCAATTCAAAAAAAAATATTTTTAAAAAATTTCCTCATTTCAAACTGAATAAAAATGTCTTTAACAAAATTTGCCCCCCCCCCCCTTCAGCTTACTAAAAATGTAAAAAAAAAAGTTCCTCTTCCAAATCGGAAAAAAATTTAAATACTAAAGTTCTTCCCTACCAACCTGATAAAAATCTTAAAAATAAAAAAAGTCCCTCTTTCAATTTAGAAAAAATTGAAAACCGAAATTTCCTCCCTTCCAATTCAATAATGATCTTAAAAATTAAAAAAAGTCCCTCTTCTAGTTATGTATGGTTGAAAATTAGTCTTTTTTGATAGAATATTATTCATCTCGTTCAAAACGATTGACATTTTTTGTTTGAAAATAATTTTTTTTCACCAGAATATTTAACCATTCCATTTTTGCAATTTATCTTTTTTAGTAGAAAATTCATTTCTTTTTTAAAAAAAAATGTTTTCTGTCGTAGAAAATTAATTTTTTCAAGCATACCATTTTTTGTTGAAAATTTAACTATTTTCTTGAAAATTCGTCTTCTTTTTTGTTAAAAATTCGTCTTTTTGGTAGAAAATTATTTGTTTTAAAATTGATCTTTTTTTGGCAGAAAATTATTCTTCTCAAAAAATTCATCTATTTTGGTTCAAAATTCATTTCTTCAGTTGAAAATTTAACTATTTTGAAAACATTTTTTTATTTAAAAATTAATTTTTTTAACTGAAAATATAACTCAAATGTTCAGTTAAAAATTTTTTGTTGTTGTTTTTAGTTGAAAATTGGTCTTTTTAGTATAAAATTATTCATCTTGTTTGAAAATTTATCTTTTTGGTTGAAAATTCATTTAGTTTTTGCTGTAAATTCAACTTTTTTGTTGAAACTTCTATTATTTTTTTTAATGAAAATTAAACAATTTTATTTTTGGTTGCAAAATGTATATTTTTTATTTGAAAATTCAACTATGAATTACTGAAAATTATTCTTTTTTTTGTAGAATATTATTCTTTTTGTTGAAAATTAATTTTTGAACTTGAAAATTGATTATTTCATTTAGAGTACTTTTTTGGTTCGAATATTAAATATTCAATTTTTTGCTGAAATTTCCTATTTTTTTGGAAATAAATTTTTTTTATTCATCACTTTACTTGAAAATTCATCTATATGGATAAAAAATCAACTATTCTATTGAAAATTTAGTTTTTTTTTTGTTGAAAATTATTTTCTTTTTTAACAGAAAATTTAACTAATAAAAAAAAAGTTAAACAAATAAAGGGTAATTGAACATTTATTATCAGGAAAAATAATATAGAAAATTAAAAATATATTTAGAAGTTTTGAAAAGGTTCCCAAATAATTTAAAACGTGAAGAGATTTCAAAAATTTGTATCAAAATTCCTCTGAAAAATTAATTTTCAAAGAATATTCGAGAAGATTTGCAAAATTTTCAAACTAGAATCTGGAAAATTTGAGTATCAATCTGTTAAAACTAATATTATGTTCCTGGACAATTTTTAAATTATTATTCTTAAACAAGTTTTTAAGAGAATATTTAAAAAGATTTCAAAACAAATTTGAATGTATAATTTAATGTTTCTAGCTTAAAAATTCTAACATTTTGCAGCTTAACTTCATTTTTTCAATTATCGGTTCAGTCTTCATAACCTTGAATGAATAAAACATTTATCTTTAAGAGTTGGAATCTTCAACTTCAATCAACAAAAGTTGCTTACCTAAGAAAGAGCTAAAATTTTGTGTACAATCATTTTTTGATAGGATGCGTTGTTTTCGTGTTAATAGTGAAAAATGATCATAAAAATAATAAAAATAAATTTTTGGATAAAAGACACGAGGTAAAATAAAATCTTCAATAACAAAATTATTTTTGAATTAGATTCAAGAATTGTCTTCCAACCTTTTCTTTTCCTCACGACAAACGTGATGAGAATGTGTTTTTAAAGCCGAAGGAGCTTTAACAAAAGAGAATTCACAATCACTTGGTTGAAAGTTGAACTTCTTTGTTGAAAATTAATTTGATTTATCAAACATTTTACTTTTTTAATTCTTTGTTGTTGTTGAAAATTCATTCGTTTAATTGAAAATTCAACTATTTCATTTTTTTATGAAGATTGATCGTTTTTAGGTAAAGATTCAACTATATGGTTGAAGATGTATGTAAATTGAATGTAAATTGAAAATTTCACTATTTTTTTTTCCTCTTTTTTTGTTCGAAACTAATTTTTCGAACTGCAAATTCAACTATTTTATTAAATATTATTTTCATCCACTTGTCCAAATTCGAAAATTTAAAAGGTTCACTTCAAATTAAAAAAAAAATTGTATTTAATTGATTGATTTGCAATAACTGCAATACGAGAGAGCTTTTTGAATCGCAGAATATGAATTTGAGTTTAGAATATTCAATTCTACAAATACCACTGATTTTCAACATCTAACATCTCCAGAGATTTTCTGATTAACATATCAGCACACAGAATTACATGGGATATTTTTAGGAACATGCTGTCTTTGACAAAATTCTTTAAAAATTTTACATTAGTTAGTATTTATCAATCAAGTTCCCAGGGACGATTAGTCCTTTTCTATAATAATAGAACTAAGACGACTAGACAAGGAAATATATACAATGATATGATACTTAGACAGAGTATACGGTGAACAATGCTTTGACAGAAAGATGTTGGTTCAACAAGAGCAGCTTGTGATGATATTTTCAACAGTAAATTGATTTTCGGCTTTTCCCCTTGTAAGCCAAAAACTTATGACATTTTGATGGTTAGGAATTGTCGATTTTCTTGCTTGAATCTTGAAGAGATGTCAAAACAATCCTTGGCATGAATTCAACTACTGTTTATTATAAATAATATATCTTTTAATTATTGCAAAGATTTTTTTGACCCTAATAGTTAAAACAAAAAATGCTTTGTGATTTCCAGTCTGATGAAGTGCGCTGCAATGTTTGCGAAACGTCGGCGAGATTCTTACTTTTGCACACGAAATGGTAAACAATGCTTTGTTAGAAAGAATCTGGTTATGCGAGAGTATCTAGTCATATGTTCAATGCTAAAGTGATTTTAGACCCTAACACCTACAATCAAAAAACCCCGTGTCACTTCTGAATAAAAATCTTTCAAATCTTCGTGAAATTTTCTGAAGTTGTTATGAACTATCATTTGAAATCTTTATGAGATTTTTATGAAATCTTTGAAATATTCGTGAAATCTTTCTGAAATCTTTTTTGTATTCATTTGAAATCATTAGGATATTTTTGATCTTTGTAAAATCTTTTGAAATCTCATAAATCTGGTTTACTATAACCTTTTCCAAATCTTTGAAATCTTTTAAAAGTTTAAAAATTTTTTAAATCTTTGAAATCCTTGCAATCTTTATGAATTATGAATTAATTGAAATCAGTGAAATCTTTTAAAATCTTCTAAAATTTTTTGAATCGTTTCGAAATCATGTCAAATCTTCCAAATG
>JAABKJ010075445.1:253664832-253708793 GCA_011634705.1 Andricus grossulariae
TAAACTCTTTTGAAATCTTTGAAATCTTTGGAAAGTTTTGAAATCTTTGAAATCTGGTGTAAACGCCTTTTTCAAATCTTTAAAATCCTTACAATCTTTATGAAATGTTCGAAATCTTCAGGAAATTTTTAAGAAATATTTGTAAAATCCTTTGAAGTATTTGTGAAATTTTTTTCAAATATTTGTTTGTGAAATGTTTTTTATTCAGTGAAATCGTTGAATTATTTGAAATCTTAGTGAAATCTCTTCAAATCTTCTAAAATGTTTTAAAACATTCAGAAATCATTTCAAATCTTGAAAATGTTTTGAAAACGTTGAAATCTGGTGTACGTACCCCTTTAGGGCCATCAATACTGACACCAACTGGAATCGGATATCTGGAAAAGAATTCTATCCATTCTTCTGATAAAGAAAACCCGTTTGTCTGTACGAAATTGTTCACATTCTGACTTTGTGCAGCAAGATTTTGTTGCACCCACAGCATTTTTTCTAATAATTTCGGCCTGAGAAGCGTAACCTCCCCACCGTGCCACACGAAATCTATATTTCCGTTTTTCACGGACCTTAATGCTTGCACCGTCCTCTCTAATATTGATCGGAAGCTTATAACATTCCCTTTTCCAATAGACCAACTTGCGCAATAATCGCACCTTAAATTGCAAAGCCTCGTAGCCTTTATTACTACGGTTATACTGTCAACTTCAGACTTTCTAAAATTGGTAGCGGTGGCCAATATGTCATCTAGTGTCTTTATTTCATTCTCGCTGAAAAGTGATTCCTTACTTCTTGACTTAAGTATCTGCTTCAGCAGGTTTTCGTCGACCAAATCGCTATAAAGATCTTCCGTTTTACCCTGATTGTAGACCATGTAAGCCTCCTCAATATTGGGCATTTTTTCGAGGTATCGTTCGGATAAGGATATTTCACGTAATTTGCGATATATTTAATTGTCATGACCGCTTACGGCTGATCGGATGACGTT
The DNA here is from genome assembly GCA_011634705.1 of Andricus grossulariae. Taxonomy (NCBI): domain Eukaryota; kingdom Metazoa; phylum Arthropoda; class Insecta; order Hymenoptera; family Cynipidae; genus Andricus; species Andricus grossulariae. Next base: position 253,665,815 of record JAABKJ010075445.1, read on the forward strand.
TACTACCTTCCCGATCGTTTCAGGGAGGCGGCTTGGTGCAGCAGGCGGAGGCATGATTATGGCCTCTTTTGGCCTAATATTAAGGGTTCATTTTCTGTAAAGTTATTATTAATTTCAGACATAGTATCTAAAATATATTTTTGTTCATTGATAGGTTGAGAGAAATCTGGAATGTTTATTTCTTTGTTTATAGTGTTTATATTAAAGTTATAGTTAAATTTGTTAATAAAAATAAGTTCTTTATTAATTTCTTCTACAATTTCTTCAATTATATTTTCAATACTTTTCAAACCTTTATTTAAACTATTTAGTTTTTCAAAAACCAATCCTTCTTTATAATTTGTCTCATTGTAATGATTATATATTGCAAAAAACAACTCTCTTTTACCATCTTCTTTTAAGTATTCAGTTTTTTCTTTAATGTGAGTGTTACTTATTTTTATAGCTTCGTAGATATCAAAAAAGTTTTTGGTTTTATATTCATTGTTGAGATAAAAAAACCTTTCATAGTTTAGAGATTTAGTATTATAATTATTATAAACTAAGGTGAGCGATTTTTTTAAATTTTCTTTATTAACTATACTTGTATTTATATCTATACATTTAATATTTTCATTGCCTAATAAATAAGGCAATGTATATAGGTATAAAGACATTGAAAAACCTTCAGATATTTTTATCTGTTTTATCTTTGATTTTATTTCGTTATCTATAAAATATATATTTTCTACAATTAAGTTCTCTTTGTTAAAATCTCTGATTAGATTTTCTTTTCGCGTGCCGCTGCCACATCACCATTAAGCAGGGCGTTTTGCACCGCTGCGCCACCGACTCCGGTGCCTGTGCCCAACGCCGCCGCCACGCCGCGCTGGTTACCAGTGGCCGCCACGCTGGCGTAACTGACATCGTTGCGGCTGACCGCCAGGGCCACTTGGGTTGGGCTGTAGTTCAACGCGGTAGTGAGGAACGCCAGGTTCTCCAGATTGGTGGTGGCAAAGGTACCGTTGACTGCGCCCGCGGTCAGCAGCGTATAGGTGGTGGCGCCGGCATAGGGTGCCAGGTTGACCACATTCAAGGTGCCGCCCAGGTTGGCGGTGCCGCCCACGGCCAGGGAGCCGGTGGTGGATGGGGTGATCACCAGGTTCAGCGCACCGGTGCTGGCGTTGGTGAAGTTGCCGGCCACGGTCAGCTTGCCGCTGTCGGGCGTCACCGAGCCGTTGTTGACCAGCGAACCGACACTGCCGTTACCGGTCAGCCCCGCACCGTTGGCCACGGTGACTTGGCCGCCGAGCACGGCGCCTGGGTTGGCCGCGTTGCCCACTTGCAACACGCCCTCTTCCACCGCCACGGTGCCGCTGAACGGCTGGTTGCCGGTCAGCAACAGCGCGCCTGCGCCTTGCTTGATCAGCGCACCGGTGCCGCTCAAGGTGCCGCTGAATTGGCCATTGGTGCGTTGGGCAAACAACAACCGCGCGTTGTTGAGGGTCTCGGACGATCGCGAGGTGGGAGGCCACCTTCGCTAGAGATAGCCAGGACTCGGGGCGATCCGAAGAATCGCGCCTGAGACACCTGATCGACTTGTGGGCGACGGATCCACAAAATATAAGTAACGATGACGATGAACCTACACACAAACCAGATTGTGCGCCGGAGTTACCGGAAGAGGGAGCGCTAGATAGAGACGCGGAAACGAGGAATTCGGAGGCCGTGTCGCGCAAGTTCTTGCGCATTCTCCTCAACCGAAACAGGGTTGCCACGTTTCAGTGTTCCCGAGTTTGCCCGTTCTGCCTATATTGCGAGATATCAGGCGTCAGCCCTCTAAACTTAACCGTCCGATGTAAGAAGCAGTCCTACACAAGCGCTTCCGACCACGATTTGATCACTACGTTACGAAAACCGATTACAGCGCATAATACTAGTGGTTGGCTGGAAGCTGCAGCATTGGCACACAACAGAGAACAACACGCCCTCAACGGCAATATAGATGCCGTGTCTGACGACCTACCCCGCAGGGAGCCACGACTTTCGAGTTGTCGTGCGCATTTCTGGGATGGGGAGGTCGTGCATGCACAGGAAATCGAGACCAATGCCGAAAGACTGCAAAGAACACAAGCCCTGTTGCCGCGCCTATACTATACTGACATGGACCAAAGGGGGGAGCAGGGCTACAACAATTTCGGCACTCTTCATCCTGATCAAGCTTGCTTTAATAGAGCGTTCTTCTCATTGGTAATCTGGAAACAATATCGACTAACACACTCCGGATTACTTTTCCATCCTCCGTTTCCTCTCCTTCATCAATCGCAAGTTGAGGATATAGCATTTCGTTGCTTTTTAGTCGTTTCTCCCACTTTTTTTCATATCTCTCCTTACGTGTCTCCAAGATATTATGTAGTGTGCAGCAAGCAGCGACTAGTTCGGGAACAAACGTGTAGTGACATTCTGATCTTTTCATTATTCGCCGCCATCGGCTTTTCAGTCTGCCAAACGCTATTTCAATTTTTACTCGACCTGAATTCATGTAAGCGTTGAATGATTCTTCAATTGGTGATCTACTACCACTCCTAGAGAATCCCTTCATTAACCAGGGAAGTAAGGGATAAGCGGGATCACCGATGATCAAAAATGGGACTCGTACACCATTTATTACTTTCTGTACCTACAAAAAAAAATCTATGTCCATTAAAAAGTTCCCGAAGATTCAAATCTAGTGCTTAAAAAGTTTAAATTGCTACATTTTATGAGAATCAATATATTCGTTTATAATTCATTTTGCGAAAATGTAACAAAATTGATATACCTGACAAATAAGACTTCATAATTCATAAATAATGAAGAATTTTTGAATACATTTGCGTCATGATTTGAGCCAGGTGATTCGATATTTATGTTCCGAAATCTGGGTAGGATGGGATTTTCAGGGACCCTATAAAACAGACTTATAGGGATTCATTTTATTGTTAAAGAATTGCTTTCAGTAATTCAGAAGGAATGATTATATTTCCGCTCATAAATCCTGCGAACTGTAGTCACATGACTGCGAGTGAATAAATCAAATTAATTGCATGGTTTACACATATAATAATGTGGCAAGTATATAATAAAACATAAAGCGCTTTAATCAAGATAGGGCATATTTTGATAGATAAAAATCTTGTCTCTAAAGTCTAAATTTAAATATAGAATTATACATAGATATAATTAACATATATAAAATGAAGAGGAGATTGAAATAAAATTAAGCAAGACGCATTGACAGAGAAAAATAATTCTATTCGATAATATTTCTGTCCAATTAGAAATCCTAATAAGGCACATTTGGTTCGAACACTCTTTTTCATGGTACTTCCACTGAAAGAAGTTACTTATCCAAACGTGTGTTATTATGTTTTTCCATTGAAGAAATGAATAATACATCATTTTCCTATGAACATTGTCGTTAATATCTAGATGTACTCTGAGATAGTTCCTTATAACCATTTTTAACGATGATCCTGTATAGGAGGAACCCAAGCCAGTAGGGAACAGACTTTGCATAAAGTTCTCCTTTTTCAATATATGTATTACCTTCAATCATTATAGAAATGATGCTTCCTGGATGAATATTTTCATTAGAAAATTAATTTTTTCGTTAAAAAATCATATTAACGGGTTGAAAATTCAACGATTTTGTCGAAAATTAATGTACTTTGTTGAAAATTCGTGTTTTTTGGTAGAAAATTAATATTCTTTCTGGAAAACTTATCTTATTGGTTGAAAATTTATATATATGTGTAAAAATGCATCTTTTTTAGTTTAAAAGTCAACTAATTGTTTGAAAGTTGAACAAGTTTCTAGAAAATGCATATTTCTTAGAGATTTATCATTTGAAATAAAAATAAATTTCATTTGTTGAAAATATAACTGTTTTGTTTAAAGTTCTCTTCCTTTTTAGTTGAAAATTAATTTTATTAACTAAAAACGTAACTATTCAATTTTTGGTTGAAAATTGACAGTTTTGATTGAAAATTGGGTTTTTCTAGTTGAAAATTCATATATTTTGTAGAATATTCGTTTTTTTTGGTCGAAAATTAATCTTTGTGGTTGAAAATTAATTCTTTTTGGTTAAAAATGCAGCTGCTTGGATTTAAATTAATCTGGTTTGTTTGAGGATTCAACAATTTGGTAGAAGATTAAACTAGTCCGTTGAAAATTTACTTGTTAGTTAAAAATTAAACTATTTTTATAAAAATCTAACTTTTTGTTAGAAAATTAATTTTTTCGTTAAAAAATCATATTAACGGGTTGAAAATTCAACGATTTTGTCGAAAATTAATGTACTGTTTTAACGGATTCCCAACTTTCCCAACAACGAGAGATCATTTACGCGGTTCTCTACAGCAATTTACCTCCTCAGTTTTCTACAAGATGTTATGCACTGGAAACATAACCTCTCGCAATTGAACCATAAAATGTCGTCATATCCCGCCAGTAAAATAACATTCTAATAGCATATTCTAGAGATCGTTTAGAGATAGTTGAGACACGTGGGAATCGTTTCTGATTTGTTAGGACCAACCAGGATACGGAAGTTCTTTTTAGCGCGCGATTTTCAAATAGCACCAAATCGCATTGTCAGAACTATGAATTGAGGTTAGGTTGTTCTCATGACTTTGACTACACGCATGCGTTGTCAAAAATATCCCCAAATTTTGTGACTCGGGTAAGTTTAAAATAAATTCCGACATAGACATGGGGCAAAACGGGACGATTTTGCTTTAGGTTTTCTTTTTCTCACACTACAATACTTTTTTTGCGCATTCAACACTTAGGTGTCTTGATAACTAATAATGTACTAAAAAATTCTTTTTTCGCAATGAACAAAAGTAATGGTCTACTTTTTTTATTGATTTTTTCAAACAAGTATTTTGTCCCGTTTTGCCCCTTACACGGGGCAAAACTGGTCGTTTACTTAAATAAAAAATAAACTGTACTATGAACATAATTAATTTGAAAAGACTAAGCAAATAAGTAGTAAAGTGCAGTTACAAAGTTTCATGTAAATTTGAATTTGCGCGCCGAACTGTAATATCAATTGTCGGTCTCTTCGATTCATTTTCTGGTAATGCAGCAATTACGCTATAATGAAAGAAGTGAATTTGGTGGTTGGTAATTGGAAGCGTAATTCTGATTTGCTCTGAAAGAAGTTTATTTCAGTGCGATATTATAACGTGCATTTTTTTGACAATTTGGAGTGCAAAATAAATCCTCCTGGCCAAAAATTAAGTTTGGCCATGTTCTTCACCTTATTTTAAAGTTTAGAGAACATAACCCTAATTACGTTTCACATGCTAGCATAGGTCTTCTCTAATTCCAAGGATTGGGATAGCAACCGAAAGATGAGGCTGACGACGAATAAGCTGGTTCAGGAATAAGATTTTTTTCATAATGTTCAGCTACTATCGACCTTCAGACATGTATATTATTGATCAGGTGGTCCTATACTGCAGAATATCAATGAAGCACAGAGTTGGGCATGATACTTGAGCGTGAAATTTTTCGAATTTTTGGCATCAGCACTTTTAATCGGGGATGCCATGATCTAAAACATATCTAAAATTTAGAAAATTCCACATATACCTTTTTTCAGTGTATTTGGTGCGGGGTTCTTTCCCATTTAAACGATTGATTACGCTTGTATATAAAATGTTAAATGATTTCTGATATTGCTTTTAACGAATTCAGTAATTATGTTTTTTTTACAGTCGTTGCAGCTCCCTTTTAAGGTCTTGATACCTTTCCTCCTTTTCTTTCTCCTTGACAGTGATGTTGTATTCGGAATCAGCCGAGAATTCGATCACGAATATAGTTCGTTTCTCGAAGTTTCGGAGAACAATGTCAGGACCCGAGTGTGCAAGGGAGACTGCTGTCCGAAAATCTTAGTTCCAAAAAATTTGGCACTTCTCGTTTTGAACAATTGACTCTATCTCCCTTGGAGCGTTCGGCAGGCCAGGGTCGCGGCCAGCACCGTAAGTGCGACAAAGATGGTAATGAAGCACTCTTAGGGCCGCATTGTGTCTGTAGATATACGTCGTTCCTGCGTGGGCGGGACACACCAGTAGTATGTGTTTTAGGTACTCAGCGTGTGTATGACACGCTCTGCACCTATCGCTTGGAACTTCTTGACATAAAATGCGGTCACGGTATTCTAAGGTGGAAATGACACCTTCCTGGCATGCGAAAGTAAAACCCTCTGTACCTGAATTACACCGTGATGATCTGAGAAAATCAAAAGTTTGCTCCTTCGACAAGGACTGTTTTTATACATTTTTGTGAAAGTTTCTGTGCATTTTGTTGTCGATTAGCTGTTGGTGAAATGATGCAAACTCTGCTTTCTTCACTTCGGCTTTTAGAAGTGAAGCATCTAGATGGAGTAATACACTTTCCTCACTTCTGATGTTAAAATTCACGAAAATTTAAATTTTATTGGCAAAAAACATAATGAATTATTACATTCTCATCATAATAAGAAGGTATTGGTTTTATATGAAAAATGACTTTCGTGGATTCGACATTTCCCTAGTGTCTGCTCTCGCAAAAAATATTTCCGAAAAATAAATTGCAGGGCGATGCAATCGTGGGGGACTCAGTGAATGGACAAACATTTCCACATACAAGAAATATCTTACGAAACGCAGTACATGCACAACGTAAGATATCCACATCGTTCTTGTAATAAGATACCAGCTCATGTCAAAAATTGAACTGGTAATTTGGATCAAGATTTTTTTCCTCGTACCATTTTGAAAATTGTTTTCGAGCATTTTTACTCATTGTACCCGGAGAATAAAATCCAACTGAGGGAAGAGGACCGAAATAATTTTTATTTTCCGGGGTGTTGAATTAATGTGGGAATGTTCCCGTTTTTTTCACCTATACCTTCTAGTCCAAAAGAAGCTGGTAGAGTACTAAGAGGGAGCTGGAAATAGTTCAAACTATCTATGAACACTGTATGTTTGACATGCATTGAAATTATTTTGGTGCCATTGAGTATAAGATCTGATCTATTTTTTCAGTAGTTCTGTGCTCTGTCAGGTGTTTTAAAATGAATTGAGCATCAAAGCCTTTAGAATTGTGGGCTATGCAAATAATCTTTTTAAAATTGACAACTGGACGGATTTGGAAGAAAATAGTTGAATTTTCGACTAAAGAAGATAAATTTTCAATCAAAAATGGAATAGTTATATTTTCAGTTGAAAAAATTATTTTTAACAACAAAAAATGAATTTTTAACAAAATATTTACATTTTTAGGTACAGAATGAATTTACAACAAATTAAAAATGAATTTTCAACAAAAGAGTTAAATTTTCAACCAAAGAAAAAAGGGTTTTGAATTAAAATGATGAATCAACCAAAAGATGAATTTTCAACCATAAAGATTAATTTTCTACCAAAAAAGACGAATTTTTAAGGAAATTGTTGAATTTTCCACCAAAAAGGTAAATTTTCAACCATAAATATTAATTTTTTACCAAAAAAGACGAACTTTCAAGTAAAAAGGATAAATTTTTAACGAAAAATGGAACATGTCATCCAAAATGTGGAATTTTCATCCCAAAAAGGCGAATCTTCAATAAAAAAGTTATTTTTTAACCAAATAGTTGAATTTTCAACAAATACAATTAATATTCTACCACAAAAGATAAATTTTCAACAAAATAGTTACATTTTTAACCAAAGAAATGATTTTTCAACTATAAAGATGAATCTTCAATACGAAAATATGAACTTTCAACAAAATAAATTAATTTGGAAGAAAATAGTTGAATTTTCGACTAAAGAAGATAAATTTTCAATCAAAAATGGAATAGTTATATTTTCAGTTATTTAAATATAAAATCATAAAGTTTTTAAGAAGAATTATATATTTTTTTAATTTTCAGGTTATGTTGGTGCCTTACATCAGAATTGAGTATTTTTAATAAAAAATTATTAGATTTCAAAGAATATTTACAATTTTTTAACAACTTTAGATTATTTTTGTATGTATAACCTGAAATTTTTCTTTTTAAACAAAAAATTATTAGATTGAATCCATTAAATTTAAAAAAAGATTGATCATTTTTTAATAATTTTAGGTGACGTTGGAATTTTATATAAAAAATTGGCATTTTTAAACAATTTAAATTTTTGAATCATTTTGGATTATGATAGTGTTTTTCGTGGAAAATAATTTACATTTTGAATAAAAATTGGATAAGTTTTCAAAAAATTTCAAGACTAATCTAAAATTAGAAAAGATTTCAGAAAAGTTAAAATTTCATTGAAATGGTCAAATTATAGCATAAAAAATTGAATAGGCTTAGAAAAAATTTCAAAAATAATTTAAAATTAGCAAATATTTCCGAAAAATTAAAATTTCATTTAACCTTTCAAATTATATAATGAATTATTGTAAATATTATAAATGTTTCATGTTAGTGGTTTTCGCTGGAAATTATCATTGTTTTAACAAGAATTTAAATATAAAATCATAAAGTTTTTAAGAAGAATTATATATTTTTTTAATTTTCAGGTTATGTTGGTGCCTTACAAAAGTTCTGGAAAGTTTAGAATGTCATCACTTTGAAGAAATTAATATTAACCTCTATTTTCCGTAATTTTCAAGAATATTGAATGGGATTTCTTATTTAGGTTAAAATATTATATTTTGAATTTTGAGGATTTTCTACGACATTCTTTGTATTTGTTATTACCAAAACGATGCATCAAGATACAGGAATATTGGTAAAACAAATATAATATTGTAACCTCTATAATGGGTAGTTTTTGACGCTCAGGAGCAGTATTCTTTCTAATTGAATCCAATTTTTTTCCTGAATGTATGACATCATTAGTTGCATTCCCTGGCAAACAAATATTATATTTACAAAAACTAGCTTTTTTTAAGGACCCTCTAATCATTGGGGTGTCCTGAGAGAAAGTGTCGTATTACATTATATACATTAAGGCCTAATGTATGTAATGTAATATGACACCCTTAGAGTAAATTATTTTTCAAATTATCCAAAATTAAATTCTGGTTAGCCTTTGATTGTAACTAGTAGTATAAAGCAAAGTGATCAGTGATAAAAAAAATGATTAGAAGGAAAATACTCACCCTGCTGTGATTTTCAAAGATCGTGAATTGGTGAGGCTGGTGATAAACTCCTCTCATCTTCACTGTCAGTGAAATTTGTACTCTGTTGACTTGCATGATGTCCTGGATAAGAAGCACCTTGAAGGTGATTGAGACCAAAACCCTGAAACCAAAAAAGATGAATTTTCAATCCAATAGGACGAATTTTATATTCAAAAAGGCAAATGCTCAATAAAGCAGTTGAATTTTCAACAAAAAAAGATTACTTTTCTACCATAAAAGATGAATTTACAATCCAAAAGAACAAATTAAAAAAAAACAGTTGAATTTTCAACCAAATAGTCGATTTTTTCAATAAAAAAGATTAAACTTTAACCAATGACAGTTGTATTTTCAACCAAAAAATTGTATTTTCAAATTAAAGAATGAATTTTCAATCCAATTACGAATTTTGTATTGAAAAAGACGAAGGTTCAACTAAAAAGCGGAATTTTCAATCAAAAAGATGAATTTTCGACCAAAGAAGATGACATTTTAACAAAATAGTTAATATTTCAACAAAATAATTAAATTTTCACAATAAAATTCACATTGACAACAAAATAGTTGAAATTTTTACCAAGTTGTTGAATTTTCTACCAAATGGTCGAATTTTAAACCAGAAAGTATTAAACTTCAACCAAAAACAGATGCATTTTCAACCACATAATTGAATTGTTTAGAAGAGAGTTGAATTTTCAACAAAATAATTAAATTTTTAACCAAAAATAGATTATTAGACTTTTCAATTGAAATATGAAACCAAAAAAGATGAATTTTCAATCCAATAGGACGAATTTTATATTCAAAAAGGCAAATGCTCAATAAAGCAGTATATATATATATATATATATATATATCTATATATATATAATCGAACAAACATAGGCTATATACATATAATAGTATTATTATTACTATCATATCATTAGGCCAAATTCCTTTCGAGGCAAGCGTGTCTCACACTCGGTTCTAGACGAGGATCAGGCAGTTCATATGAAAAAAGTGAGAAAGTAAAGTGTACGAGGCGGTATAAAAGGGATGGGGGTTGGGGGTGCAAAGATTTTTAGATTAATCTAAAATTCCCGTGTTGTTTATCTAAATAACACGTTCATTCCGCAACACTGCTCCGACCCAAGTCTCTGATCAATCTCTCTAGCAAGCACCCCAGGCGAAGAGCTTCACAAAGTCATTATATAAAGCTCTCCATGCGGGCTCATTAGTATCCAAGTTCTTTCGCTTCAGGCGTCATTCGCTCAACTGGCACTCTTCATCATAATATAAATTGTTATTCTTCATATTTAGTTTATCAAATAGGCCTTCAATTTGTTTATGAACTTCACAAAGCGTCAGTGAAAAAAAAAGTAGCAGCGCTTCGCGGGACAAAACAGACATGAAAATAAAAATGATAAAGGGTATAGTTGAGCTACAGGGTATAGGCGAGATGGGCATAGTTGTATTTTTCACGTCAGTATTTGAAATTCGCAATTTATTGCTTGAAATTATATATATATATGCATATATATATATATATATATATATAAACTATTTGGTTGAAAATTAATCTTTTGTTGATAATTTATATTTTCGGGTTGAAAATTTAACTTTTTTGTAAAAAATTCGTCTTTTTTGCTTAAAAATTCATCTCTGGGTAGAAATTTTATCTTTTTTTGTTGTTGTAAATTCAACTGTTTGGTTGAAAATTCAAAAAATTTAATTCAGAAGACATCGTTTTGTTGTTGAAAATTCAAAAGTTTTGTTGATTTTTTTCCTTTCTTGGTTGAAATTTCGTCTTTTTGTTTTAACATTCATCCATTTAGGTTAAAAATTCAAGTTTTTGGGTTGAAAATTCAACTATTTTGAAATAAAATTCAACTATTTGGTTGAAAATTCAACTATTTCGTTAAAAATTAACTTTTTTGTTAATAATTCATATTTTCGGGTTGGATTTTTTTTTTGTAGAGAATCCATCTTTTCCGCTTAAAAATTCATCTCTTTGGGTAAAATTTTTTTTTTTTTTGTGGAAAATTTTAAAGTTTTGTTGATTTTTTTCCTTTCTTGGATGAGAAATCGTCTTTTTGTTTAAAGATTCATCTTTGTAGGTTCAAAATTGAACTATTTGATTAAAAATTCAACTTTTTGGGTTAAAAATTCAACTATTTTGGTAGAAAATTTAACTATTTGGTTGAAAATTAATCTTTTGTTGATAATTTATATTTTCGGGTTGAAAATTTAACTTTTTTGTAAAAAATTTGTCTTTGAAAATTCTTCATTATATTAAACAATTTTATTCAACTATTTTGTTGAAAATTCATCTTCTTCAGTTGAATGAAACTGGTTGAAAATAGCTTTTTTGTTGGAAATTGGTTTTAGTTGAAAATTTATATTTTTTTGTTGAATATTCAACTACTTGGTTAAGATTTAAACTTTGTAAAAAGTCAATTTTGTTGTTGTTGAAAATGCTTCATTTTTGTTGAGAATGCAACTATTTTGGTAAAAATTTGATTTTTTTTTGGTTGAAAATTAACTTTTTCCAAAAAATTCAACTATTTTCTTGACAATTCGTCTAATTGGGTAGAAAATTCATTTTTGTTGTCTTTGAAAATTCTTCATTATGATTAACAATTTTATTCAACTATTTTGTTGAAAATTCATCTTCTTCAGTTGAAAATTCATATTTTTTTGTGGAATATTCAACTACTTGGTTAAGATTTAAACTTTGTAAAAAATCAATTTTGTTGATGTAGAAAATGCTTCATTTTTGTTGAGAATGCAACTATTTTGGTAAAAATTTGATTTTTTTTTGGTTGAAAATGAACTTTTTTCAAAAAAATAAAACTATTTTGTTGACAATTCGTCTAATCGGGTAGAAAATTCATTTTTGTTGTCTTTGAAAATTCTTCATTATATTAAACAATTTTATTCAACTATTTTGTTGAAAATTCATCTTCTTCAGTTGAACCTCTTCCCCTGTCCAACACCTTCTATCACTCTCTAAATTTGATTCCTTTTCGAAGCGCGTAGGGTATAACCGAGGATCTCAACCAGCAAAATTGAAAGTACATTTTCGGAAACTGGGCAAGAGTTTCCCAAAATGTTTGAATAAATAATAATTTTCAGAAGACTTGAGTCAAGGGGAATAGTGAGTAAGATTTAACTAAATCAATATACGTACATATGTGTATATATATATATATATATGCGTGTGTGTGTGTGTGCGTGTGTGTGACTGTGTGTGTCTATGTATATATAGAAATATACATTTAGTGATATAATTTAAATTTTATCAGCTAACATCCATCTTTTATATAAATAACTAGGTCTTTCTTTTCCGTAGGTCTAAATATAGATACATATTAGTTTTAAGTGAATTCGGGGCTTCAATCTTTAATAGATTTTTCTTTGTTTAAATATTTAACAGTTGAAATTATAAACAATAACCCCGAAAAAACCCGTTCTAATGGGCGTAGCTTCATCTCGTTTGCGGGTAAATGAAGCCATACCCATGTTGGTCAACACATTTAAATTTGATTAATTTTTGGCAATTCTTTATATTTTTAAAAGTTATTTAAAAATTATGTAGATTTAAGACAAATTTTATTTAACATGGCGCGGACGCTTGGAGGTCTAAGGTAGTGGAAACGGTAGGCAGTCCCCACCGCTCGACTGCACATTAGCACAATAGAAGACTTGGGACAAACAGATATCCCTACCTCAACCACCAGCAAGATATATAATAGGCCTAAATTTGCGGGAAATTCACGTCTAAGTAGCTTCCTGCTCTTCGCGTGTACATTAAACGAAGACACAGGATTCACCACGTGGAGGTGGCAACTCATCGAATACCAACCACTTCCTGCCTAACCAACCAACCATGAGGGAGTAACCTATTAGTTAACTGATTACAAATCTGCTTTAGTCTTGAATTTTGGCAAATTCTTGCGGGACTGAAGCGTGTTTCTGATAAAACGGTCTCTGGACTCTGGACCACATACATTAAGAGATGCCCATCTTACTAATTGGACGGTCGAATCAACTGCCTTAGTATGGCATAGAAACTTGGGCTATCTTTTGATGTAATCACAATCTTCCAATGCCACTTTCAGTTCCTGCTCTGTTATATTTTGCAGAGCAGATAAAGAAGTGACATTTCGCTGATCAATAATATTAGGGTTGTTAGCAGCAGAATTAATATTTAATTTTGAAGGCGTTGTTTCATTATTTCGACTGCGAATGCTCTCAAGTTGAAATAAGTTGTATTCAGAAATAAGAGATTGTTCGGAGTTTGATGTGTGACACTTATTGCAGCTAGGGAGTCATCGTGGCTCAGGGAGTCATCGTGGCTCAGATGGTATAGTGATTGTCCAATGTTTCAATACTGATTTTATTTGCCTAAAAACTTAGTTCTCTGACTTAAAATTAAACTATTCTATTTTTGTAAAAAATTTCTCTTTTTTAGCTGAAAATTCATCTATTTTGTTGAAAATTGGTCTTTTTAGGTAAAAAAATAACATTTTTGGTTAAAAATTTCATAAAAAATTGAAATGTTTGTTTGAAAATTCATTTATCTTGTTGAAAATTATTCTGTTTTGAGAAAAAAAAATTTTTTTTCAAAAATTAATTTTTTTTATAAGCATTTAATCTTTTTTGTTGAAAATTCATCTAATTGTTTAAAAATAGAATTTTTTTTTCAATTGATTTTATTTGTCCAAAAACTTAGTTCTCTGACTTAAAATTAAACTATTCTATTTTTGTAAAAAATTTCTCTTTTTAGTTGAAAATTCATCTATTTTGTTGAAAATTGGTCTTTTTTGGTAAAAAAATAACATTTTTGGTTAAAAATTTCATAAAAAATTGAAATGTTTGTTTGAAAATTCATGTATCTTGTTGAAAATTATTCTGTTTTGAGAAAAAAAAATTTTTTATCAAAAATTAATTTTTTTATAAGCATTTAATCTTTTTTGTTGAAAATTCATCCAATTGTTTAAAAATAGAATTATTTTTTTAAAATTGATTTTATTTGCCTAAAAACTTAGTTCTCTGACTTAAAATTAAACTATTCTATTTTTGTAAAAAATTTCTCTTTTTAATTTTGTAACTTATACAATATACAGGATAAATTTTCAACCAAAAATGGATTAGTTAAATTTTCAGATAAAAAAAAATTAACAAAAAAAATGAATTAAAAAAAAATTGGTTAAATTTTTAACCAGAAAGATGAATTTTCGACCAAAAAGATTAATATTCTACCAAAAAAGACGAATTTTGATCAAAATACATGAATTTTCAACAAAATTATTTAACTTTAAAGACAACAAGTCGAATTATCTACAAAAATGTTGAATTTTCAACCCAAAAATATGATTTTTCAGCCAAAAAGTTTAATTTTCTACAAAATAGTTGAATTTTGTAACTTATCCAATATACAGGATAAATTTTCAATCAAAAATGGAATAGTTAAATTTTTAGATAAAAAATAAATTAACAAAAGAAATGAATTAAAAAAAAAAATTGTTAAATTTTCAACCAGAAAGATGAATTTTCGAACAAGAAGTTTAATATTCTACCAAAAAAGACGAATTTTAAACAAAATACATGAATGTTCAACCAAATTATTTAACTTTAAAAACAAAAACTCGAATTATCTACAAAAATGTTGAATTTTCAACCCAAAAATATGATTTTTCAACCAAAAAGTTTAATTTTCTACAAAATAGTTTAATTTTGTAACTTATACAATATACAGGATAAATTTTCAACCAAAAATGGATTAGTTAAATTTTCAGATAAAAAAAAAAGAGAGATTAATTTTATACCAAAAAAGACGAATTTTTAAGAAATTAAACAAATTTTCAACCAAAATATTTCAATCTAAAATTTCAAACTAAAAAAGGTACATTTTCAACTAAAAATTGAATAATTAAATTTTCGACCAAAGAAATGAATTTTCTAAACAAAAAAAAGAATTTTTAACCCAAATGATGAATTTTATACTGAAAAAGACGAATTTTTAACAAAATAAATAAATTGTTAATCAAATATTTCAATTTTCAACTAAAATGAATCAATTTTTAACTAGGAAACTGGAAAAGTTAGATTTTCAGTTAAAAAATTAATTTTCTTTAAAAAAAATGTATTTTCACAATATAATGAAATTTGCAACTAAAAATGGAATAGTTAAATTTTCAATTCAAAAATGAATTCTTATTTTAAAAAAAACAGCTATTTTTCAACCAAAATTATGAATTTTCAAGGGTAAAGTTAACTTTTCAGTTTAAAAAGATTAATTTTCATTTTTAAGAAACAAATTTTCAACAATATAGTTAAATTTTCAATCAAAGAAATGAATTTTCTACAAAAAGCAAAAAAAAAAACGAATTTTCAAACAAAGAAATTCATTTTTTACAAGAAAACAACGAATTTTCAACCAGAGAGATTAATTTTATACCAAAAAAGACGAATTTTTAAGAAATTAAACAAATTTTCAACCAAAATATTTCAATCTAAATTTTTCATCAAAATACATAAATATTCAACTAAAAATAGAATAGTTCAGTTTTTTAAGTACGTTCTGTAGTGTGGTTTCTTCTATACGTATACTTATACAAAATAGTTAAGTCTTGAATCACATAGTTGAAACTTCAACTTAAAAACATCACTTTTTCGCCAAAAATAGAAAATTTACATTTTCATCGATGAAACATAAGGTAAATTGATGAATTTCACCAAAAGAATAACGTTATTTAAATAATTGAATTTGCAACAAAAAAAGTGTATTTTTAACCAAGAAGATGAAAATTCAACAAAAAAAGCAAATTCTCAACAAAAAAGGCGAAAGTTGAATTTTTTACTCAAATATAAATTTTCAACAATATACATTAATTTTCTATTAAAAAACATTATTTTCAACTGAAACTAAAATAGTTCAATTTTTAACCAAAAAATAAATTTGAAATGAAAAAGGTGAAAGATCAATTTTCAAGGAAATACATACATTTTCAACCAAGTAGTTGAATTTTCTAGTAAAAAAAAAATTTTCAACTAGAAACAAATAGTTAAATTTTCAATGAAGCCGTTGAATTTTCAACCAAAAGAAGAATTTTCAAGTAAAAGTGGAATAGTCGAAACTTTCGTTAAAAAAAATTATTTTTAATGAAAAAGTCGAATTTTTAACCAAATAGTTTCACTTTTAACTACACAGTTGAATTTTCAACCATTTTTTTCCAAAGCAGACGAATTATTAACATAATACACGAATTTTCTATGAAATATTTGAATTTTCAACTAAAAATGATACATTTTCAGCCAAAAATGGAATGGTTACATTTTCAGTTGAAAAAAAAAATAAATTTTCAATCAAAAATAAAACGACTTTTCAATCAAATATTTAAATTTTGCACCAAAGAGATGAATCTTCATAAAAAAATGAATTTTTAACAAATTAATTCAATTTTCAACCAAGTAGTTCAAATTTTGACCAAAAAATGACTTTTTAACAGAATATGGGCATTTTCAACCCAACAAATGACTTTTTAACCCAAAGACTAAGTTTTTTCAAACAAAAAAAAAAGAATTATCAACAAAATAAATAAATTTTCAATTAAATATTTGAATTTTCAACTAAAAATGATAAATTTTCAGCCAGAAAGGGAATGGTTAAATTTTCAGATAAAAAAAAATAATTTTCAATAAAAAATAAAACGACTTTTTAATAAAATATTTAAATTTTGCTCCAAAGAGATGAATATTCATAAAAAATGAATTTTTAACAAAGTCATTCAATTTTCAAACAAGTAGTTGAAAGTTTGACCAAAAAATGACTTTTTAACAAAATAGTTGCATTTTCAAAAAAATGATTAAATTTTCAACCAAATAGTAAAATTTTTAACCAAATGTATGATTTTTTAATTAAGAAGATTAATTTTTAAAAAACGCCACGGAATTTTTAATAGATTTCAATAAATTGAAAGGATTCCAAAAAATTTGAAATATTTTATAGCATTTTTGTAGATTTGAAGATATTTTTTAATGAATTGTAACAAATTCAAAGGATTTCAAAGGATTGAAAATATTTTCCAGTATTTTGAACGATTTCAAAGAATCCTAAAAAGATTTCCAAAAATTGAGGGGATTTTAAAAGAATTGGAATATTTCAGTTAATTTTCGTAGAATTCAAGGAATTTTCAATAGATTTTAATAAAATAAAAGGACTTCAAGGGTTTTCAAAAATTTTTAGTCATTTTCCTAGATTTGAAGGAATTTTCAATAGATATAAATAATATGAAAGGATTTCAAACGATTTAAAATATTTTATGTTTTATTTAAGATTTGAAGGAATTTTCAATAGATTTCAATGAATTGAAAGGATTTCGAAAGATTTTAAATATTTTATGGTATTTTAAAGAATTCCAAAGATTTTTCAATTGATTCCTATAAATTAAAAGGATTTTAAAAGATTTGAAATATTTTTGGTTAATATCGTAGTTTCCCGGGAATTTTTAAAAGATTTCAATTCCTTCAAAGGATTTCGAAGGATTTTGAATATTTTAGGGTATTTTAAAAAACGCCACGGAATTTTTAATAGATTTCAATAAATTGAAAGGATTCCAAAAAATTTGAAATATTTTATAGCATGAATAATAATTGATTTTACAATACAATTCGGAATTGGTTGAAAATTAAACAATTTACAGATTTTAACGTTAAAAATGGAAGTTTTTTCAATCTTAAAGTAACTTCAAATTAATAAATTAATAATTAAACGCTTCTACTCAATTTCAAATCCTATTCAAATATTTTGTCAGTCTAAAATATTCCATTTTTAAGCCATTCATTTTTTTTTAATTCATTAAAAGTACAATTTTCGTATATTTAAAAATATTTGACTGTTAATAATCAAATATTAAAAACTGTACAATTTGCAACTGAATTATTTGAAATAGCTTTAAATCCTTAAATCATTTTTAATTTATAACGACTGAAAATAAAAATAATTTAACTTTTAATTTAAAAAGTGTTTATTTAAAAGAACATTCCACATTGTTCAATTTTTCTAACTAAAAATGAAAAGAAACTTTTTTTTTAATATTTAGAAATATTTGATAAAATAAATGAAAAATCATCTACTTATTAAACATTTAAAAACTAAAACCGTTTGAAATCCAAAGTTTTTTTAAAAATAAAACCCGTTTTAAGTTAATCAAGGGTAAATATAAAGTAATTGGTGATTTTTTTTTAATTTAACTTTAGTTCGAGTATTAAAAATTGAATAATAATTGATTTTACAATACAATTCGGAATTGGTTGAAAATTAAACAATTTACAGATTTTAACGTTAAAAATCATTCATTTACTTGGTCGACAGTTCACGCAATTTGTTGAAAATTCATCTTTTCTGGTATAAAATAATATTCTTGGTTAAAAATTCCACTGAATAGTTAAAAATTTATGTATTTGGTTGATAATTTAACTGTTTTGTCAAAATATCATCTTTCATGACTGGAAAACCTTTCTTTGTTAAAAATAAAACTTTTTTATTCAAATCGCTTCTTTATTAAAAAATTCATCTTTATTGGGAGAAATTTCATCCTTTTTGGTTCAATTCAATGGTCTTTTATTTAAAATAAAAATATTTTCTGGGTTGAAATATCAACTATTACATTTTTTCTCAAGAATTCATCTTTGTAGGTTGAAAATTAAAATGCTTTGATAAAAACTAGTTTTCTTTGTTGAAAATTAATTTTTTTAACTCAGAATTTAACCATCGAGTTGAAAATTTGACAGTTTTGTAGAAAATTCCACTGTTTTGTCAACAATTGTTGTGATTTGTTGAAATTTTGTCTTTTTTCGTAAAAATAATAATCTTCTTGGTTGAAAATTCGTATTTTTTGTTGAAAATTCATCTATTTGGTAAAAAATTGAAATGTTTGGTGAAAATATTATTTTATGGCTTAAAAATTCTACATTTCGGATGAAATTTATTGTTTTTATTGACTGAAAAATCTTTCTATAACACATCACGATCATATTACATATTATGATCATATTACATTTCTGATATAGTTACATTTTTACAAAAAAAAAAAGAATTTTGAACAAAAATTACGAATCTTTAACCGAAAAAGTAACTTTTGAACCATATAGTTAAATTTTCAACAGAAAAGATGAAATTTCCATCAGAAAAAAAAAATTTCAATAAAATGCATGAATTTTTAAGTTGCAAAGATGAAATTTCAACAAAAAATTTAATACTTAAATTTTTAGTTTGAAAAATAGAAATTCAACGAAAAAAAATCAAATTTTCAAAAAAATGTTTTACTTTTAAACTAAAGAAATAAATTTTTAGGCGAGTTTTAAAAAAACAAATTCTTTATCTAAAAAAGGCAGATTTTAAAGCAAAAAAGGAGTATTTACATTTTCAGTTTGAAAAATTAATTTTCAACTGAAAAAAACAAATTTTCTGATATAGTTACATTTTTACAAAAAAAAAGAATTTTGAACAAAAATTATGAATCTTCAACCGAAAAAGTAACTTTTGAACCATACAGTTAAATTTTCAACAGAAAAGATGAAATTTCCATTATAAAAAAAAATTTGAATAAAATGCATGAATTTTTAAGTGGAAAAGATGAAATTTTAACCAAAAATTTAATACTTAAATTTTTACTTTGAAAAATAAAAATTCAACAAAAAAAATCGAATTTTCAAAAAAATGTTTTACTTTTCAACAAAAGAAATCAATTTTTAGGCGACTTTAAAAACTTTTAGATCCTTTAAAATCTTTGTAAAATATTTTGAAATATTTGGATCCTTCAAAATCTTTGTAAAATCTTATAAAATCTCTTGAAATCTTTGAAATGTTTTGGACCCTTTAAAATCTCTAAAAATCTTTCGAAACCTTTGAAATCCTTGTGAAATCTTGAAATAGTTTGAAATCTTTGTGAAATCTTTTAAATCCTTGAGAAATCTTTGTGAAATGTTTGAAATATTTTGAAATATTTTGGATCCATTAAAATCCTTGTGGAATCTTTAAAATCTTCTGAAATATTTCAAACGTTTTGGAATATTTTCGAAATCTTTGAAATCTTTTAGATCCTTTAAAATCTTTGTAAAATATTTTGAAATATTTGTATCGTTCAAAATCTTTGTGAAATCTTCTAAAATCTCTTGAAATCTTTGAAATGTTTTGAATCCTTTAAAATCTCTTAAAATCTTTCGAAACCTTTGAAATCCTCTTGAAATCTTTAAAGTAGTTTGGAACCCTTGCGAAATCTTTGAAATCCTTGCGAAATCTTTTGAAATCTTTTGGATCCATTAAAATCCTTGTGGAATCTTTAAAATCTTCTGAAATATTGGAAACGTTTTGGAACATTTTCGAAATATTTGAAATCTTTTAGATCCTTTAAAATCTTTGTCAAATATTTTGAAGTATTTGGATCCTTCAAAATCTTTGTTAAATCTTCTAAAATCTAATCCGATAAACTTAAAAAATGTTGACTGATTTTTCGGGTAGTATTCGTTTCAAAATATTTTGAGGATACTTTGTTTTTATTGATATTTTTTTATTTACAGAATGATGGAGAAAATCTAAATACTAATTTGATTATAGAGATATAAAATTTTTATACGATTCTTGGAATCTGTGGTTGTAAAATCATTTACACGCTCATGGTTAAGCTACTGTCAAAGTACTTCATTTTTCAGGTGTTTGTAGCCTAGGGCAGAAACCCTTATCGTGTTGGTCAGGTTTTTTCCACTCTATGTGTCATACTTCTTTCACGGAGGAAAGTAATTTCAAAAACTTGTTTTTGAAATTTGTTTACAAAATTTTTCTTTTAAATTTTTTTCCTGAAATGTTTGGAAAATTTAAATTTTTCTAAAATTCTTTTCAAAGAATTTTTACTTGAAAATTTATTTCTCTAAATTCTTGTTAAATCCTGATGTTAATATAATATTTATCCTGATGTGAATTTTTTTTCCTCATAATATCACGAAATTCAATAATATTCTGCGTCTGATAAGCTCAAGTTGAGATACAATCTTAATTCAATATAAAGTTATTACAGAAAGACATCGAATTTCAATGTTTTCGAAAAATTGAAATAACTCTGAATTAAGTGTATAGTATTTTGCTAAATTCTTGAATAATTTTTCATATTTTTGCCCTGGAGTCCAACTTAACATTTTTGTAGAAAACTCGTTTTTTTAAATTGAAAATTAATTCTCCTTAATAAAAATTACACTACATCATGTTTAGTTCAAAATTTTTAGAAACGAAAAAAATACAGATTAAAAATTAATCAAATAAAATTTGGACTAACATCACATCCATTGTTCAAAATATTTAGTTGGAAATTTATGAAATTTGTTGAACATTTTTATTTTTTGGATAAAAATTAATGTATTGTAGCTAAGACTTCAAGTATTTTGTTAAAAATTCGTCTTTTATTATATTCAACTTTTTTATTTAATATTAAAATATGTTAGGGTTTAAATATCACCTATTACATTTGTTGTTCAGAATTTGTCTCTTTGGCTTGAAAATTAAACTACTTGGTTTTAAGTTGAACTACTTTCAAAAAAATTCTTTTTTTTTTTTGGTTGAAGATTTATAATTTTATTTAAGAAACTTTGTTTTTTTTTGTGGTTAAAAATGATTTTGGTTTGACAGAAAATTCAACTATTTTATTAAAAATTCAACCGATTTTCAACTGTTTGGTTGAAAATTGATGTATTTTATTGAAAATTCGTTTTTTTTAAAAGAAAATCCATTTTTTGGTTAAAAATCAAATTTTTTAGTTGAAATTAATCTATTTTAGATGAGGATTCAAGTATGTAGTTATAAATTTGTCTTTGTTGGTTAAATCCAACTGTTTTTTATTTTAAATTCTATCAACACGAGGCAAATTTTTTACCCAGAAAGACGAATTTACAACAAAATAGAATATTTTTCTTAAAAACAGTCGAAAAAAAAATGGGGAGATTTTAAGGAAAAATGTTTATATTGAATGATTTTTAAAGAAAAAACAAATTGAAAATATTTTAAAATATATTTAGACTGTTTAGGTGTTTTCAAAATATTTAAAAATGATTTAAAATTTGAAAAAGTTTTGAACAATTTACCAAAAAAATGTATATTTTTGAAGATCTTGAAAAAAATACAAGGTTTTTAAGAATTTTAGAAGATCTGATCGGACAAATAAATTTTCTTAAAATTCCTGGAGAATTTTTTTAATGATTTTTCATTTTCAGAAATTAATTTTTTTACGAAAATTTAGGAAATACAAAAACATTTCGAAAGAACGTCGAAAAAGAATGTGGAAGATTTTAGAATTTTTTTTAAATTGAATGATTTTTGAAGATTTTAAGATAAATTCAAATAATAATTTGAAAGATTTCAAACTGATTTGAAACTAGAAAAAGTTTTAAACAATTTAGCAAGTAACTGTATATTTTCAAATATTTTGAAGGAAGTAGAAGCTTTTTAAGAATTTTGAAGGTCGGATCGAATGAAAAATCTTCTCAAGATTCCTAGATAAAATTTTGAATGAATTTTCATTTTCAGAAATTAATTTGTAAAAGAAAAACTATTTGGTAATTTTAGGAAATCATTTAAAATCCTGCAAAATAAAAACAATTTCCCAACAATCTACAGATTCTTAAACATAATTTTGGATATCTTTTGGAATATAATATTAAAATAATTTTTGAAAATAAAAAAAATAAAACATTTTAAATTTCCTATGAATCTTTAGAAAATATTTTCTTCGAAATCTTTAAAAATCGATTTTGTTTTAAATTTTATTAAATCTTTGCAAAACTTTTTAAAATTTCCATAACTAACACGAATTTTTTATAAAATTTTGTGATCTTGCAAAATTGAAAAATATTGCTTTAAAATTTTTCGAAATTTTAGAGAATCATTTTTTACTATTCTCTTAAAATTAATTTACAAAATAAAACATTATTTAAATTTTACCAGAAATGTTAAGAACAACTTTTTTATTCTCTTGAAGTCTTCAAAAGTCTCAAGGCAAAATGTTCGGCAAAATTCTCTCCATTATTCTCGCTCATCACAAAAAAAAATTTGATAAAATTTCAGTGTAAAAACCTTCAAAACTGATTCTAAAGCAAAAAAAAAAAAAAAATTTAAAGTCCGTTTTTATAACATAAAAAGCACAAAATTTCACATTCTTTAGACTTTCCCCATGCATTTGAATAATTTTCGGCCTAAAAGTACATCCAGCGCCGCCACTCGGCCGTACTCAACATTTCCGTTACTTTCATTTCAGAGTGTCACCTGGCTCAATTATTCCAGTTCAAGATTCATTATTTTAGTTGAAAATTCATCACATTTGTTGAAACTTTAACTATTTTGTCGAAAACTTTTTTTGTTGTTGAAAATTAATTTTTTCTCAACTGAAAATGTAACTATTCCATTTTTAGTTGAAAATTTTATTCTATTTTGAAAATTCTATTATTTCAGTTAAACATTCATTATTTTAGTTGAAAATTTATCACATTGGTTGGAAATTCAACTATTTTGTTGAACACTTTTTTTTGTTTGAAAACTAATTTTTTTTACTCAAAATGTAACTATTCCATTTTTGGTTGAAAAATTTATTCTATTGTTGAAAATTCAAACTGTTTAGTTGAAAATTCGTCTTTTTGGCAGAAAATTAATCTTTTGATTTAAAATTCAATTATTTCAGTTAAAGATTCATTATTTTAGTTGAAAATTCATCACATTAGTTGAAAATTTAACTATTTTGTCGAAAACTTTTTTTGTTGTTGAAAATTATTTTTTTTTTAAACTGGTTGAAAAATTCGTCTTTTTGGTTTAAAATTCAATTATTTCAGTTAAAGATTCATTATTTTAGTTGAAAATTCATCACATTGGTTGGATATTTAACTACACTGTTGAACACTTTTTTCTGTTTGAAAATTAATTTTTTTACTGAAAATTTAACTTCCATTTTTGGTTGAAAAATTTATTCTCTTTTTGAAAATTCAAATAGTCGATGTTTCAACAAAAAAAGATTTTAACTTTGAATGAAAAATTAATGTTTGAAAAATTAGTTAAATTTTCAACCGAAGAGATAAAATTTCAACTAAAATAATGAAACATCAACCAAAAAAATGAATTTTTAAACAAGGTTTTTATCTGAAACACGCGGCAGACTTGCCTGGACATTTCTATTTATATCTCAAGAACCCTTTGATTAATTTTATTTTTATTAAGCTCAATTAAAGATGAGATTCCAAAGTTTTCGTCCAGTAAATTTCAGATTTTTACTATAACTTTTTACCGAGTTATCGTGTTTTGAAGTCAACGGTAATTTTTAGCGCCGCTCGCGCTAGCCGTGTAGACTGTAGATAATTTCCAACATTAGTGTATATGACCATAATTAATAATAATAATGATAATAACAATGTTCTAATAAATATAAATTTATTTTTATCATATTATATATTATTATATTTATTGTAAATACAATGATTTTCTTATTAAAACTTTCTTCTTTTTTTTTGCAATTTGTTTATCGTATAATATCATTAATACAATATATTAAATGAAGAAAAAATTTTTATAAATTTAATTTTTAACGTTTTATTGTTATTTTTTCATTTTATTTTTTTAAGTGATAGATCTTGTTGGAACTTAATAGCTCCCAATGTATACCGCCAAAGCTTTTAAGCAATTTGTCCAGTAATATATGGAAGATTCTTAAAACATTCAACTATTTTCAGAAAATTTAATTATTTTGTTAAAAATTGAACCAATGTGTTGAATATTCGTCTTTTCGGTTACGAAAATTCGGCATTTCGGATTGGAAATTCAACATCTTTCTGGAAAAATCTTTTTTTTTTTGCTTAAAAATTCAACTATGTTGTTGTAAGTTATTGGTATCTTTTTGTTGAATTCAACTGTTTTTAATTCAAAATTAAATTTTTTTTGTTTCAAATATCAACTATATTTTTCATTGAGAATTAATCTTTTTTTGTTGAAAACTAAGCTACTTGGTTGAAAGTTGAAATTTTTTGTTAAAAGTTAATTTTATTATAAGACTTTCATCATTTTAGTTGAAAATTTAACTGCTGTTGATAAAAATGTAATTATTACAAAAAAAACTTTATCAGTTTTTAAAAATTAAACTATTTTTAGAAAATTTATTTTTTTTTAAATTTAACTAATGTGCTGAATATTCGTCTTTTCGATTACAAAAATTCGGCCTTTTCGATTAAAAATTCAACTTTCTTCTGAAAAAATCGTGTTTAGGCTTATAAATTGAATTATTTTTTTGAAAATTGGTATTTTTTGCTTGAATGCAACTATTTTTGATTTTAAATAAAAATATTTTGTTGTTGTTGAAATATCAATCATATTTTTCGTTGACAATTAATGTTTTTTTTATTGAAAACACAACTATTTTGAAAACTCTATGTACGGTTATTCGTATTACCCAAAAAAAACCATTTATCGAAATGAATTTTTGTAATAAAAAACAAATTATCAGAGTTATAGCATAAACAAAATTAAAAAAAAAACGAAAGTTAAAATGTTAAGCTGAACAACGCAGGATATGAAAACGGCAAAGAAATGAGAAAGTTGCTTTTAAACACCCTACAGGATTATTATAACAATTTGTTGAATTTTCTTGAAGAAACAAAAATTCAAATTTTGATCCCACGAAGAATAATGAAAAATTACATTTTGCGGTCAAACTATGCAAGAGACGACGAAAAACAAGAATGCGAAAATTCTGCACCCAAAAACGATCCATAAATCACTTTTTCATAGGACGCGTTGTTTTTGTTTTAATCGTGAAAATTAACAACAAATTGAACAATAATTTTTTTTGACAAACGACGCAAGGAACGAAAAAAAAATCCTTAAAAAAAGTTTTTGAACTGTAAAAGATCTACAAATTTGTCATAAACTTTTTCATAAGAATATATAAAAATGGAAAAAAGATGCAAGTTAGAATAACCTTCTATTTATAAATATTTTTCGCCTAAATAGTATATACGCATTTTATTAGAACCAATTTGCAACTTCAAAAAAAGACAATGAAAATACTTCTGTTTTATTACCAATGCATATCATGAATTTTAATAATATAAATTTATCAAAATTATATGAATACAAAATAAATGCGATGAGAATAAAAAGTTTGATCGACGATAAAAGTTGTTGGATAAATAATATTTGTGTATGTTTCAAATTTTTTCAATGAAACATAATCTCTTTTCTTTTTGAAAAGGCCATCTATGAGGACAACTATCTTCCATTTCAACTTTGCGTAAAGTGACATAGTTCACTTTCTTTGTTGGAGCAGAATTTCTTACAAAACAAATATATGGAGAAGATGTTCGAAAAAAGCCCTCTATTTTATCCAAACAAGCCAGAAAAATCAAGTTCGGCGCCTTGGATTAATGAGATAACATCTGAAATAACATATATTTACTATGATTCAACACCGGAATATTCATCAGATATACTTTTAACCTAATTTTTCATCAACGTCTTAATCAGTTTCTCCCCTAATTTGCAAATATGAGGTTCGTTTATACTCTGGTCATCACTCGGACAGTCATCCTCAATTTCATCAGTAAATATAATATTATAATATATAAACTCTTTTTCAGTTTGTCCAAAATAAATACAAATTTAATCTGAATTTATTCCTAGAGAACGAAGAACGTGTCTGTCATAAAAAATGGAATTCGAAAAACATTTCCTATTGATACAGAATTTGTCTGAATTTCATACATAGAGAGTACACTGAGTTAGAGCAGAAGCGGAAATTTCCGGCTTTAACCCAATCATGCTTTCATAGAAGTGAAATCGAGTACGAGAAGCTGCCCGAATTTCTCGCCTCGCAGGTTGTGTGGGTAGATACCCAAGATCAGGGCCGAGAGGCCTTCCACCGTCCGGCTGGTACCCACGAAGGTGCGCTCGTGAACGAGCAGGAAGCCTTGGCCGTCGTGGAAGTGGTTCGAGCAATCCTAACCTCAGCTGGTTTTTTGGAGGCGGTCCAAGCGCAGGAAGGTGACCATGAGCCCATCATCGGAGTCATCGCCATGTACTCCGATCAGCGCGATATGATCCGGGAGAAGCTCGAGCAAGCTGAATGGGCATCTGGGCTTCGTCACTGCTTCTCAGTTGGTACTGTTGACAGCTACCAGGGCAAGGAGAACCGTATCATCGTGCTTTCGGTTGTGCGCAACGACACCAGCGAGAACGTTGGTTTTTTAAGCGATCCAGAGCGCATCAACGTTGCCATGTCTCGATCAAAGGATCGGCTTGTGATCGTGACCTCCTCGGCAATGTGGCGTTCCCGGACGGAAACGCCGATGAAACACGTGCTCGACGAAGTCGAACGCCTCGCGGAGAAAAAACTGGCCACGTTTGTACCATCCAAAGAACTGAAGCGGAGCCTGTCCAATGCGTGAGCGTTTCAATACCGTCGCAGTAGCGATTCCGGCGCAGCTTTTCAACGTGCGCTGTCATGTCTCAATTGACCGCCAGGTTCCCGTCATGACGGATTTCGCGGTGATTTAAAATCTTTGTGAAATCATTGAAATCTTTGTTGAATCTTTGAAATCTATGTGAAATCTTTGTGAAATAACAGAAGTCTTTGTAAAATCTTTAAAATCTATTTGAAATCTTTGCGAAATATATGAAATTTTTGTGAAATATTTGAAATCTTCGGGAAATCATTGAAATCTTTGTGAGATCTTTGTGAAATCCTCATGAAGTCTTTGTGAAATCCTTGTGAATCCTTGTGAATTCTTGTGAATTCTTTAACTTTGAAATAATTGTGAAATCTTTGCAAAATATTTGGTAATATTTGTCAAATTATTTAAACCTTTGTGATATCTTTCACAAATCATTGAAATCTTTGAAATCTATCTGAAACCTTCGTGAAATAACAGAAATCTTTGTGAAATCTTTGAAATCTATTTGAAATCTTTGCGAAATATATGAAATTTTTGTGAAATATTTGAAATCTTTGTGAAATATTTGAAATCTTTGTGAAATCTTTAGAAAATCTTCAGGAAATCATTGTAATTTTGTCAAATTTTTTGGAATGTTTACTAAATATCGGGTAATAATTGGGAAATATTCGGATATATTTGTGAAATTATTAAAGTCTTTGTAAAATCTTTGTAAAATGTTTGTGAATTCTCTAAAAATCTTTGCGAAATATTTAAAATCTTTGTGAAATCATTGAAATCTTTGTTGAATCTTTGAAATCTATGTGCAATATAACCTTTGTGATTGAAAATTTCATGCACTTTGTTCAAAATTAAGCTTTTTGGTTGAAATTTAATTTCTTTGGTTGAAAATTAGTTTTCTTATTGAAAATTAATTTTTTTTAACTAAAACTTTAACTATTCAATTTTTCGTCGAAATTTTTTTTGTAGACATTTTAATCTTTTCGGTTGAAAACTCATCTGTTTGGATAAAAATGTAACTATTTCGTTAAAAATTTATTTTGTTACAAACTATTGACTCTAACTTAAAATTGAACTATTCTATTTCTTGTTGAAAATTTCTCTCAACATTTTCGATGAGATTTTTTGATTGATTGAAAAATATTTTTTGATTGAAAATTCAACTCTCCCGTTGAATATTCGTAGTTTTTGGTGTAATTTAACAGCTTTTTATTCCAAATTAAAAAAAAAATGGTGAAAATATCAACTATTACACTTTTTTTGAGAATTCATTTCTTTTATCAAAGATTTATCAGTTTGGTTAAAAATTTAACTATTTTGTGGCAGATTTTCATTTTCTTGGTTGAAAATTAATTATTTTAAGTGAAAATGTGATGATAAAATTTTTAATTAATAAATCTTAATCAACTGTACCAAATATTTTTTTAAACTTCACTCCTTTTTTCTTATTATTTATATTTTTAGGACAAATATAGTGTACATATTATACCTCCCTTTCTTTCACTTCCCCTTACTTGACTCGAAATTTTCCTAAAATTTTTAGAAATCTTTCAAAAATAATAAAATTGGCCTTAATTCTTAAAGATATTTTCGAAATTTGTAGGAATATTTAGAAAGTATAATAACTCAAATGAATCGTTAAAGATTTTTTCATCATTTATAATATTTTTATGTACTTTATCTGCAAAAATCATTAACATTCATTCAGCGGTTTGGGAGATATGGTTTTTCAAAAAAGTTGGGTCTCAACATTCAAAATCCTGTAACTCCGTGAATTTTTACATTCACATCCTATAATGAGAAGGTATTAGATTCGTGTAAAATTTGACCCCCCCCCTTTTTTTTTGTCAAATGCCCACGTTTTGAGACCACCTGGACCCAAAAAAACAGGTTTTTACCAAATGTCTGTATGTCCGTCTGTCTGTCTGTTTGTCTGTCTGTAGATTTTTAGTTTGTTAGCACGATAACTTTTGAAAGAATTAACCTATTGGATTAAGCTGTCATATAATCTTTAATTGTCCTGAAATGAAGGTCAAGTCCGTTATCCAGCCATTTTGGATAAAAGTTCCAAAAGTGAGCACATTTTGAACATTTTTGAAAACACATTTTTTGATATTTAAAAATTCTATGGACGGGTGGTAATAGTACTCAAGAAGGCGAACAAAATATTATGATAACTTTTTTTGGTAGAAGAAAAATTACTGGAGTTACAGCATTTACAAAAGTTTATTTTTTTGTGGAAAATTAATACTCTTACTTGAATATTCATCTTTTTGGTTGAAAATTTACGTATTTTGTTGAAAATTATTTTTTTTTTGCTGAGAAAATTAATCTTCATGATTGAAAAATCATATTGTTGGTTGAAAATTAAACAATTTGGTGGAAAATTAGTTTTTTCTTCGTAAAAAATAAATGTTTTCAATGTTTCCAAAATGATAATACAACTATTCCACTTTTGGTTGAAAATTTATCTTTATTAGTTGAAAATTCATATATTTTATTGAAAATTTTGTTTCTGGGTCGAAAAATAATATTCTTGGTTGAAAATTTGGTGTTTTTTGTCGAAAATTCAATTCTTTGGTTAAAAATTAATTTACGTTGTAAATTAATCTTCTTGGTTGAAAAATCATCTTGTTGGTTGAACATTAAACAATTTGGTTGAAAATTCGTTTTTTCATGGTTAAAAATTAACTTTTTTGACTGAAAATTTAAATGTTTATTTTTTTGTGGAAAATTAATACTCTTACTTGAATATTCATCCTTTTGGTTGAAAATTTACGTATTTTGTTGAAAATTATTTTTTTTTTTGCTGAGAAAATTAATCTTCTTGATTGAAAAATCATATTGTTGGTTGAAAATTAAACAATTTGGTTGAAAATTAGTTTTTTCTTGGTAAAAAATGAATGTTTTCAATGTTTCCAAAATGATAATACCTTTTTGGCGTGAAAATTGAACGATTGATATTGATATTTTTAGTTGAAAAATTAACTAATTTGTCGAAAAATAATTTTTTTGGTCTGAAGATTCATAATTTTGAATTTTGAAATTTGAAATGAAATTTGAATTTTGAAATTCAACTATTTTGTTGAAAACTTGTCTTTTGGTAGAAAATTAACTTTTTAGTTGAAAATTCAACAATTTATTCAAAAATTCAACTATTTGTTTGAAAATACAACTCTTTTTTTCAAATTCACTTCTTTGGTTTGAAAATTCATCTTTTATGATAGATATTTTATCTTTTTGTTTTGAAAATTTAACTGTTTCATTAAAAGTTTTATTTATTTATTGTAAATACAAATACTTGGTAGAAAGTTAAACTCCTTTGTTAAAAATGTATTTTGTTGTTGTTGAAAATTCATCATTTTAGTTCAAAATTAATCTTTTTGGTTGAAAAATTAACTAATTTGTTGAAAAATAATTTTTTTGATTGAAGATCCATAATTTTAGATGAAAAATTCAATTATTTCCTAGAAAATTCAACTATTTCGTTGAAAATTCATTTAATTTGTTAAAAATTCATCTTTTGGTAGAAAATTAACTTTTTAGTTGATAATTCAATAATTTATTTAAAAATTCAAATATTTGGTTGTAAATTCATGTATGTTATTTGTTTAAAATTCGACTTTTTGGCGTGAAAATTGAAAATGCAACAGTCTCTTGATTTACAAACTTACCAAAAGCAATTTTCATTCTTTAAATTCAAAATTTTTTCAAAATTAAAAATTTTGAATTGAAAACATGACTCTTGATTTCCAAAATCATCCAAATTTAAGAATTTTTATTTATACATGTTTAAAATGCAACAGTCTCTTTATTTACAAAACTAGCAAAAGTAATTTTGATGCTTTCAATACAAAATTTTTTCAACTTTGAAAATTTAGAATTGAAAACATGACTTTTGATTTCAGAAATCATTCAAATTTAAGAATTTTCAATCGTAAATATTCAAAATTGTAAAAATTTTGATGCTTTCAAATCGAAATTTTTTTAATTTTGAAGATTTAGAATTGAAAACATGACTTTTTATTTCAAAAATCAACCAAATTCAAGAATTTTTATTTATATATCTTTAATATGCAACATTCTCTTGATTCACAAAATTACCAAAAGTAATTTCGATCCGTTCAATTCGACATTTTTTCAACTTTGAAGATTTAGAATTGAAAACATGACTTTGACTTCCAAAATCATCCAAATTTAAGAATTTTTCTTTATACATCTTCAAAATGCAACAGTCTTTTGATTTAAAAAATTACCAAAAGTAATTTTTATGCTTTCAATTCGAAATTTTTTCAACTTTGAAGATTTAGAATAGAAAACATGACTTTGATTTCAAAAATCATTCAAATTTGCTTCTGAAAAATATTTGACTACTCCCGAATTTTTGGACGACGAGACACTTCGATTTCAAATCCCTGGAAAATTTTAAAATCTCTTGAAAATACCTGGGAATTTTTTAAATTCCCTAAATATTTCAAATCCTTTGATAACACTTCAAATTATTGAACCTTAAGATACTTCAAATCCTTAAAAATCTTTTAAAATTCCTTCAAATTTTTTAGTTCTTAAAAATTCCAGGGAATTTTAAAAATACCCTAAAATCATCAAAATTCTTTGAAATCCCTTACAATGATTGAAATAAATTTAAAGTTCCTTGGAATTCTTAAAAATATCCTAAATCTTTAAAATGTATTAAAACCTTTGGGAATACCTTGAAATACTATAAAATCTCGCGAAATTACATCGAATCTGCTATTTTCTGAATTCATGGAAAAGTTATTAAAATACCTTAAGAGCTTTTAAAATCCTTTAAAATCATTAAAATATTTTAGAATAATGAATTTTTATTTTATTTTTGAATTGAAATTTAATCCTGAAATATGGCAAATCCTTTGAAATCATTTGAAATCCCTTGAAACTTTTTAAAGCTCTTGAAAATTTCCTGAAATTTAAAAGAATACCCTAACATTTTTTAAGTTATTTTAAATCCCTTCAAATTATTGAAATAAATTGAACATTTCTTGGGTTCTTTTAAATATCCTAAAATCTTTGGTAATATCCTTGTATTGTGTTGAAAATTCGTCTTTTTGGTAGAAGATTAATCTTGTTTGTTAAAAAGTCACCTCTTTTTAATTGAAAATTTTGTTGAAAATTAATCTTTTTTATTTGAGTATTAATCTTTTTTTTTTAAATTCGCCTTTTTGGTATAAAATTTATATTCTTGGTTAAAAATTCATCTTTTTTGGTTGACAGTTCAACTACTTGGTTGAAAATTGAACTATTTTATTCAAAATTTATTTTCTGTTGTTCTTACAATGTCATCTTTTTTAAAATTGAAAATTAAACTTTTTGGTTAACTTTCTTTTTTGTTAAAAATTAATTTTCTTAATTAAAAATGTAACTACAACATTTTTGGTTGAAAATTGATCTCTTTTAGTTGAGAATTTAAGTATTTTGTTAACAAAATGTTGTTGTTGTTGAAACTTAATCTTTTTTTAAATTGAAAATTAAACTTTTTTGTCATGTGTTTTTGTTGTTGTTGAAAGTTAATGTTTTCTTAAATTTAAAATTAAACATTTCGGTGAAAATTCTTGTATTTTGTTGAAGATTCGTCTTTTTAATAGAAAATTAATATTCTTGGTTGAAAATTCATCTTTTTTGTTAAAAATTCTACTACTTGGCTGAAGATTCAACTGTTTTGTTAAAGATTCTTTTTTTTTTCTTGTTAAAAATTAATTTTTGTAATTAAAAATTTCACTACAACATTTTGATAAATGTTCAAACAAACATGGAATAGTTACACTTCAGTTAGAAAAAATAATTTACAACAACAACAAATTTAAAACAAAAATATAGTCAAATTCTTCTAAAGTGAAATATGTCATATGGCAGGATTAATATATATTTTGATTTTCGAAATTATTATTTTGATGTAAATGACGAAATGCAAATATATAAAAACGGTTGCTTCAGATCTACTGTAAAAATAATATTTTGCTTCTTCATGCACGTAAATGTTACAATTTTCTCACGATTGAACTTTCATTTCCAAATTTTGATATAAAAATAGTCGGATTTAATTCTACTCTAATGAATAGTTCATCTGAAAATACCTCAAAAATGTACTTGTTATGTTATTTGAATGCTCAAAAAAATATTTAAATTACGGTATCTGATAATTCCACACGTGGCGAGGCACATTTTGTTCGTTAATGGAATAATATACTAATTTTAAAGAATCGTAATTAAATAAAATAATCTTTGTGACTCATATTGAATTTACTGGAATCTTATCGATAAATTAGAGAAACTTCTGTGAATCATAGGCGTTTTCATATCATATATTCCAAGTAATGCAAAGGATTTCAAAGATCAAAGGTTTGCTGAATAGTCAAGCTGAAGTACTGAGAACGTATAAAGAATTTAAAGGCAAACTTGATTATTATGATTCTGCGAGAAGGAAGCCGACTTTTTACAGGTTTCAAGGAATTTTGAAAGTTTTCGAAGGATTTGAAATATTCTAAGGTATTTTAAAAGATTCCAGGGATTTTATAACAGATTTCAAGCATTTGAAGGGATTTTAGAGAATTTTATAGTATTTTCAAACATTCCAAGGAATTTTCAAGAACTTTCAAAAGTTTCAAGGGATTTTAAAATTGAAATATTTTAAGGGATTTTTAAAAATTCCAAAGTATTTTTCAATAGATTTTAAGAATTTGAAGGGATTACAAAGGATTTTAAGGATTTTATGGCATTTTAAAACATTCTTATGAATTTTAGAGTTCTTTAAGAAGTTTCGAGACATTTCAAAAGCTCTCAAAGGATTTGAAATATTTGGAGGATATTTAAAAGATTTCAGGGATTTTATAATAGATTTTAAGCATTTGAAGAGATTTCAAAGGATTCTATAGTGTTTTTAAACATTCCAAGCAATTTTCAAGAGCTTTAAAAAGTTTCAAGGGATTTTAAAAGTTTTCAAAGTATTTAAAATATTTTAAGGGATTTCAAAAAATTCCCAAGTATTTCATATTTCAATAGTTCCAAGATATTTCAAAAGATTTTATGGTATTTTCAAACATTTTAAGCAATTTTTAAGAGCTTTGTACAGTTTCCGGGAATTTTGAAAGCTTTCAAAGGATCCTAAATATTGTGAAGGATTTTAAAAGATTCCAAGGTACTTGTAATAGTATATCAACTGTTACATATTTCATTAAGAATTCTTCTTTTTTTAACATGAAATTCTACTATTTGGTTATAAATTAACTTTTTTATCGAAAATTCACATTCACAGCTATAAAATTTTTCCTGTTTTTAGAAAATTCGCATTTTGGCTTAAAAATTCAATAATTCGTTAGAATATTAAACAGTTTGGAAAAAATCGAACTTTTTGGTTGGAAATTCAACTATTTTGTTGAAAGGTAACGTTTTTGTTGAAAATTCATATTTTTGGTTGAAAATTCAACTATTTGGATAAAATTAAACGATTTTTATGAAAATTGAAATATTTAGTAGAAAATGGACTTTTTTATTACAAAATCAGATGTTTGGGTTGAATTTAAATGTTTTTTATTTAAAATTCAAATTAAAAAAAAGAAAAAAACCAACTGTCACATATTTCATTAAGAATTCGTCTTTTTTTATTAAAAAGTCAACTATTTGGTTATAAATAAAGTTTTTTTTTGAAAATTCATATTTTCGGGTGGATATTTTTACTGTTTTTAGAAAATTCGCATTTCTGGCTTAAAAATTTAATAATTTGGTAGAAAATTAAACAGTTTTGTTAAAAATGAACCTTTCGGTTGAACATCCATATTTTTGTTCGAATATTCAACTATTTTATATGAAAATTAACGTTTTTGTTGAAAATTAATATTTTTTGATGAAAATTTAACTATTATATTTGAGAAACGATTGAAGTCTTTGAAATATTTGTGAAATCATTGAAATCTTTGTTCAATCTTTGAAATCTTTGTGAAATCTTTGGGAAATCATGGAAATCTTTGTGAAATTTTTGTAAAATCTTTGTGAAATCCTTGTGAAATCTTTTTGAATTATTTAAAAATCTTTGCGAAATATTTGAAATATTTGGTAATATTTGTGAAATTATTGAAATCTTTGTGAAATGTTTGAGGAATGATTGACGTCTTTGTGAATATCCAAAATATTTGAAATATTTGTGAAATTATTAAAATCTTGGTTTAACCTTTAAAAATCTTTGCCAAATATTCAACAATGTTTGTCAAATTATTTAAATCTTTGTGAAATCTTTATTAAAGCTTTGAAATCTTTATGAAATCTTTGGGAAATCGTCGAAATCTTTGGGAAATCGTTGAAATCTTTGTAAAATCTTTGCCCAATCTTTGTGAATTCTTCAAAAATCTCTGCGAAATATTTTCAAAATATTCGGTTATATTTGTGAAATTATTTAAATCTTTGTGAAATCTTTGAGAAATGATTGAAGTCTTTGTGAAGTCTTTTAAATATATCAGAAATATTTCAAATCTTTGTGAAATCATTAGAAAATCATTGAAATGTTGGTTCCATATTTGAAATATTTGGGAAATCATCGAAATCTTTGTGAAATCCTTGTGAAATATTTGTGAATTCAAAATTAAGTAACATTTAAATTTTCCCAAGAATCTTAACCTGACTTTTTTATTCTCTTGAAATCTTTCAAAATTCTTAAAAACCATCGTTTTTTAAAATCTTCAAAAATTTACATTTTGTTTTAAATTTCTTGAAATCGATCCAGGTTTTGAATTGTTTTTGAAAATTGTTCAAAACTTCTTAATATCTTTTTAAATAAGTAGAATTTTTCCGAATTTTTTTTCAATATTCTGCAAAATCAAAAATATGCCTTAAAATCTTCCAGAAACTTTTCTGACAGTTTTGCAAATCTTTTGAAATGTTTGAAAATGTTTTTCAATTTCATCTTAAAATAAATTTGTCAAAATAAGATTTATTTCTGTATTCCCAATAATCTTAAAAATCAAACTCTTTATTATCTTGAAACCTTTCAAAACTCCTAAAAAGCTTTTTCTCAAAATCTTAAAAAATCCACATTTCGTTTTAACATGTCTTGAAATTGTTTCTGGTTTGAAATTATTCTATAAATTTTTTCAGAATTTTTAAATATTTCTTAAACTGATTCGAATTTTGCATTAAATTAGAAAAAGAATTGCTTTAAGATCTTCAGATTCTTTTTTGGCAATTTTGGAAATCTTTTGAAATAATTTGAAATCTTGTTCAATTTTATCTTGAAATTAATTTATTAAAATGAAAAATCATTTAAATTTTGCCAGGAATCTTAAAATATTCTATTTTATGTTGAAAATATATCTGTTTTTGATGAAAATTAAACTACTTTGTTGAAAATTTATCTTTTTTGGTAAAAATGTAATCTGATTAGTTCATCTTCAGTTTATTATTATTTTATTATCATTTATTATTAGATCATCATCCTTTTAGTTAAAAATTTAGCTATTCTATTTTTAACTGAAAGTTGATATTTTTTATTTCAAAATTCATGTATTTTGTTGGATTTTTTTTTGCGAAAAATTCATCTTTTTGAACAAAAATTCAACTACTTGGTTAAAAATTCTTTTCTTTGATTGAAATTCTAACTACTGTGTTAAAAATTAATTTTGTAAAGTAAAAATATAGCTAACCCTCTTTTGCTTGGAAATTTGTTCTTTTTAGTTGAAAATTCATGTATTTTGTTGAACAAAATTTTTTTTTAATAGAAATTTTATCTTCTTGGTGGAAAATTCATCTGTTTGGTTGCAAATTTTATTATTTAGTTAAAAATTAATTTTATTTAGTTGAAAATTAATGTTTTCAATGAAAATGAATATTTTTAATCAAAATTTATCTATTCTACTTTATGCTGAAAATTTGTCTGTTTTAGATGAAAATTCAACTATTTTCTTGAAAATTCTACTTTTTTGGTGAAAAAGTAACGTCATTAATTAAAAAAATCATCTTTTTTGTTATATATTAATTTCTTTGGTTGAAAATTCAACTCATCTATTATGTTGAATAATTGCCTTTTTTGGTAGAGAATTAACTTTTTTTGGTTTAAAATTCCATTAAAAATTAAAATATTAGGTCGAAAATGTAACTATTTCGTTGAAAAATGTTTAAATTCGATAACTCATCTATTTTGTCGAAAAATTGTCTTTTTTAGTTGAAAATTTATCTATTTTTTAAAACATTTATTTTATTTGGTTAAGAACTTATTTTTCTAACTTAAAATTAAACTATTCTATTTTGTGTTGAAAATTTGAATTTTCGGTTCAATTTTACAATTTTTAATTAAAAATTAAAAACATTTTTGTTTGTGAAAATATCAATTATTACGCTTTTTCTTTAGAATTTATTTTTTTTTTATCAAAGATTCATCAGGTTGGTTGGAAATTTAACTATTTTGGTGAAAATTAATTTTGTCTTGGTTGAAAAATAATTTTTTTAACTAAAAATTTAATTAAATTTGTTTTTTATATTTTTTTTCATAAACATTCCTTTTGGTAGAAAATTCATTTGTTTTGTTGAAAATTTAACTATTTCCTTGAAAATCTATTCTAATAATTTTTTTCTTAATTATTTATTCTTTTTTAAATTCACCTATTTTATTGACAATTTTTCTTTTTTTGTAGAAAATTAACCTTTCTGGTTTAAAATCCTATTAAAAATTAAAATGCTTGGTTGAAAATTCATGTATATTGTTAAAAATTTGCACACTTGGATAAAATAATGAAAAAGTGTTCAAAATACGAATCCAGCTAAATTTTGAATCGATTAAGAAAATTTGTTTATCAAAGCTAACTAAATTCTTAAGAGATCCCTCGAGGCCAATTTCGAAAATAAATGTATTTTACTTTATTTAAACACGAAGCTGAAAAAAATTAGATAATTTAAGATATGGTTCATTTCGATATGGTTCATTTCGTAGCAAATAGTTAAATTTTCATAAAAATAGTTTAATTTTTAACCAAGTACTTAAATTCTCATTTGAAAAAATTGTTTAATAAAAAATAAGTTTTCAATTTCATTTTCTAAAAAACAGTTGAATTTTCTACAAAATTCTTGAATTTTTAACCAATTTATCAAAAATGTACGTTAAAAAATCAATTTTTAACAAAGAAAAACTAATTTTCATCATAATAGTTCAATTTTCAACTAAAGAGTTTAATTTTCCACTAAAATTATGAATCTCTACCAAACATTTATTTTTTAAATTTATTTGTTCATTTCTTTTTAAAAATCAATAAATATATCATTTTCCTAAGATTCTTGAGAAAATTAAAAAAATTTTTTGAAGCTTCCAGATATGTTGAAAAAGTATAATTTTTTATTTTTCAGGATTTTGACAAATTTTATGGAAAATTCGAGTCAGTTTGCCAGATATTTATCTTTCAATAATAAAAAAATTTCCTTAAATCCCCTATAGCCTGTGTCAACCCAAGAACAAATTGTCATATCAACATCCAATGGTGACTTTTTTGAAATATTAGAAAATTTATTTGTGTCCTCAAAATATTAAACGTAACTAATTAAATGATAATTAATTCATTGAACGATTGATTGATAAATTATGTGTTATTAGAATTGAAGGATTTCAGAAAATTCGGATGATTTGAG
Organism: Andricus grossulariae; assembly: GCA_011634705.1. Taxonomy (NCBI): domain Eukaryota; kingdom Metazoa; phylum Arthropoda; class Insecta; order Hymenoptera; family Cynipidae; genus Andricus; species Andricus grossulariae. The sequence continues at coordinate 253,705,076 of JAABKJ010075445.1, forward strand.
GGATATTCGGAAATCTAGAGGATTGAAGGAATTAAAAAAGTTCTAAGAATGAAGAAAAAAAAAGAATTCAGTGTTTTTGGGAAATTACGAACATTTAGGGAATTAAAACAATTCCGAGTAGTTTAAGGATATCAGGGTATTCAAGGAGTTAAGAAACTAAGAGAATTTCAGGAACCTCTAGGAATTCAAGGCCAACAGAAAATTCAAGGATAAAAGAAAATTCAAGAAATACAGTAAATTAAAGAATTTAGAAAATTCAAGGAATTTTGAGAATACAAGGAAGTGAGGAAAGTTAAAGAAAGTTAAGTTTCAAGTGAATTTTACAGCGTGGTAAAAAATATTTCGAAAATTGTTTTTCTGATACAGAGATGAGAGTAAACTAAATATTTAACGAAGATATGGAAGAAATTTTGCTCTTACACGTTAAAATAAATGTTTCTCCTGCTTACCTACTTCAAACGTTTGCAGGCGGTTGAGCATTTTTTTTTAAATGAGAGCTTTTTTGAATAAATTTCAATTAAAATAGAAATTACTACATTTCTCGTTGAAAATTCAGCTTTTTTCGTCGAAATGTCATCTTTTCTTGGTTGAAAATTCAACTTTTTAGTGAAAACTTTTTTTGCTGTTGAAATTTTCATTTCAAATATCAGAAGTATTGAAAATTTTTCTAAAATTTTGTTAAGAATCATATCAAAAATATATTTATAAAACATCGAAATGAGCAAACAAAATACTTTGAAAAAAAATAGTTATTCCAAATTTTTATTTTGTATACGAAAATATTTTTCGTCTTAAATCATAATTTTGTTGAAACCTCATTTTTTTAAAGTTAAATTCGACCATTTTTTATGGAAAATATATTTTTTATCTTGAAATAACAATTATTACATTTTTCGTTGAGAATTAACCTTTTTTGCCGGAAAACGAAACTATTCGGTTTTAAATGCTCTCTTGTTGTTCAAATTTCGATATGAAATATCTGAGATATAAGAAAACTTATATTTATATTTATTTTCAAATTTCTATTTTAATCGTCAAATAATTTTAATTGGAAATTAATTGTAAATAATTGTAAAATAGATTTAATAACATTTATTTTATAAAGAAATATTCCATGATTTGAGAGAAACAAAACAATTTTAAAGGTAATGCTTTGTAGTATTTTCAACCACAAAAGGACGATATTTCAACGAAAAAAGCTGAATTTTCAACGAGAAATTTGGTTTGAAAATTCAACTATTTTCGTAGAAAACTTACTTTTTGTTTAAAATTCATATATTAGCGTTGAAAATTCAACTGAAATATTTTTTAGTTAAAAATTCAACAATTTTGTTAAAAAGTCATCATTTTTTAGATTAAAATTAAACTTTTTTGTTAAAATTCGTCTTTTTGGGTTAAAAATTCAAATGATTTCGTAAAAAAATTTACTTTTTATTTAAAATTTATATCTTGCTGTTGAAAATTCAACTGAAATGTTTTTGGGATGAAAATTCGACTTTTTTTTGGTTTAAAATTCATATATTAGCGTTGAAAATTCAACGGAAATCTTTTTTGGTTGAAAATTCAACAATTTTGTTAAAAAGTCATCCTTTTTGGATTAAAATTAAACTTTTTTGTTCAAATTCGTCTTTTTGGGTTAAAAATTCAAGTAATTTCGTAAAAAAATTTACTTTTTATTTAAAATTTATATCTTGCTGTTGGAAATTCAACTGAAATGTTTTTTGGATGAAAGTTCGACTTTTTTTTTTAATTTGTCTTTTTAATTTAAAATTCATCTATTTTAGTAGGAATTGCATCTTTCTTGGAGAAAAATGCAACTGTTTTTTTTAGTTTTTTTGAAAATTCGTCTTTTTGGTTTGAAAATTCAACTATTTTCGTAGAAAACTTACTTTTTGTTTAAAATTCATATATTAGCGTTGAAAATTCAAGTGCCTTAGGATACTTATGAAAAAAAAAACTAAAATTGACAGGACGTAACCTGTAACATCGCATCTTTAATTTAAGCCACTAAAACGTCAGAAATATCATCAGGTTCTCAAGAAATGACAAGAAATGTCCAAGCGTTTCTGAGTCGAGTTTCAGTCCGCAATCTGCGCTCGCGCTGACGGCCAGGCTCGCTGCTCAAACATCCATTCCGAAGTTGCAGGTATTAGGGCAAACTGTACTTCCAACTACGAAGAGAGACATTTCTAACCAAATAAACTACAGGGAAGTCACTTGTGTGAGCACGCTGTATAAGATCTTTACAGCATTCCTGAACGACATGATTGTCCAGACAACTGAACCTGCGCATGCAATAAGTGCTCAAGTCTGCGGGGGTGATTAATTCAATTGTCTAAAATAAGAAGTGTCGAATTTTGTGGAATTGAAAGTTTAAGACAGCAGTATTGATTCCACCTTTAAGGCGGCTCTTGCAGGTGCGAATCTTCATTGTTTCGCAATCTTAGAGCCATGCCCACGTGCCAAACAATTCCAAGGCACTTCATGGACACTCATATCACGGTCGTGATACCTAGCCATAGGTGTCATTTTCTCCGGTTCTTAGGGCCGCAATTTTTCAGTGGAGGTACGTCGTTCACGCTTGCGTATGACACCTGAAAGTATTCATGATCCACATATCCGCATACTATGTATCCCATTTTTATGAAAATAGTTCCATGTTTAACCTAAAAAGATACATTTTCAATAAAAGAGTTGAATTTTCAACCAAAAAGCATGACTTTTTAACAAAATTGTTGAATTTTCTAACCAAAAGGTTGCATTTATATCCAAGAAAGATGCAATTTCTATTAAAATAGATGAATTTTTTAATTAAAAAGACCATGTTTTTAAAGAATGGTTGAATTTTCATCCAAAAAAGATTTTATTCTGACTTTTCAATATCAAAATATGAATTTCAAGTAAAAAATAAATTTTCTACTAAAGTAGATGAATTTTCAAATTAAAAAGGCAACATTTTCAAAGAATTGTTGAATTTTCTTCGAAAAAAAATTCAGTTTGACCTTTCAACATCAAAAATTGAATTTCAAATAAAAAATTAATTTTTTTACGAAAATAGTTTAATTTTCAGCCTAGAAAGATCCTCTTATTTAAAAATTTGACTATTTTTTGAAAATTTTGTTGTTGTAAGAACATCATTTTTTATGAAAAATATAATTATTCTATTTATGGTTAAAAAATTATCTTTTTTAAATTAAAATTTAACTATTCAGTTGCAAATTTCTATTTTTTAGTTCAAGATTCGTTTTTTGAAAAAAATTCATAGTTTTGTTTGAAAATTCAGTTATTTGGTAAAAAATTCAACAGTTATGTCGAAGTCATTCTTTTGGTTAAAAATTTAACTATAATTTAATATTATTTAATATTATTTAATATTATTTAAAAATGTTTTAAATAAAAATTCATCGCTTATATTGAAAATTTGTTTTTATTTGATTAAAAATTATTATTTAAATTGAAAATTCAACTATTCCATTTTTGTTTAAAAATTTATCTTATTTAGTTGAAAATTCGACTTTTATGGTAGAAAATTAATCTTCTTCGTTAAAAATTAGTTTTTTTTTGCATCAAAATAAACAGTTTAAATGCAGTTTTTTTTCTCTCTTGACTAAAAAATCTTTCTTAGTTGGAAAGGAAACTCTTTTGATAGAAATTAATTTTTTTGGTTGAAGATTCATAATTTTAAATAAAAAATTCATCACTTTCGTAGAAAATTTGT
>JAABKJ010075445.1:253710135-253747021 GCA_011634705.1 Andricus grossulariae
GCTTATCTTTTTGTCAGTTCATATTTTTGCGTTGAAAATTAAACTATTTTTATTAATTCGTCTTTTTGGCTAGAATTTATATTATTTGGTAGAAAACTCATATATTTTCTTAAAAATTCATCTTTTTGGTTGAAAATTTAATTATTTTGTTAAAAAATTAATTATTTTAGGGAAAATTCAACGATTTTGTGGAAATCTATTTCGTGGCTGAAAAATCTTTCTTTGTTAAAAATGTAATTATTTTGTTGGACATTTAATTAATTTATTGAAATCCGTTTCCTTTTGAGTCATAACTGAATTTTTTTTAACTTTTTTGGTTGAAAATTGGTATTTTTGATTTAACTATTCCATATTTAGTTTAAAATTCGTCTTTTTTTAGTTAAAAATTGTATTATTTGATAGGAAATAAATGTATTTTAAATGAAACTCACTAAAAATTGAATAATTTTAATTGATATTAAATGAAATAAATTTTTAACTAAAAAGACTCATTATTATCCACAAAAATAATAGTTAAAATGTTAAGATAATAAATTTGCAACAAAAAAAACGTGATTAAATTTATAACAAAAAAGATACATTTTTAACTAAAATTTGAAAAAAATTATTTTTTAACCAAGTTGTTCCACTTTTATGTTAAGTGGTGGAATTTTCAAACAAACAAGATTTTTATTTTAAATAAAAAACAGTTCAATTTTACCAAAAAAGACAAATTTTCAACAAAATAGTTGAATCCTCAACCAAGACCGATTAATTTGCAACCACACAGTTGTGATTTTTAACCATAAAAATTTATACCAAAATTGATGACTTTTCAACAGGGAAAGACGAATTTTCAACAAATTAAATTTTTAAACCAAAAATAAGAATTTTTTACCAAAATAATTGAACTTTCTAGCCAAAAAAGACGAGTTTTCAAGAAATCAATACATTTTCAAAATAAAATCATAAATGTTAAGCCTAAAATGAAATAGTTACATTTTCAATTAAAAAATTAAGTTTAACAAAAACAAACGAATTTTCTACAAAATAGCTTGATTTTTAATCAAAGAAATGGATTTTTAACTAAAATTATTAAATTTGTTCCTTTCATCATAGGAGAAATTTAAAAAATGATAAATCTCATGTCATGTGTCATGTCATGTGTCATGTCATGTGTCATGTCATGTGTCATGTCATGTGTCATGTCATGTGCCATGCCATGTGTCAGGTCATCTGTAATGTCATACATAATGTCTGGTGCTATGTCATGTTTATGCCATGTGTCATGTCATGTTTCATGTCATGTGTCATGTCAGGTCTCATGCCAGGTGTCATGACATGCGTCATGTCATGGGTCATGTCATGTGTCATGTCATGTGTCATGTCATGTGTCATGTCATGTGTCATGTCATATTTCACGTCATGTGCCATGTCATGTTTATGTCATGTGTCGTGTCATTTGTCATGCTATGTGCCATGTCATGTGTCATTTCAGGTCTCATGCCAGTTGTCATGACATGCGTCATGTCATGTGTCATGTCATGTGTCATGTCATGTGTCATGTCAGGTGTCATGTCGTGCGTCATGTCATGGGCCATGTCAAGTATCATGTCATGCTTATGTCATGCTTCGTGTCATTTCTCATGCCATGTGTCATGCCATCTGTAATGTCATACATCATGTCTGGTGCTATGTCATGTTTATGTCATGTGTCATGTCATGTGTCATGTCAGGTCTCATGCCAGTTGTCATGACATGCGTCATGTCATTGGTCATGTCATGTGTCATGTCATGTATCATGTCATGTGTCATGTCATGTGTCATGTCATGTGTCATGTCATGTGTCATTATAACTGGAAAAATAACAATTCTGTTGATTTCCTCAGTGTATTTCGTAGTAGACTCGGTCAGCTACGAATCCCAAAAGTTATTTTTCTTGGGTCAGAGAAAAATCTCAATAATCTTGATTTTTGTATAGATATTCCAAGTAGTCTCATTAACAACATGTCAAAAAATCCAAAGTTATCAGACTCCTATATAACTGGAAAAATAACAATTCTGTTGCGTTCGACAGTGTATTTCATAGTACATTCGGTCAGCCCGGCATCCTGAAAGTTCTTTTTTTTTTGGGTCCAGAAAAAAATGTCAATAATGTCGATTTTTGTACAGACATTGCAAATAGTCTCATTAATAACACGTAAAAAATCTTAAGTTCTCAGACTTTATGTGACTGTAAAAACAGCAATTCAGTTGAGTTTGTCAGTGTATTTCATAGTAGACTCGGTAAGCTCGACATCCTAAAAGTTGTTTTTTTGGTTCAGAAAAAAATGTCAATAATGTCGATTTTTGTACAGACATGGCAAATATTCTCATTAACAACATGTAAGAGATTTAAAGTTCTCAGACTTATATGTAACTGGAAAAATAACAATTCCGTGTATTTCATAGTAGATTCGGTCAGCCCCGAATCTCAAAAGTTATTTTTCTGGGTTCAGAAAAAAATCTCAGTAATGTCGATTTTTGTATAGATATTGCAAATAGTGTCATTAACGACGTTCATAATATACAAACGTAGTTGAAAATAGATTTAATCCTCTTCCTTTTTGCAGATTTAAGTTCACAGTTCGACTGCCTACCTAATGGCGACCCTATTCCATATGCTCCTCGTCGTAAACCTCCATATTCTCCTGACAGACATTCTCCAGAAAGAATTATTCCTCCTGCTGAGTCTTCTCTTCGTGGCAGGTCCAGGTCTCCACGTGCCAGGCCTCCTTCTTCATTCATACTCGGATTTCCACTTGAACAACTTAGATTTATTAGACTTATTCCCCACAATAATCCACACCGGGAATTCGAGATTCAAAGGTACACTTTTCCTGCGGATAAGCCACTTGAATTAAGAGGAGAACGTAGAGTCTCTAAGCCCACGCCATCCGAAGAGCAACTTGTTTTAACAACATCCGCTGGTGACGTCTTCGCAATATTGGAGCGTAATAATACAATTCTTCGTGGAATATATACGCGTATTTATGGCGTTGCAAAACGTTCGAAAATAAACATGCAAAGCGGCGCGGTTCACGTATTGAATGAAGATGAATTGAAAGACACTCCCATAGGCAACCATAATAAAATCTCTCAGAAGTTTAGAATATTACATTCAAACGAAATGTAATCCAAAATCCTCTACACTATAATTCAACTTAAGAAAATGGAAAAGTAAAATACATTATTGTTTGTGTTCTGACGTCGGATCAAAGTCCTACAGTTCTTGAAATCTTTCCAAGGTTTGAATTATTTTTGAAATTTTTTCAAAACTTCTCAATATCTTACAAAATGAGTAGCATTTTTCCTAAAACAAATTTTAAATTCTGCAAAATGAAAATCTTAAAATCTTCCACATGCTTTGCTGACAATTTTGGAAATCTTTCGAAATGTTTTGAAATCTTGTTCAATTTTATCTAGAAAAGTCTTTCGTTCTCTTGAAACCTTTCATTCTTAAAAAGATTCTAAATTTTTTCTTGGAAATCTTTAAAAATCGATTTTGTTAAATTTTATTAATTATTTTATTATTTATTTATTTAACATTATTTTTCGAAATTCTAGAGAATCATTTTGAAATATTTTCTTAAAATTAATTTACTAAATAAAACATTATTTAAATTTTACCAGGACTTTTAAGAAAACTTTTTAATTATTTTGAAATCTTCAAAATTCTCAAGGCAAAATGTTAGAGCGAAATGATTGGCAAAATTCTCTCCATTCCATTCTCTTTTGACAGTTTTGGAAATATTTTGAAATCTTTTGAAATCCTTAAAAGAAAAACTTTTAATCTCTTGAAACCTTTTAAAATGACTAGAAAACTTCTTTTTTCGAAATCTTCATAAATCTACATTTTGTTCTTGAAATCTTTCCAAGGTTTGAATTATTTTTGAAATTTTTTCAAAACTTCTCAATATCTTACAAAATGAGTAGCTCCAAAAGTAATAAATTAAAAATATTCGAACCGGGTAGTGACAGAAAAAAATCTTGAATGTCGAAATACCCAAAAAAATTCAAATTTTTTATAAATTAAATATTCCTGTAGTAATTTAAAATGTATTATTACCTATCATTTACCTGAAAAATATGTCAGCTAGTTAATTCAGGTTGATATAGGTGTAATTCTGCATTTTTATAAGTTTCGCTTATCAATTTTCTTACCTACTTCATTGAATTTTTAATTGCTGAAAATAAAACTATAAAAAATGTGTCTTTTTTTGTGTATTTCGAAATTCAAGATTTTATTCTGTCTGAAATTGTTTTCTTCTCTCCCCGTCGACTTCCTTCTAGCCACTGGTTATAGTAGTGCATTGTTCAGAATTTCGAAAAACATTAATCAATATCAATTTATAATCTTAAAAACACTTTAAAACTGTACACAAAGATACAAAAAATGCACAACACACCGCGAGGACGCGAAGAAAAATTTGTTCTATTTTAGGTTATTTTTCGTGAGAGAAAACAAACGCCGGTCGCCGCCGAAATTGCCGCCCCGATTAAAAACAATTAGAAACATTAGGAGTGGAAACATAACTTCTATACACAATAGAAAATAATTGAAATCGATTGACAAATGGTACACCGATTAGGAACGATTGAAAAAGATTGAAATTTTGACAACTGTGAATCGTTCTGAATCGTCCTCACCCAGTGTGTCAAACGGCAGCCTCCCTAGCTAGGTCGTTGTTGGGGTGAACGAAGGGATCCCTCTGAGGTCACCAATTCGATGCAGGCTTTTAACGCATTGCCTTGGTGTATTATGTAAGCATATGTGTGTGTGTGTTCATTACTGGAAATCGACCAGCAAAAATCGAGCGAGTGTCTCTTCAACATGGAGCCTCTTACTTGGGTAGTAACTGGCCTTTTTTGAGGGAACCTATAGTTAAAGGTGGGTTCTGAACCACCAAAGCCCGGGTAGGAGTACACAGAAAAATTTTCATTGCCATCGGCACAGGGATTATACTTATACTTAAGGTCTCCTGCTGAGAAGCTTGACGTGTTATCGGCTGAGCTACCGAGGCTCAATAATATTGATGAGTAATAATAATCTTTAAATTTCTTTAGGGCCTTGTTCTGTCCACTTGAATAATTCTTTGTGTAAAACCTTAAAATTACGTGCAATTGTTTAAAAAAATATTTACCGATAAATCTTATGCCGGTAAAAAAAATCATTTCCAGCATAAAACGGTCACATAATCTAAAATTGTGAAAAATTGGGATTTTTGATGATAATTTTTGTTTAAGCATGTTAAATTCCGATGAAAAAAACTAACTTCACCTAAAATTTTCAGAAATCTTGACTCGTTTTTGAAACTTTATAATATTATATTAAAATTCTCTTTGAAAAATCGTACATTTTTAAGAAACAGTTGATATGAAATTTGAACAAAAAAGTTAATTTTCAACCAAATATTTAAATTTTCATTAAAAATAAATTAATTTTTACCCAAAAAAAGAAATTTTCATCAAAATACATAAATTTTTAATTAAATAGTTAAATTTTCAATCAATAAGATTACGTTTCTACCAAAAAAGACGAATTTTAAACAAATTACATGCATTTTCAATCAAGAAGATAAATTTTCTTCCAAAAAAGAAGAATTAAAAACAAATTACGTCAATTTTTACGAAAAAGTTTATAAGAAATTTCAACAAAAAAGTTAATTTTCAACCAAATATTTAAATTTTCATTGAAAAATATTAATTTCTACGCAAAAAAAAAAGAAAATTTCATAAAAATAAATAAATTTTTGATGAAATAGTTGAATTTTCAGCCAAAAAGATTAAGTTTCTACCAAAAAAGACGAATTTCAAATAAATTACATACAGTTGTAACCAAAAGTAGTTGAATTTTCAACCAAAAAGTTTTTTTAATAAAAAGACGATCTTTTTACAAATTACATAAATTTTCAACAAATAGTTGAATTTTCAATGAAGGAGATGAATTTTCTACTAAAAAAGACGAATTTAAAACAAATTACGTACATTTTTAAGAAACAGTTGATATGAAATTTGAACAAAAAAGTTAATTTTCAACCAAATATTTAAATTTTCATTGGACTTGCATGTTGGTGGCGGAAGTGAGAACGTGTTCAGTGTCAGGTGGTGAGAGGATTTTACATAATTTGTGTGGAAGGTGTGAGTGGAGTGTGAGGGTGGAAGCCTACGAGGAGAGTAGGGTTGTGTGGGGTGAATTGGGGAGATAAAAAGGGATTTTCAGCATAAGTGTGAGGTGGGATTCAGCTTTTTAAAGAAAGTGAGGTTAGGTTGGTAAGGATTCGGGGAAGTGTGTGGACAGGAATCTTGGGCCTTCAAGGGGTCAAGGGTGGTTTCCGCAGAGTTGGGGGATCTCAAGGAAGAGCAAGGGTTGTATGCAAGGGCTGTGAGGAATTGAAAAAAAGAGAAAGGGAAATAAAGGGAAAATTTGGCGGTAATAGTCGGCACAACGGCCAACAGCGCGTGGTTTTCATCTATCACGATTTGACGAGAAAGGAAAGTGATGTGCAGAGAATGCTGTACGACAGGGCTAGGAGAGAGAGGAGTGAAGGGAGATCGGCGAAGGCAGGATATCAGAAGATAAGAATAAACGAGAAAATGTGGGTGTGGGACGAGGAGAAAGAGGTGTTGAAGAAAGTGCAGGGAATTTGCTTCGTAGGAAGTAGAGGGTGGGGGTAATGCAGGGTAGAGGAGTAGTGAAGGTGCTGTACTGGAACGTAGCAGGGATAAAGAAGAAGGATGACGAGTTCTGGAGGTATATCCAAGAGTTTACGTAGGCACCTCTCACTCAAAGTTTTATGAGAAAACTCTAGTGGAAAGTCACGTAGACAGTCTTTGATTTCCAGAGGTTCTAAGTTTAGGCTGCTAGCCTACAACAACTCCAACCCTTCTCGGATGGAGCTTGCTTACCCTGTGTGTAAAAAAAAGTTCTGAAAAATTATATTTGACTATACACATGAAACCTGGTGTTACCCGTATCTTCGTTGTCTCCTTCGTCGAGCAGCTGGGGAAACGCGTCCGTTTCTGCTGGCTGAGGGTGGTGCGCTTTCACAGCAGCACAGGTGTTTCTGAGTCGGCGCCTGGTCGGACCAACTTTGTTCTTCTCTCCGTCAAAGCTTTCGACGGAGTCGTCGTGTCATGGATGAGAAGAGTCGTCGTCCGTGCTCTGTATTTTCCATGACTGGGAACGACTGTCCGTCGGTACCCTTCTCGTTGACGGCGAGCTCGTGCTTGTAACTTTCGTCGACGTTATCTTTCCAGACCAGTATACATCGCCAGCGATGTGGTCCAGGATTTGGAAGGGCCAAAGTCGGGCTGGAACCCGTTTGACGTTTAAACCAGCAGCCTTGTTTGATAGCTGGTAGTTTGGAATGTAAACCCATGCACCTCGAAAGAATCGTGGGAACGTGGGTGCGGCAGCATATTTAGCTTGAAACGCGGCCTGTCGCAAGCGAGCCTCCGGTTGTCAATCATGCTTTTTCTTAGACCACGAGAATAATAATGCCTTTTTTGGACAACCAAAAAATTAAACCCTTTTTTTAGAACACCAAACAAAATAAAGTCTTTCTTGGACCACCAAAATAATAATGCTTCTCTTGGACCACCCAAAATAAATTAAGCCTTTTTTAGATCACCAAAAAAAGGCTTTTTTGACCACCAGAGAAAATAAAGTTTTTTCTGGACCACCAAAAAAAAAAGCTTTTATTCACCACCGGAAAAAATAAACCCCTTTTTTAGAGCACCAAATATAATAATGTCTTTTTTGGACCACCAAAATAATAATGCCTTTTTTGGACCACCAAAAAAGCCTTTTCTGACCAGCAACAAAAAAGCCTTTTCTGACCAGCAACAAAAAAGGCTTTTTTGGACCACCAAAAAAAGTAAAGCCTTTTCTGGACCACCAGCAGAAGAAGCCTTTCTTTGGACCAACAAAATAAAAAAAAGCCTTTTCTGGAATACCAGTAAAAAAGCCGCTTTTCGACCACCAAAAAAATTAAAGCCTTTTCTGGGCCACCAAGAAAAAAAGCCTTTTTTGGTCAACCCAAAAAAATCCTTTTTCCAAAACCAGAAAAAAAAAATTTTTTCTAGAGCACTAAATAAAATACATTTTTCTTAGACCACGAGAATAATAATGCCTTTTTTGGACAACCAAAAAATTAAACCCTTTTTTTAGAACACCAAACAAAAAAAAAATAAATTTCCAGAAAAATACAAGAATTTTCAAGAAAAAATTGAATTTTCAACCAAAAAATTAATTTTTGACAAAGTAATTCCACTTTTGATCGTGTAATTAAATTTTCAACCGAAATTAAATGAATTTTCAATCAATAAGATTAGTTTTCTAGCAAAAAGAAGGTTTTTCAACCAAAAATACAAAGAATTTCAACAAAAAATTTTAGTTTTCAAAAATAAAAAATGAATTTTTCCTGCCAAAAAGAAGAATTTTGAAAGAAACAAAAAAAAACTATTTTCAACCAAAAAGTTTAATTTTCAACTAAAAAAGATAAATTTTCAGTAAAATACAAGAATTTTCAACCAAAAAATTGAATTTTCAACCAAAAAAATGAATTTTTGACAAAGCAATTCCACTTTCCATTGGGTAATTAAATTTTCAACAGAAATAGATGAATTTCCAATCAAGAAGATTTTTCAACAAAAAATTTCAACCAAAAATTTTAGTTTCCAAGAACAAAAAATGTTTTTTTTTTCTACCAAAAAGAAGAATTTTGAACAAAACAACAACAACAACAAAAATAAACAATTTTCAACAAAAAAAGATGAATTTTCAACCCATGCCAGGAATTTATTTTCTATAAAAAAAAAATAAATTTCCAGAAAAATACAAGAATTTTCAAGAAAAAATTGAATTTTCAACCAAAAAATTAATTTTTGTTTCTAGCTCTTATCTAAGAGAAGATAGTTATTAACAATAATAAATTGTCTAAACAACTATTTTTATTAACTTGCATCATTTATTACCTTACTACGTGAAAAGTGGGCGAAAAATTAAAAATTTCAGAAAAAACCGCAATTATCTGGCATTAACATAGATAAAGAAAGGCATTAACAGTAATAAATGTTTAGACAGTTATTTGTTCTCAACCTGAATAATAATGAAGTCATTTCAAGTGAAAAATATACAAATAGTTGAGAATTTCTGAAAAAACCGCAACTTTCTACTATTAAGCAAAAAGAATATTATTAACCATAGTAATAAATTGTAAAAAAATTACTTTTGTTAACTTCAATTAATTATTGCTTCCATCTAATTGAAAAATGGACAAAAGTTGAAAAATTCAGAAAAAAGACGCAACTATCTTGTATTAATAGCAGAAACCTTTTTTTTTTGATTGGGTACTGCAGTTGCGTAATAATGCCCTATTTATAAACAAAAAATTTCACTTCTCTTTGAGGAATAATTAATAGAGAATTATTTATCAACGATTCAATATAACCAATAATTGAAATTTATGATTCTTTAAACAAACTCAATGAAATAACTTATTATCTGGCTATTTTCCATCACTTAAACTTTATTTCTCAACTTGATCAACTGTTAATAATTAATTTTGTAACGTTTTTAGAAAGTTGGATAACGATATGCTGCAGGTGAGAAAGAGATTAGAATGCGCAAGTAAAATAGTGAGACAAGTATGGGGTATAGGAAGAAGAAAGTTCAGGGACGACTGGAAGATGAGAGTGTGGATGCTTAATCTGTTAGTATGGTCAGTGTCAAGCCATGAAGTGCAAATTTGTGGATGGAAAGAACATAAGAGAGCGGAAAGTTAGAATGAGAGATTTTTCAGATGGAGCATGGAAGTGAGTTGAAGCTGCCCAGGTCATACGCTGAGAGATGAAATGGGACGAGAAAAAATGGTGGTCAGCCAAGTGAAAAAAGCCTGGAACTTCGAAGAGAAACTAAGAAGGGGAGAGGTGATTAAAATTGCACAAGCATGTACCCGGGAGGTTATGGATGAAGAGTGTAGGGTTAACGTGGGGCGTTCAAAATGAGAATTAGAGAGTGGGAGGTAATAGAGAAAGAGATGAAGGCAAATAAAGGGAAGAAAAGACCCGAAAAAATCGCAGGTTCACGGTAAAACAGCTGGAATGAAATCATTAAGAGGCAGGGGAGACCAGAGCAACTGAACAAGATTAAAAAGAAGAACAAATGAAATAGACTGGTGCGATTCAGAATGAAAAATGGTGTAACAGCATGCAGGTATTGAATGAATGAAGAAGAGAATGCATGTAGAGCAGACATGCCCAGTTAGGGGAAATTCTCACCGGTAAAACATGTTTCGCGTCCACAAAATTTATTTGATTGAAAATTTAATTATTTTGGTAAAAATTCAACATTTGTGTTAGAAAGTCTTTCTTTTTGGTTGAAAATTCAACTTCCCTGTCGAAAATTCCTCTTTTTTGGTTGAAAATTAACATTTTTATCAATAATACGTATTTTTAGGTTGAAAATTTGACTGTTTTGTCCAAAATTCGCTTTTTTGCTTTAAAATGCAAAAATTTTGAATTAAATTTCGTCCTCCCTTGATTAAAGAATCTTTTTTGCTTGAAAATTTATCTGTTTTTGGTAGAAATATGATCTTTTTTTGTTAATAATAATTCATCTGTTTGTTTGAAAATCTAACTATTTTGTTGAAAATTCCCTTTCTTTGTTGGAAATTTATTAATTTAACTTAAAATTTGAATATTACAGTATGACTCCTTTGCTGCAATTTTTGTTTGTTGAAAATTTAACTATTTTGTTAAAAGTTTGTTTTTATTGTTTTTTTTTAAATTTTCTTCATTATATAGAAAATTTACTTTTTAAACTGAAAATTTACCTATTTCATTTTCGGTTAAATGTTTATCTTTTTTAGTTGAAAAATCATGTATTAAGTTCAAAAATCATCTTTTTGGTAGAAGCTTCATCTTCTCTGGATAAAAAATTTATTTGATTGAAAATTTAATTATTTTGGTAAAAATTCAACATTTGTGTTAGAAAGTCTTTCTTTTTGGTTGAAAAATTTTCTGAAGAAAAAATTTTCTGAAGAAAAAATTTGTCACCAAAAATGTCAAAATCGCTATCGGCTTCAATAACAACAATAACATTCAAAATTTTGATATAAAATTTTCTGAGGAAAATTTTTCGGAAGAAAAATTCTTTCCCAACAATGTGAAAAGCGCTATCGGCTTCAATAACAACAATAACATTCAAAATTTCGATAGTCAATTTTCTGAGGAAAAGTTTTCAGAAGAAAATGTTTTTTCCCAAAAATGTCAAAAGCGTTATCGGCTTCAATAACAACAATAACATTCAAAATTTCGATAGAAAATTTTCTGAGGAAAAATTTTCAGAAGAAACATTTTTTCCCGAAAATGCCAAAAGCGCTATCGGCTTCAACAACAACAATAACATTCAAAATTTCGATTGTAAATTTTCTAAGTAAAATTTTCTGGAGAAAATTTTTTTTCCCAAAAATGTCAAAAACGCAATTGGCTTCCGTAACAACAATAACATTAAAAATTTCGATTGTAAATTTTCTGAGGAAAAATTTTTTGAATAAAAAGTTTTTTTCCAAAAATGTCAAAAGCGCTATAGGCTTCTATGACAAAAATAACATTCAAAATTTCCATAGTAAATTTTCTGAGGAAAAATTTTCTGAAGAAAAAATTTTCTGAAGAAAAAATTTGTCACCAAAAATGTCAAAATCGCTATCGGCTTCAATAATAGTTTTAGTTCAAAAGAAATAATTGAATTTGAAATCAAAAACAATTGAATTTAACTTTAAAAAAAGGATTTTTAACAAAATAGTCGAAGCTTCAACCAAAAAATATTAATTTTCAACCAGTTGCATTTTTAATTAAAAAATTACATTTTTTACAAATGAAGCGATTTTTTACAACACTGTTCAAATTTAAAACCAAAAAAATTCATTTTTAACGAAAAAGTTCATTTTAGAAAAATACTTAAAATGCTGAATCTTCAACCAAAAAAATATTTTTTTAAACATGATCAATTCGGAACAAAAAATATAACGGTTGATATTTTTAATTTAAAAAAAAAATTAATTTAAAATCAAAAACAATTGAATTAAACTTAAAAAAAAGGATTTTTAACAAAATAGCCGAATCTTCAACCAAAAAATATTAATTTTCAACTAGTTGCATTTTTAATAAAAAAATTATATTTTTTCCAAAAGATGCGATTTTTTTCATAAAACTGTTTAAATTTAAAGCCAAAAAAAAAACAATTTTTAACGAAAAATTTCATTTTTAAAAAATACTTAAAATGCTGAATCTTCAACCAACAAAATATTTTTTTAAACAAGATCAATTCGGAACAGAAAAAAAACAGTTCATAGTTTTAGTTCAAAAGAAATAATTGAATTTGAAATCAAAAACAATTGAATTTAACTTTAAAAAAAGGATTTTTAAAAAATTGATCTTTTTTAGTTGAAAATTGGAAGAAGAAAAAAATTTTGGTTTAAAATTAATTTCTTTGGTTAAAAATTGATCTTTTTTAGTTTAGAATTTAAAAAGTTTTTTGTTAATGTTGAAAATTAATCTTATTAATTGAAAATTAAACTATTTCCATTTGTTGGTAAAAATTGATTTTTTCAGTTGAAATTTTTTTAAATTAGTTCGATTTAAAATTCATTTCTTTGGTTGAAAATTAATCATTTTTAGTTGAAAATTTAAAAAGTTAGTTTTTTTGTTGTTGAAAATTAATCCTTTTAACTTAAAATTTAACTATACCACTTTTGGTTAAAAATTCATTTCTTTTTAGTTGAAAATTTAAAAAATTATTATGTTGTGTTTAAAATTCATTTCCTTGATTGAAAATTGATTTTTCTTAGTTGAAAATTAAAAAATTAGTTTTTGTTGTTGTTGAAAATTGATCTTTTTTAATTGAAATTTTTTTAATTAGTTTTTTTCTTGTTTGAAAATTGATCTTTTTAAATTGAAAATTTGAAGAAAAAACTACTTTCCGTTTAAAATTCATTTCCTTGGTTGAAAATTGATCCTTTTTAGTTGAAAATTTTTAAAATTAGTTTTTTTGTTGTTAAAAATTGATCTTTTTTAGTTGAAAATTGGAAGAAGAAAAAAATTTTGGTTTAAAATTAATTTCTTTGGTTAAAAATTGAATAAACCTCAACCAGAAAAAAAAATTCAAGAAAATAGTTAAATTTTTAACCAAAGATAGTTGAATTTTTAACCTCCAAAGATGAATTCTCCATAAAAAAATGTAAAATCTGATATTTAATGAAAAAAAGATTAATTTGCAACGAAACAATAATTACATTTTTATACAAAAAAGATGGACTAACACAGATGCATTTTTAAACCAAAAATACGAATTTTATGAGAAAAAAAAACAGTCCAGTTTTCAACAAAAAGTAAATTTTGTAACCAAACAGTTGAATTTTCAAACCTCCAAAATTCATTTCCAAAATAAAATGTACCATATTTTTATTTAATTAAAAAAAGATGAAATTCCTCCCAAATGAGATGATATTTAAAGACAAACAGACAAATTTTCAACCAAGAAGATTAATTTTCAACAAATAAGATTTTTCAGTGAAGAAAGAAAAACAAGTTCATCCAAATTGTTGAATTCTAAAGTCAAAAGACAAATTTTCGTTAAAACAGTTGAATTTTGACCTGAAAATATTAGAATATCAGTATTTGAATTTTTGATCAGTATCAGAATTTGAATTTTCAATTAAAAAAGATGAATTTTTAACCAAATAGTTCAAATTTTAACCAAAGAGATGAAATTTAAACCAAACAAATATGAATTTTCAACGAAATAATGTAATATTAGATATTTTAATCAAACAATATTTAAATATCTTTCAACAAACATTTTTTTTCATTTTTTCGAAAATTTTCAAAATGGTGAAAAGCATATAACTTTTTCAATTTTTGTCGAAATTGGAACTGGCATGAGGATAATTTTCAAGTCTTCTTGTCTTGTATCAGAGACTTCGTTACAAATTTTGAAAAAGCTATACCTTTTTGACTTTTGATCTAATCAACAAATTGAACTGGGATAGGTTATATTATTCTGCAGTACCCTTATTTGAATTTTGTTTAGTAAATCCTATTGAAAGTTGAATTTTGAAGTAGAAAGTGTCCAAGATGTACATAAAATTAGTGACATCTATTTATTTTTGGGAAATCTGAAGTTATAATAGAAAGTATGTGTGTCTATGGCGGTAATAATCGAAAGATATAGTGATATAAAATTGAAAATAACGTTTAGGCAGGCATTTGTTTCAAATGCACTCATATGCTAATAAAAAGTGCAAATCTTGAAAATTGTTCATTATAAAGCGCACTACTTTTCACTTTAGGAATTTATGGGTATTCTTGTAAACCGAATTAATAATATTTACAATTTTTCTGTTATTCATGGTGGACTGAATTTGGTTTCATACTTAATTTATTTATATTAGATGCAAAACTTTTTTTTCTAGAGCATTATCGAGAAATACAAGACTCGCTTGCATTTATTATTCAGAATTTCGAAATGTTTTACCAAGAGTCATTCAGGATCACTTATGGTGCAAAATTTTCACGTTATTAAAAAGTTGAAGTTTCGTTGAATGAAATTTAAATATTGTTTCGCCCGAAGTGTGCAGACATCTTGGATTTCTCCGCAAACGTGATTTACCTGAAACACGTTGACCAGGGTTGCACGGTTACGCGTAACTCGAACTTTTATACGTACAATACATATTTCACGTATTATACGTTAAAAATGTAATAAACGTAAAAAATGGCGGACTTGATTGGTTGGGGGCGGTGGCCGGTGAGGGAAAAGAGCATAATATAACCTCACTTATTTCGTAATGCATTAAGTGTGAGATTAAATGAATTATTTTTTCTAAAATTTTAAAAATGAGTAAATCAAAAGATTGCGCCCGGGGCAAAGAGGAAAATTTTTGTCATTTTCCCTCTTAAAAATAAAATTTAACTCTTCCCGAAAGGAATTTCGGGGTCTGCCACCTCTAAACATTTTTTAATAAATTAAGAAGCTATCAAGCAAGTCCGTAAGTGTCTTGGTTGTATTAAAAAATGAGGTTGTATTTATTTTCTATACAAGTGCAGTCGCCATCTTAAAAACGTAAATTACATGTAAAAAACTAGGTACGTAAATCACGTAGGTAATTTATATGTAAAAAACTACGTCAATCATCTAAGGCATATTACGTGCGCAACCCTGACGTTGACACACGTCTGCAGTCTGCAGAGTGAAGACGCTCCACGAATTTCGTGAATTGCATGAATTTCGTGACTTCCTTCAATTACATGAATTCCGTGAATTTCGTGAATTCCATCAATTCCTTGAATTGCGTGAATTCCTTGAATTCCATCAATTTCGTGAATTCCTTAAATTACATGAATATCATTAATTCCGTAGATTTCGTGAATTTCTTAAATTCCATTATTTCCTTGAATTCCGTTAATTCCTTGAAATCCATAAATTTGGTAATTTCCTTCAATTTCACGAATGTCGTGAATTTTTAAAATTCCGTCAACTAAAAAAATTGCTTGAATTTTTTTAATTCCTTGGATTCCTTGAATTTCATGAATTTCTTGAATTCCATGAATTTCTCGAATTCCACGAATTCCTTGAATTCTGTGAATTCAATTAATTCCATGAATTCCGTGAATTCCACAAATTTCGTGATTTCGTTCAATTTCAAGAATTCCCTTGAATTCCGTGAATTCGATCAATTCCGTGAATTCCACGAATTCCTTGAATTACATTAATTCCTTGAATTACATTAATTCTTTGAATTACATTATTCCCACGAATTACATTAATTCCATGAATTTCTTGAATTCTAGGAATTCCATAAATTCCTTGAATTCTGTGAATTTCATTAATTCCACGAATTTCGTGAATTGCATGAATTTCGTGACTTCCTTCAATTACATGAATTCCGTGAATTTCGTGAATTCCATTTCAACCAAAGTGATGAATCTTCAAAAAGCAAAATGATTTTTCAACAAGATTCAGCCCAAAAGATGATTTTTTTAATTAAGAAGATTAATTTTCTAAAAATGTAATAGTTCAATTTTTTTCAATCAAAGATTCGTCTGAAATATTTTGTCTCTTAAACAGTTAAATTGATTTATTCATAATTATTTTTTTGAAAATTCAAATGATTTGTTAAAAATCCATCTTTTCTTGTTGAAAATTAAATATCGTCTAAAAAATTAGTTTTTTCTAACTTGAAAATTCAATAATTTGGTTAAAAATTCAATTATTTTGTTGAAAATTTGTCTTTTTTGCTTGAAAGTTCAACTATTTGGTTGTAAACGCAACTGTTTGGTCTGGTTGAATTTTCAAATTATAAAGAAGCGTTTCCAAACAAATGATCGAAATTTCAAACAAAAAAGATTTAAATTAAACCGAAAACAGTTGAGTGACCTAGAAGATTAATTTTCTAATAAAAAGGACAAATTTTCAACAAAATATATTACTTTAAAAAAAAAATGGTTGAATTTTGAAGCCATAAAGACGAATTATCCACAAAAAAGTAAAATCTTCAATCCGAAAATAATATTTTTTCACAACAAAGTTAATTTTCTAGCAAATAGGTAAATTTTCATAAAAACAGTTTAATTTTGAACCAAATAATTGAATTTTCAAGCAAAAATATGAATTTAGTATTAAGAACCGGATCTGATACTCTTGCTACAGGACGGGGGCGAGTCGCCTAGCCACTGTCGACTTGAGACATTATTAATTTCATAAATATCAATTCAAGTGGGCTCAAATTTTTCAGATTGGATTGGATTTCTTTATATATTCTTGTTTGCTCTATCAAACTGAAGGTCACGTTTGTTAGCGAACATTTTGAATGACAATTCAATTCCGATAAAATATGAATTAACAAGTTGAAGCATTTGAAAAATTCAAAAAATCTAATGGAAATATATTTTTTAAGCCAAACAATGCACAATATGAATGCAAGTCTTGACAAGAAAACGTTTTTTTTCAAACATCCTGCAAAAATGTCATAATAGCTTTTCGAATTTTTTGAAGAAATCAAAAATTCAAATTCTGATTGCATCACAAATTAATGAAAAGTAAACAATTCCATTTTGCGGTCAAATTATGTGCGATACAGAGGAAGATGAATCAACAGAAATTGAGCACTAAAAAATCATGTACAAATTTTGAGGTATTACTTCTTGATGGGATGCCCAGTTTTTGTTTCATTTGTGAAAAACTGTATCAAAAATGAAAAAATATAATTTTTGCATAGACGACACAAGTTGCAAAGAAATCATTGAGATTTTTTCATTTAAAAACGGGCTACAAATTTGCTAATAATTATTTTTTGATACAATAAGCAGTTTTTCTTTCAATCAGTATAAGAGACAGCCTTTAGACGATGGCAACGAAGAAGATCTATCTCCACATGTGTCACCACGTGCATCACCCGAGAAAGAACGTCCTGTGAACAGCGCACGTGAAAGAACATTGCACCAAGGTTCAAGCACATCAGCACTAGAAAACAGCACGGCATTCCCGGTGAGTGATAATCTAAATTTCAGGAGAATCGTTAGAGTGGTTGAATTTAAAAAAAGACTTTAAAACTACTACGGTATTAGGCGAGTACAGCGAATAAGAAAATATTTCACGCCAAGCGACGCATTGAAGGGTGAAGCACGTGAAGCTGTTAGTGTTCTTTTCGCAACCAGTTGCGACTCGAGTCAAATAATGCGTACGTTAGAACTTCATTACCGAAATACAAGAACCGTTGCCCAAAAAATCGTGAACGATTACAAAAATTTACCCACGATAGAGTCCAGCAAAATGAGTTTAACTAGATTCGCGACAAAACTTAGAAATGCTACGATAGCACTTGAAAATCTTCCTTTGACTGGCTATCTACACAATCCCGATTCAGTTAGATTCATTAAAAATGAGCTGCCTTCTGCATTAAAATTAGCGTATAATAGGCATGCCGCGAACGCGAGTATCGAAAAATCAGAGTTGGAAAAACTCGCTGAATTTTTGTATGACGAAGCGGAACTGGCTGTGTCAGGAGGTGTGTTTGATGTAGAGGCTACTGAAAAAAGATTAATTCTAAACGAAAAATATGATCGTAAACTTTTCCTTTAAAAAAAATTAACTTTCAACCAAAAAATGACTTCTACGAAAAGATAAATTTTCAATCCAAAAGGACGAATTTTCTATCAAAAAATACGAAATTTCAACAAAACAGTGTAATCTTCGACCAAAAAAAGATGATTTTTTAACAAAATACTTGATTTTTTAGGAAAATAGTTCAATTTTCAACAAAATAGTTCAATTTTTAACAAAATTATGACATTTTTAACCAAATAGAATTTTTAACTAAAAAAGATTAATTCTAAACGAAAAATATAATCGTAAACTTTTCAATTAAAAAAAATTAACTTTCAACCAAAAAATGACTTTTCTACGAAAAGATGAATTTTCAATCCAAAAGGATGAATTTTCTATAAAAAAGACCAATTTTCAACAAAACAGTGTAATTTTCGACCAAAAAAAGATGATTTTTTAACAAAATACTGGATCTTTTAGGAAAATAGTTTAATTTTTAACAAAATAGTTATATTTTCAACAAACTAGTTAAATTTTCAACAAAATAATGACATTTTTAACCAAATAGCAGAATTTTTAACTAAAAAAGATTAATTCTAAACGAAAAATATAATCGTAAACTTTTCAATTTTAAAAAATGAACTTTCAAGCAAAAAAATTCTTTTCTACCAAAAGATGGATTTTCAATCCAAAAGGTTAAAAATTCATCTTTTTGGTTTAAAATTCCTCTATTCTAGTTAAAGATTCATCATTTTAGTTGAAAATTTAACTATTCCATTTTTCGTTGAAAACTGATCTTTTTTAGTTGTAAATTAAACTATTTGGTTGGAAATTGATCTTTTTTAGTTCAAAATTTAACTATTTGGTTGAAAATTAACAATTTAGTTGGAAATCGTTTTTTTTTTGTTGTAAAAAATTAATCTTGTTTGAAAATTTATCTTATTGGTTGAAAATTCATGTATTCCAGTTGAATAATTACTATTTTAGTTGAAAATTCATCCCTTAAATTGAACATTTATTAGCTTTTATGATAAATTAATAACTGATAATTCAACTATTCCATTTTTGATTCTAAACTAATCTTTTTTATTTCAAAATTCAACTATTTGGTTGAAAATTCATTTTTTTTTAATTAAAAAATTCAACTATTTCGTTGAAAATTCATGAATTTAGTTTAAAAAGTCACCTTTTTTGGTAAATAATTAATCTTCTTCTTTGAAAATTCATCTTTTTTGTTGAAATTCCCGTATTCAAGTTAAATATTTATCATTTTATTTGAAAATTCATCTTTTTAGTTTAAAAAATAAAACTATTTGGTTGAAAGTTAAACTCTTTTGTTAAAAATTCATCTTTTTGGATTAAAATTCCTTTTCGGTTGAACATTCATCATTTAAGTTGAAAATATGTTGATAGTTGGGCCTATGCTTTAAGCAATGAATAATACAAACTATAGTATAGCCTCGGTTCGGATTGAGACTTTAGTTAATAAAAAGCATCCACCAAAAAAAAAAATTCGGGTGTTGAATCGAGACTTGGTGTTTGGAAACCTTGAGGCGTCACAGAGCTCAAGGGAAGACAATGACGCGAAACAATACAGGCAAGAAAGCTAGATATTTTATGTGTACCTGAAAGTGAAAAAAGGGATGCGACAGAAGAGCGATAGGAAATGGGAGATGTAAAAAACGGACTTGATCTATGGTCAGGAGTATAGTGAATCACATAGTATCCAAGGAGACGGTCTGATCATAAATGACAGAGCAAAATGGCATGACAAGGAGCATACATTTGTATCTTCCAGATCGCTGTGGTTTAGAATGATAGTAGAAATCATAAAATTATACTTGATGGTGAAAGGAGTGAAGCAAAAGACCCCTTCTCGGGCACTTCAGGTGATACTATAGGTACTTGAGATCATGGGGAAATAATCATTCTAGTACGATGTATGAATGGATGACTTGACGCCCAACAGGAAGGCACAGTCAAGGTCATGTCGAAGAACCGAAAACGAATAGTAACGGAAACAGATTGCTCAGCGTATGCTTAGAAAAGGGCTCGTCAATTACAAATACTTCACAGTAAAAATTAAACCTTAAAATTTATTTAATGAAGTTAGGAATGTAGGGGAGAGAAAGTAGGAGAAATAAGGGAAAGGAAAGTAAGGGGAAATAACGGGTGAGAAGTAGGGGAGGAAACGTAGGGGAAGTGAGGGAAAATGATGGAAAATTAAGACGGAGGACTAGGGGAAGTGAGAGTAAATTATGAGAGGAATATTAACGGAAGCTAGGAGAAATTAAGATAGGGAAAGTTGAGGAATTAACGGGAAATTGGGAATGTCGAAGCAGAGAAAATGATAAAAAGGGAAGTAGAGGAAATTAATGGATCGGAAATAGGAGAATTGAAGGGAGGTGAAATATAGAAAGTAAAGGGAAATGAGGCGAGAGGCAGTATGGGAATTGAGGGGTGGGAGTGTAGCTAAAGTGAGAGTAAGTTATGGGAGTCAAAGTAGGGGTAGTATGTAAATTAAGGGCAAATGAGGGAAGGGAAATTGAGAAAATTGATGGAAAATAAAGGAAAATGAAGAGAAAAGAGGAATGCAAAAGTAGGGGTAAATTATAGGAGAGGTAGTGTTGGGAAATTATAGGACGACAAGCAGAAGAAATAAGGAAAATGAGGAGTGAGGATGTAGAGATGTTGAGAAAAAAGGTAGGGAAATAAGGGTCGTGAAATATGGGAAGTGAGGGACAGTATGAGAGAGAAAGTAGGGGGAGTAGCGGGAAATGAGAGAAAACTAGGGGGAGTAATGGAAGTAAGGGGAAGTTTTAATTTCCCCTCACGTCCACTACTTTCCTAATGTTACTAATATTTAATAATTGTGACTAAAAACTTAGGAAGAAAAGGAAGATTAAGAGAAAAAAACAACGAATCTGATAAAAAAAACGAATTTTCGGTATCAAAAAGCGCCTATTTAATGAATTTCTTTATTAAAATTGTTCATAACAATGAAAAATGCTGTTGAGTGTCAATATATCTCCTAACAATATTATTCTTGAAGGTAAAGTGAAAGATTCTACAAAACATTTTTTTTTATATCCAAAAGGGCTTATTTAATGAATTCATTTTCGAGAATTGTTTATAACAATTACAAATGTTATGTGTTATTATAACCGGGTAACATATTATTTTAGAGGGTAAAATAAATAATCCTGTTAAAACACGTATTTTTTGTATCTAAATAACAGGGTTGAAAATACAACAAAAATCAGTTTTGTTCATCAATGGAAAGAGGGGAAGTAGGGGGAATGAGAATGTAAGTAGGGGAAAGAGGGAGGGTAAGTAGTGGTAGTGAGGGTTTGGGATGTAGGGGAAGGGAGTGGAAGTGAAGGGTGATGAGGTAGGGGGAGTGTGAAGAGGGGAAACGGGGGAGTTGATAGGTAATGAGGGGAGAGGAAGGTCAGTGATGGGATGAGAAGGGATGGGAGGGAAAGTAGGAGAAGTGATGAGAAGTGAGGTGTAGGGGAAGAAGATTACAGTACCAGCTTGAGATAGAGAAATAAATATGATTTATATTTGATACAATAGTGTTGAACATAGTGTATAAGTTCAGATTTTTGACAAAATCGAGTGCGAAGCACGAGTTACGTGATGAGAATGTGTTCGTTAAAGCCGAAGGAGCTTTAACAAAAGAGAAGTCACAATCACCAAAGTACAGTTGTCGATTATTTGACCTTTAATTTTAAAAGGTCTGGGCGCAAATTTGAGGGAAATGCGGAGGTTGAGCGCGCAGCGCGAGGTAAACACATCATCGAGCGCGAAGCGTGGGATAAATATATTATCGAGCGCGAAGCGCGAGAACCAACAGTCGCGCGCCCCAGGCGCTCTCAAAACTTGTGAGCGAAGCGAGCCGCGCGTGGAGCGCGTGATGAGAATGTGCCCGCGCAGCAAGCAGATTTTTTTTTTTAAATTGTGAAAAAAATCTCTCTGGCTCCGCTGGGATTTGAACACCCGATCTTTCAGATTTCCAGTCAGATGCTTTAACCATTTAAGCTACGGAGCGACGAGAAAATTTTCCTTACAACTTCTACAAGTTGAATGTCAGCGTCATTCGATGTACCTGAAAAATTTCAAACATAAGAGTTTTTATTATTTGATATTATAGTTTTTTGACCAGTGAATACTTTTAAATAATATGGTGTTAATGTTTTTTGTCTACATGGTCGATAAGCAATATTTTGTGAGTTGAACATGTTTTGTCTTTTCATTTTTGTTGTCTCTTGTGTATTTTTTCCAAAAATTTAAATTTTTAATTTTATTCTTATTTTTTACGATTGCAAAAAAGTACTCGTTCTTTCTAAAAATTATAAATAACAAATTTTGTACATCCTCTTTGAGTGAACAAATTTGCCTATTATTTCTTTTCTTTTCTTGTGTCGTCTTCCAAAACATTACATTTTTTTATTTTTAATGTTATTTTTTACGATTAAAGCAACAACTAAGCGTCCTATCGAAAAAATTTTCATGAAAAATTTGTAGGTGTTTTTTTTGGTGAGCAGCTTTTGTCTATTTATTTTTCTGATAGCTTGTTTCGTTTGTCCAAAAACTTAATTTTTTTATGTTGTTTTTCACGAATAAAACAAAAACTACGCGTCCTAGCAAAAAGTGATTCATTACAAATTTTTGTAGATCTTTTTTGGTTGCACGATTTTTGTCTCTTCATCTTTTTTTGTATCTTGCATAGTTTAACCGCAAAATGGAATTTTTCATTATTTTTTGTGCGATTAAAATTTGAATTTTCGATTTTTTGAAAAAATGCAAGAATTTGTTATAATAGTCGTGTAGGATTCCCAAAAATAAACGTTTTTATCTTCTTGACTTTTTTCCATATCGTGCATTGTTCGGCCTAAATGTTAATTTTCGTTTGTTTTTTTTTTTGGATTTTGAAAATGCTTACAACACTTTCACATAAAACCCATTTTTTGGCCAATAGACCACTTAAGTGTCAGTAAAATGACATTTTCCACTTTTCTAGCTGAACTGCGTATTCCAGAGAAAAAGTGAACATGAAAAAAACATTTTACTTTTTTATAAACGTCATTTTTTGGTTAGAACACTGTCGCCTAAAACCCTTCTTCCGATGTAATGTTTCAGATAAAATTTGTTTATATTATTGACATCTCTCTTATTTTAAGTTATAGTATATTCTTTTCAAAAATATTTAAAAACTAAACAAAAAATGTTGTTCATGAAAAAGTAAAATGTTTTTGTCGCGCTTGTTTTTCCACTTGAACCCTCAGCTCAGCTAAATAAGTGAAAAATGCCATTTTCTTGACATTTAAGTGATGTGCTGTTCGAAAGAAAGGTTTCAGGCAAAAGTTTTATAAACAAAAATTTCGTTTATAAAAAAGTAAGATGTTTTTTCACGATCATTTTTTCTCTAGAGCACGCAGTTCAGCTAGAAAAGTGGAAAATGTCATTTTATTGACTTTTAAGTGGTCTAGTGGCCGAAAAAGCGGTTTCAGATAAAAATATTATAAACAAAAAATGTTGTTTATGAAAAATTGATTTGCTTTTTTCACATTTATTTTTTCTCTAGAACACGCAGTTCAGTTAACAAGTGGGAAATGTCATTTTATTGACATTTAAGTGATGTACTCTTGCTACAAAACAGAAGGCAGCGTCAAGTTTTCTACAAACGTAGCCTTGGATACATAATATCAACATAACCTAAAAGTTGTATTTTATGGATTACAAGTATTGTACAATAGTTCTTCCATCCTAATGAAAAAAAGTTATTACCTAAATTCAGCTGCTAGAATCCTTTTTTCTCAATTTCCAAAAGGAAACGTAAGTTCTTTTTTATAATTTCAATTCATGATAAGGTTACCAGACGCGCCGATTTTTTTAGCAAAGGTGCTGATTTCTTACCCTTGGCACTGATGTACTGATTTTTCATGAAATATGCTGATTTTTACCGGAAACGGCGACTTTTTGCATTTTTTTTACATATCTCCATTTTCACATATGTTTTGAAAACAATTTCCCAGTCAATAACGAGAGATATTTCATACCCGGCAAAGCTGGTTTTGTAGGGAATTTTTCGCGTCTAGGAGAAAATCCTGATGCGCTCGGGGGAAACTGATGCCAGCTTTGTGCTCAGCGCCCTAAAATACATGAAAATATCATGCCTGATCTTTTTCTAGCCGATTTCAATAACGAGGGTTATTTCATACCCGACAAAGGATTTTATATGAAAATTTTTTCGTCTAGGGGAAAATCCTGACGCGCTCGGGGAAAGCAGATGTCACATTCGTGTTCAGCGCCCCAAAATACGTAGAATATATCATGCCTGATCTGTTTCCAGAATCTTTTGAAATTTCACGAAATCCCTTAAAAATTTTTTAAGTCCATGAAAATTCCTTGGAATTTTTAAAAATATCATAAAATTTTTCAAATTCTTTGGACTCCCTTCAAATGATTGAAATCTATTAAAAATTCCTCAGAATCTTTTAAAATACCCTGAATAATTTCAAATCCTTTGCATTTTTTAAATCCCTTCAAATTTTCAAATTTCTTGGAATTTTTGCAAATATCATAAAATTTTTCAAATTCTTTGGACTTTCTATTAATGATTGAAATCTATTGAAAATTCCTTGGAATGTTTTACAATATTCTAAAATATTTCACATCTTTTGAGATTTCATGTAATCCCTTAAAAATTTCTTAATTTCTTGAAAATTCCTTGAAATTTTTTTAAATATCATAAGATGTTTCAAATTCTTTGAACTCCTTTCAAGTGATTGAAATCTATTAAAAATTCCTTGGAATCTTTTAAAATACCCTGAATAATTTAAAATCCTTTGCATTTTTTTTAATCCCTTCAAAATGTTAGAATTGTTGAATATTACTTGAAAATTTAAAAATATTATAAAATCTTTCCAATTATTTGGACTCCCTTCAAATTATTGAAATCTAATTAAAATTCCTTTGAATCTTTCAAAATACCCTAAAATATTTAAAATCCTTCTAAATTCCTTCAAATTACTGAAATCAATTAAAAATTCCTGAGATTTAAATTTAACTGAATATTTTTCGAAATTTTTATATACATCTAATCTCTTGGGGTAAACAATTAATTTTTTTAGTTGAAAATTTAACTAATTCGTTTAAAATTCCATTATAAATTAAAATATTTGGTTGAAAATTTAGGTATTTTGTTATAGTTATTCTTTTTTGGTAGAAAAGTATTTCTTTTTATTGAAGATTATTTTTTTTAACTAAAAATTTAACTATTCCATTTTTCGTCGAAATTTTTTTGCAATAGACATTTAATATTTTTGGTTGAAAATTCACCTATTAGATTAAAAATTCCATTAAAAAAAATATATATTTGGTTGAAAATTCATATATTTTGTTAAAAGTTATTCTTTTTTCGTATAATTTTTTTTTTATGCTGAAAATTAATCTTTCTTTGGTTGAAAATTAGTTTTTAATGAAAAATTAATGTTTCAACTATAAATTTAACTGAATTTTTGTCAACAAATTTTTTTATTGACATTTAGTCTTTTGGGGTAAATAATTCATTTGTTTGGTTGATAATTTAACTATTTCGTTTTAAATTCCATTATAAATTAAAATATTTGGTTGAAAATTTAGGTATTTTGTTACAATTATTATTTTTTGGTAGAAAATTAGTTTTTTTTATTGAAGATTAATTTTTTTAACTAAAAATTTAACTGTTCCATTTTTCATCGAAATTGTTTTGCAATAGACATTTAATACGAAGTAGCTAATTTTTCAAATGCATAGTTTAATTTTGAACAAAATATTGGGCTTTTCTACCAAATAGTTGAATTTTTCACTAAAAACAACAGGATAAGTTTTGAACCAGAAATGAAATGTGTCACGTTTTCTGTTTAAAAAATTAATTTTTAACAACAAAAAAACAAATTTTCTACCAAGTAGGTAATTTTTTTAATTAATAATTTATTTTTTAACAAAATAATTTAATTTTCTGCTAAAATAGTTGAGTTTTTAACTAATGAATATAAACTTTCAACCAAAAATTTATTAGTTATATTTTCAGTTTAAAAAATTATCTTTCAACAAAAAAAAACGAATTTTCAACAAAATAGGTGAATTTTCCACCCGGCACTATGAATTTTCAACAAAGAAGATCATTTTTTACCAAGTAGTTAATTTTTCAAATGAATAATTTAAATTTCAACAGAATAATGTGTTACAATTTTTGTTTAAAAAATAATTTTCAACAACACAAAAAAAACGAAATTTTGGCTAGTTACATGAAACCAAAAAAGAATTTTTTTTAACAAAATACATAGTTGAATCCAGAGCCGAAAAGATGAATTTTGAAAAAAGAAGATTCATTTGCTACCCAAAAAAATTAATTTCCAACAAAATACATGTATTTTCCACAAAATAGATTAATTTTTAAACTGGGAGTAAATAGACTTAACTTTCTACCTATAATCTTATTAAATCACTCCAACCTATTGAAATTTGTGGAAAATACCCTAAAATATTTAAAATCCTTTGAAATTCCATCAAACTACTAACCTCTATTGGAAATTCCTTGGAATCTTTTGAAATACCCTAAAATATTTTAAATCCTTTTAAAATATTGAAACCCTGTGACATTTTGTGAAATCTCCTGAAAATTCCTGAAAATTTTTTAAAATGCTCTGAAATATTTCAAGTCCTTTGAAATCTCTTGTAAATTCTTCAAGCATTTTAAGCCTTTCAAAAATTCTTTGCAATTTTTTAAAATACCCTTAAATATTCACAATCCTTTTAAAATATTGAAATCTTTTTAAAATTCAGAAAAGCTCATGAAAATTCCTTTAAATTTTTTAAAATACTCTGAAATGTTTCAAATCCTTTGAAATCTCTTGACAATTCTTTGGAATTTTTCAAAATACCCTCAAATATTCAAAATCCTTTTAAAACCTTGAAATCCTTCGAAATTTTATAAAGGCTCTTGAAAATTCCTTAACAATCTTTTTAATACACTGAAATAATTCAAATCCTTTCAAATCTCTTGGAAATTCTTTGCAATTTTTTTAAATACCTTAAAATCTTTAAACTAATTTGGAATCACTTCAAATTATTGAAATCTACTTAAAATACCCTATGATATGTCAACCCCTTTGAAAGCTTTTGAAATCCTTCAAACGTTCTTCCTAGAAAAGCTAAAAATTATTTTCAATTACATTAATTTAAAAATAATATTTTAAAAGATTTCAAAATTTTCAAAAA
Source organism: Andricus grossulariae (assembly GCA_011634705.1). Classification (NCBI taxonomy): domain Eukaryota; kingdom Metazoa; phylum Arthropoda; class Insecta; order Hymenoptera; family Cynipidae; genus Andricus; species Andricus grossulariae. Next base: position 253,737,533 of record JAABKJ010075445.1, read on the forward strand.
AGGATCTGGAAGAGGATTTTCGTAAAATTTCAGGAAAAATTCGAATCTCAGCATAATAACAAAATTTTCATTAAATTATTGGAAAATTTTTTTATGATTTTTTGTTTTGAATTTTCAAGAGAATATTTAAACAGATTTTAAATACACTTTTGATATGTAAATTAACGTTTCTAGCTTAAAATTGATTAAAATGATATTTTATCAATATTCCTAGAAAAGCTAAACATTATTTTTAATTACATATAATTTTTAAATAATATATAAAGAGATTTCAAAATTTTCAAAAAAGAATTTGAAAGATTTTAAGGGATTCTTTTATATCTTGCAGGATTTTCAAAAAATTGCAGGAAAAATTCGAAGCCCAGGATAAGAACAAAATTTTTATTTGATTATTGTAAAATTTTCAAATGATTTTTTTTTTTAATTTTTAAGAGAATATTTAAAAATATGTTTAAGCTAATTTTGATGTGAAAATTAATGTTTACAGCTTACAATTGATTAAAATGATTTTTCATCAATATTCCTAGAAAAGCTGAAAATTATTTTTAGTTACATTAATTTAAAAATAATATTTAAAAAGGTTTCGAAATTTTCAAACATGGATCTGGAAGAGGATTTTCCAAAAATTGTTTCAGATGAAGATTCATCGTTTTAGTTGAAAATTGATCTCTTTGGTTGCAAATCCAGCCATTTTTGGTTTAAAGTTGATCATTTTTCATTTGAAAGTCTACCTTTATATTCTTAATCAAGAACTTATCTTTTTTTACTAAAAATTTTATTATTTGGTTGGCAATTTTATTACTTTATTCAAAAATCAACAATTTTTGTTCGAAAATTATTATTTTTTGTTAAAAATGCAACTCCTTGGTGGAAAATTAACTTTTTTATGAAAATTGATATTTTCAGTCAAAAAAATTCAACACTTTGATGAAAAACTCTCTTCTAGCTGAAAAATTTACCATGGTTGAAAATTAAACTCTTTTGTTGAAAATTAATTTCAGTTGAAGATTCATCATTTTGTTTGAAAATTGATATCTTTGGCTGAAAATCCACCTATTTTTAGTTCGAAGTTGATTATTTTTCATTGGGAAGTCCACTTTTTTATTTTTTTTTAAGAACTCATCTTTTCTTACTAAAAATTTTATTATTTGGCTGACAGTTTTATTATTTTGTTCAAAATTCAACAATTTTGTGAAAAATTCTCTTCTAGCTGAAAAATCTTCCATGGTTGAAAATTAAACTCTTTTGTTGAAAATTAATTTCAGTTGAAGATTCACAATTTTAGTTGGAAATTGATCTCTGGTAGAAAATCCACCTATTTTTGGTTTAAAGTACTTCAAATCCAGTTATAATTCGCGGTATTCCACTTGCAGTCTGGAGTAATGCACTTGTATTCTGCAGTGATTCACTTGTAAACCAGAGTAATTTAAGCAATCCCTGATTACACTTGTAATCTATGGTATTCTAGTTATCATTCGGAGTAATCTAGTTCAAATTTGCCTTAAACCACTTGTAATCCAGAGCAATTAACTTTTAATCCACATAATCTTCACTAATTCAGATAATCCACTTGTAATCCAGGCAATCCAATTTTTATAATTACTAATCCAGTGCTAATCCGTGGTATTTCACTTGCAACCTGGAGTAATCCACCTGAAATTTCGGAGTAATGGACTTGTAATCGGAGTAATCCACTTGTAATCCAGAATAATCTAGTTATATTCTGAAGTAATATAGTTCAAACCCGCCGTAAACCACTTGTAATCCAGAGTAATACATTTTTAATAAAGATAATTTGTAGTATTTCAGACAATCCACTTGTAATCCAGGCAATCCAATTTTCATAATTACTAATCCAGTGCTAATCCGCAATATTCCATTTGTAACCTGGAGTAATCCTCCTGGAATTTTGGAGTAATTGACTTGTAATCGGAGTAATGCACTTGTAATCCAGAATAATCTAGTTATAATCTAAAGTAATCTAGTTCAAATCCGCAGTAATCCTTTTGAAATCCAGAGTAATACACTTTTAATTCAGATTAATTGTATAAGAGACAGATTACAGGGTGTCGATTTGATAACCCAGGAAGGTCGAATAGACCATCACAGAGAGTCGAACTTATCATCGCAGAGGATAGAACTGATAATCACATAATTTCAATTTTACCATCTCGAAAGGTCAAAACGACCATCACAGAGAGTAAACTGACAACATTTGAAACAAAACGTTTATTTTTGAAAATTTTGAAGAAAAATGAAGAAGCTATTTAGAAATTTTATATCATTTGAAAGAATAACCAAATAAAGCAATAATTTTTATATTTTGCAACATGATACATTTTTTAAAATTCTAGTATATTTAAGGGGTATTTAAAAGTAAAAAAAAATAGATAAATAATTCAAACCTTGCAAAGATGTCGTAAATATTTAAACAGAATGCAGATTCTCAAGATTATGAACAACAAATTTGGATGCTTGAAAAAAATGTTGGAAGTTTTCACGAAATTAAATAAATTTGCTCAAGATTGAAAAAAATTTCTAAAATAGTCAACAAAAAATCTGAAAAATTTTATGGACATTTTTTTTTTTTAATAATTAATCCTTTTGGCTCAAAATTATTATTTTTTATCAAAAAATCATTTTTAACTGAAAATTTAATTATATAATAGTTGTTTAAACATCAATCTTGATCGGATTTAAATTCAACTATTTGTTTGAAATTTTCCGTATGTTGTTGAAACTTTCATTTATGTAAATTAATGTTTGTAGGTAGGAAATTCAACTATTTTGTTCACATTTGTCTATTTGGACAGGAAATTCGACATTATGGATTGATATAATTCAATTTTTTTGTTAAAAATAAACAAATTAATTTGATTTTCAAAACTAGAAAGTTTATTTTTCCATTTCTGGTTGAAAATTGATCTTTTTCATTTTAAAATTCAATTATTTGGTCGAAAATTTATCTTTTTTATTTTAATATTCAAGTATTTGGTTGAAAATTCATCTATTTTGTTGAAAATTCTTATTTTTCGGTAGATAATTAATAATTTTGTTTGTAAATTCAATTACTTGATTGAAAATTAAACTCCTTTGTTAAAAATTGATTTTTTTAAGATTCATCATTTTAATTGAAGAATCATCTCTTCGATTGTAAATTCACATATTTTGTTGAAAATTTTATTTTTTTTATAATTTTTTTTTACCTGATAATTAAAGCAATCCAGTTAAATATTCCACAATTTTAGTTGAAACTTCATCTCTTCGATTGAAAATTAAACTATTCCAGTTAAAGGTTCATCATTTTAGTTTAAAATTCATGACTTTGATTGAAAATTTAACTATTTTGATGAAAATTCGTTTCTTTCTTAATGTAAAATTAATTTTTTAACTGTATATTAAACTATTCCATTTTTGGTTCAAAATTTACCTAGTTGTTTGAAAATTTATCTTTTTTATTCATCTTTAACAAAATTGTTGAATTTTCAACAAAATAGTTAAATTTTCAACAAAATAGTTAAATTTTCAACAAAATAGTTGAATTTTCAACCAAAAACATTAATTTTCAAACAAAAAGATAAATTTTTAACCAAAAATATTAATTTTCTACCAAACAGGAATAATTTTTAACAAAATATACAAATTTTCAAAAAAATAATTCAATTTTGAACCAAAGAAATTAAGTTTGAAGTAAAATAATGAATCTTCAAATGAAAAGATTAATTTTCAACAAAATAGTTGAATTTCCAACCAAAAAAGATTTTTTAGTCAATGAAGAAAAAAAATTTAATCTAAAATGTAAAATTTTCTGGTCAAAAAGACGAATTTTTTACAAGACAGTTGAGTTTACAATACAAAATTTGAATTTTTAACAAAATTGAATTTTCTACAAAATAGTTAAATTATCAACCAAAAAGGTAAATTTTTAACCAAAAAGATAAATTTCTAACCAAAAAGATTATTTTTCAAAAAAGAAAATTAATTTCCTACCGAAACAGACAAATTTTCAACAAAATACAGTTTTCAACGAAGTAATTGATTTTTCAACTAAAAAAGTTTAATTTTTCACCAAAAAAATGGAATAATTACATTTTTAGTTTAGAAAGCTAATTCTCAAATAAAAAAATAAAAAAATAATAATAATTTTCAACAAACTAGTTAAATTTTGCTTTGAATATTCAACCAAGAAAATTAAATTTTTACAGAAAGATAAACACGAATTTTCAACAAAAAAATGAATTGACAATAAATAGTTGAATTTTCAACTAAAAAAGATTTAAAAAATGTGGAGCACAAATTAAAAAGTTACAATTCAAGGTTAAAAAATTAATTTTCAGAAAAAAATTGATTTTCAAGAAATAATGAAGTTTTCAACCAAAGAGATTTATTTAAATTTCATTTTCTAATTAAAAGACGAATTTTCAATCAAGATGAATAACTTTTTACAAAAAATAAGAATTAAAAAAAATGAATTTTCAAAAAAATAGTTGAATTTTCAACTAAAAAACATTAATTTTCAACAACAAAAATGAACTTTCAAACAATAGTTGTATTTTCAACCAAAAAAGATTAATTTTTCACCAAAAATCGAAGTTACATTTCAAGTTTCAAAAATTAATTTAAAAAAATTGATTTTCAAAAAATAATGCAATTTTCCACCAAAGAGATGAATTTTCTACAAAACAGTTGAATATTCAACCAAAAAAATTAATTTTTTACAAAAAAAACACTAGTTATCAACAAAAAAATGAACTTTGAAACAAGAGTTATATTTTCAACCAAAAAAGATTAATTTTTCTCCAAAAATCGAAAAGTTACATTTCAAGTTTCAAAAATTAATTAAAAAAAAAAAAATGAAATTTTCCACCAAAGAGATCAAATTTAAATATTGGGGTAAAAATTCATTTTATTAGTTGAAAATTCATCTCTTTGTTTAAAAATTTGAAAATCTTGATAACTATTTTCTTTAAATTAATTTTTTGAACTAAAAATGCAATAGTTCCATTTTGGATTGTAAATTTGAAAATACAACTCTTTGATTGGAAATAACATTTTCAGATGAAAATTCAACTGCTTTGGTAGATATTTAAAATCAAAATCCTTTTTCGTTGAAATATCTACTATTAAATTTTTCGTTAAGAATTCATCTTTTTTGATTGCAAATTCAACCACTTGGTTGAAAATTAATTTTTCAAACTAAAAATTCAATTTTTAAAATTTTTGTTGAAGATTCATCTCTTTAATTGAAAATTTAACTATTTTGTTGAATTTTTTTTTTTTTGAAAATTAATTTTTTAACTGAAAATGTAGTTATCCCATTTTTAGTTGAAAATTGATCGTTTTTAGTAGAAAATTCAACTGTTTTGGTAGATAATTTGACTCTTTGATCTCTTTGGTTGAAAATTAATTTTTTAACCAGAAAATTTAGGTTTCTTTAATTTTTGGTTGAAAATTTGCCTTTTTTATTTAAAAAATTATTTTTGGAAGTAGTTAATGCAACTGATTGATTGAAAACTCTTTTTTTAGTTTGAAAATTCATCTCTATTGGCAAAAATTTCAAATTTTTTGGTTAATAGTGCAAATATCTTTCAACCAGAGGGTTGAATTTTTAACCTAAAAAGATGAATTCCCAATAAAAAATATTCATAGTTGATACTTCAATTGAAAAATATTTTTTATTTAAAAGAAAAAACCGTTGAACTAAACTTATAAAAGATAAAATTACTACAAGAAGAGATGAATTTTCAAATCAAAAAGTAAAATTTTCAAAAGGAGTTACATTTTTAACCGACGAAGATTTTTAGTCAAGAAAGAATATAAATTTTAATTTTCAAACAAAAAATTACATTTTCAATTAAAAAAACGAGTTTTGAACCAAGAAGATCAATTTTCTACTGGAAAAGATGAATTCATAACAAAAAACATATATTTTTAACCAATTAGTTACATTTTCAACCAAGAAGATTAATTTACTACCAAAAAAGAGGAATTTTCAACAAATTACATCAATTACAACCAATTAGTTCAATTTGAAATTGAAAAAGATCAATTATCAAACAAAAATGGAATAGTTAAATTTTCTTTCAGAAAAAAATAACGTCAAGAATGGCAATAAACATCCAAATATCAACTTTTCATTTAAAAAACGATACTTTCACAAAACAGGTGAATTTTCAAACAAAAAATTTAAATTTTCAATTGAAAAAATGAATTTTCAACCCCAAAGATTAAATTTCTACTAAAAAATATGAATTTCCAACAAATGACATAAATTTTCAACTAAATACTTGAATGTGTATAAGAGACAGCTCTTAAAGCTCCTAATTTAAAAATGTGGTCTTTGAAGTGTCCTATTTTCAAGACTTGGTCTCTAAACTCCCCTGCTTTTAATATTTGTTTCCTAAAGTCTCCTATTTTCAATCTAAAGTTCCTCTTCTTAGCATTTAGTGCCTAAAATCACCTATTTTCAACATCAGCTTCTGAAAATCTCCTATTTTCAAGATTTTTGTTTCCGAAAGCCCCCGATTTACAATATTTGGTCATTAAATTCCTCTATTTTAAAGTTTTGTTTCATAATGTCCGCTATTTTCAAGATTTGGTTTCACAAGTCTCCTAGTTTCAAAGTTTGGTCTCTTAAAGTCCCCTATTTTTAAGATTTGTTTCCTAAAGTTTTCTATTTTCAAGATTTGGTCACTAAAGTCCCTTATTTTCAAGAATTATTTCTGAAAGTCCCTAAAGTCTCTAAAGATCCCTTTTTTCAACATTTAATGCCTAAAGTCATCTATTTTCAAGATCAGCTTCTGAAAATCCCAGATTTTCAAGATTTGTTCCCTAAAGTCTCTTTCGAAAGTTTCCTATTTTTAAGATTTGTTTCCGTTGTCCCCTATTTTTAAGATTTGTTTCCCAAGCTCCCCTATTTTCAAGATTTGTCTCATAAAGCCCCTAATTTAAAAATGTGGTCTCCAAAGTGTCCTATTTTCAAGATTTGGTCTCTAAACTCCAAATTATATTGTTGAAAATAGAAGAAAACTGAAAACATTTTTGAAAATTGGAGAAAATTGATAACTGTGTTTCCAACAGTTGAAAATTGAAGAAAGTTGAAGAAATTGAAAATTGAAGAAAATTGATAACTGAATTTTCAACAGAAGAAAATTCTATGTTTGAAAATAGAAGAAAATTGAAAAAAAGTTAAAATTGGAGAAAATTGATAACTGAATTTTCAATAGAAGAAAATTCTATTGTTGAAAATTGGAGACAATTGAAAAAAACTGAAAATGGGAGAAAATTTATAACTGAATTTTCAATAGAAGAAAATTCTATTGTTGAAAATAGAAGAAAACTGAAAACATTGTTGAAAATTGGAGAAAATTGATAACTGAATTTTCAATAGTTGAAAATTTAAGAGAGCAGAAAAAAATTGAAATATGAAGAAAATTGATAACTGAATTTTCAACAGAAGAAAATTCTATTGTTGAAAATTGAAGACAATTGAAAAAAAATGGAAAATTGGAGAAAATTGGATAAAATTGATAACTGAATTTTCAACAGTTGAAAATTCAATTGTTGAAAATAGAAGAAAACTGAAAAAAAATTAAAAATTGGAGAAAATTGATGACTGAATTTTCAATAGAAGAAAATTATATTGTTGAAAATAGAAGAAAACTGAAAACATTTTTGAAAATTGGAGAAAATTGATAACTGTGTTTCCAGATTTCACAAGGATTTCAATTATTTCTGATAGATTTGAAAGATTTCGTAGAGATTTCAATTATTTCAATAATTTCACAAATATTGTCGACTATTTTAAAAATATTTCAAATATTTCGCAAAGATTTCCAAAGATTTCCAAAGATTTCACAAAGATTTCGATGATTTCCCAAAGATTTCTAAAGATATCAGAAAGATTTTCCAAATATTTAATGATTTCCCAAAGATTTCACAAAGATTTAAAGTATTTCGCAATGATTTAAAAATGTCATAAATATTACCGAATATTCAAAAAATATTTCAAAGATTTACAAATATTTCACAAAGATTTCAAATATTTCGCAAAGATTTGAATAATTTCACAAATTTTGTCGACTATTTTAAAAATATTTCAAATATTTCGCAAAGATTTCCAAAGATTTCACAAAGATTTCAATGATTTCGGATAGATTTGAAAGATTTCACAAAGATTTTAATAATTGCACAAATGTTACTGAATATCTCAAAAATATTAAAAATATTTCACAAAGATTTCCCAAGATTTCACAAAGATTTCAAATATTTCGCAAAGATTTCAATAATTTCACAAATATTACAGAATATTTCAAAAATATTTCAAATATATCACAAAGATTTCCAAAGATTTCACAAAGATTTAAATTATTTTAATAATTTTACGAATGTTACTGAATATTTCAAAAATATTAAAAGTTTAAATGCTTATCATTTTTGTTAGAAATTTATCTCTGGTTGGAAATTCGTTTTTTTTTTTTGAAAATCAATGTTCTTAACTCAAAATTTTTCTATTCATTTTTTGATTAAAAGTTTATCTTTTTAGTAGAAACTTCAACTATTCGGTTAAAAATTGACATATTTTGTTCAAAATTCATCTTTTGTTTAAAAATTCAACAATTTGTTTAACAATAAATATTCCGTTTTGGTTGAAGATTTAACTATTTGAAAATTCATCTTTTGTTTGAAAATTCAACTATTTGGTTGAAAATAAATATTCTGTTTTGGTTGAAGATTTAACTATTCAATAATTTTTTGTTTTTCTGTGAAAATTTATAATTTTAGTTGGAAATTTATATATTCGGTTGAAAATTCGTGTTTTCGGTTGAAAATCAATTTTTTCAACTCAAAATTTTACAATATATTTTTTGCTAAAAAGTTTTTTTTTTAGTACAAAAATTTAAACTATTTGGTTAAAAATTCAACTATTTGGTTCACAATTAATAATCTGTTTTAACTTGAGATTCATCATTTTAGTTGGAAATTTATATCTTTAATTAAGCATTAGTTGTTTTTTTTATTGAAAATTAATTTTTTTCACTCAAAATTTCACTAATCATTTTTTGATTTAAATTTTATCTTTTTTAGTAGAAACTTGACCTATTTGGTTAAAAACTTACCTATTTTCCAAGGACTTTGCGAGGATCCGTAAATTTGTTGTAGCTCACCAAAAATATTAATATTCAACCAAATACATACTTTCTTAACCAAATAGTTGAATGTTTAACTGAAAATTTGAAAATTTCTAACAAAAATAGAATAGTTGAATTTTAATTCATGAAAATTAATTTTGAACAACCAAAAACTAAATTCTCAACCAATAAGATGACTCTATGACAAGTAAGATTAATATTCTGCCAAAGAAGACAAATTTCAAACAAAATACATTAATTTTTATCTAAAAAGTTGAATTTTCGACTGAAAAGTAAAAATTTTCATCCAAATGAAGAATTTTTTAATTAAAAAGGTTATTTTTTGAACAAAAAGTGG
>JAABKJ010075445.1:253750504-253780850 GCA_011634705.1 Andricus grossulariae
GTAAAAGTTCAAAAAATTCGAAATAGATTCAGTCTACTGTTTTTTCCGAATTTTGCAAGTTTTTATTAACCTAGAGTTAAGAAAACCAATGAATAATTAAATTCAGTATTAATGATTGTTCCATAAATTGTTTATTATTCATTACAATATTTTCTTGAAATATTTCTTGAAAAATGCAGTTTTTTATATAACTGTTCACTTTTTATCCGCTTTTGAATTATTGTAAGGTAAAATTCTAACAAAACTAATTCTCGAAACAAATTATCATTGTCTATAACTATACAGTTTCAGCGTCATGCTAGACATTTGCATTGTTTTTCGAAATCTCAAATTTTTCTTTGAATTTTTAGTTATGAACAAATAATAAATAAACATCATAGAGAATAATTTTTGAATAGTATTTTCATTGATTTCTTCTCGGGTCAATGGGGTAACCTTGCCGCTTTCCATGTTTATTTTCGCCCGTCTTTTAGAGCGACTATGCCTCGTATACACTCCAACAAGAACTTTGGACTTCTCCAATATTGCAAAGACATCACCATTGGATGTTGACATAACAATTTGCTCTTGGGTTGGCACAGGCACATAGAAATTATATCCTTTTTTCAGTTCAATTAGTTTATCAGCAGGAAAAGTGTATTTTCGAAGTTCGAATATCCGGTGAAGATTCCTTAGGGAAATAAGCCGAATAAATCTATTTGTAAGTTGTTCAGGCCCGCATCCGAATACGCCAGATGAAGGATGTCTTGTATGTGGAGATATGGATCTGGATGGAGCCATGAAACGGGTAGGAGACCTGGACCTGGCATGAAGAGGAGGCTCGGCAGGAGGAAGAGACCTCTCAGCAGAATTGTGTCTTTCAGAAGAATTAGAAGTTCCTCCACGAGGAACATAAGGAATAGGCGCGCCATTAGGTAAACATTCGAATTGTGAACTGAATTCTGCAACAATAAAGTGTATGATTGAATTAATTTAGTTTAAAATATATTTAATTTGTGACCTGCTCACACGTGTTCCATAGAAGCTACTATAGTCTATTTCAGAGGTCTGATGGCCGAAGAATGAGTCAGTCACTTTAGTTTAAATTGGAATATTAAATTCTCATCACCATGGGGAGAAATGGGGAGAAAAAGGTTATAATAATTTTATTCGAAAAAAAGTCGATGGGAGTTTCAATTGGTCGTAAATAATTTTGTTAACTTTTAAAATTCACTCCGTGAAAAGGGACCCTCACTTTTATTGATAAATCTTCATAACTTTAATATAACGGTTCCAAGAATTGTTTAAAAGGGGAAAAAACTCGAAGCACTGTTTTCAATTTTCGCGTAATGTTTTCACAAGAATGATTATTTTTGATCATAGTAACAGTTGTTAGTTCTGAAATAAAACTATTCAGTTACATTAAAATCATTTCTGGTTTTGGTTTTTTTTTTAAGAAACGTGTAATTATTATTGATTGCATATTTATCATGAAGAGTTCGTCATACCTGATGGAGAAATTAAAAAGGAGACCGTATTATGCGCAAAATATATATATAATCTCCACATACAGAACTCAAAAAACAGAAGAACGGAGCAATTAGAAGTAAGCTAAATGTGTAAATGTGTTACACAAAAGATGGGTTTTATCACGATTAATGAAGAACACATTCTAGAAAACTTTGAATGTGATTTCCGGTTAGATTTGTATTCCCGGTTTTACTTTATTTCCAGGTAATATCCCGGTTTTTCCGGTTAGTAGACACCCTGCTTTCAGTTGAATAAAAGCCAAATAAAACCCTTATTATGAAAATTATGAGTTATATATTAGTAAACCCGACCCGACGTTTCATTAATTCTAGTCTAGCGCCTGCGTGGGAAGGAGGAACGGCTCTTCCGCTTGGGTAACCTTTCCTTTCGTCTCGCTCTAGCCATCAGAGAAGCTACGTACTTCCGGTGCATGAAATGTCAACGACAATTGTGTGGGCAACACAAAAAAGTATTATGTCCCCAATGCGCTCTTCAAAAAGATATAGATAAGCGAAAATATTTCAAATGGTTCTTTACTAGTTTTTCTTATTGTTCACCAAATTATGCAAATTTGCTTTATTTTTTCGTCTTTTGGACATTAGTTATAGAGATTTTACCATGACCGCGAGTGGTTAAAACATTTTGAGTAGAACACATCCCAGAATGCAGAAATCGGATTTGAAAAATAGCGGCTTTTAGGTGATATGGAAGAAGTCTGAATTCGAAGTATTAATGCAATAATTATTGAAAAAAGTTTTTGTGCAATAAAAAAAGTTGGGGTCGGATACGACCCCAACTAATCTTCTGGGCCTCTGATCTCCACCTTGTACTAGAAGGGTTAACAAAAAAATAAATGAATTTTTATAATAAACAACGAATAGCTAATAGGAACAAAGTAAAAAGAGTTATTATTTCATCTCATTGTAGCTGACGCCAATTTCTTAATGAAGCTTTACATTATTGAAGTAATAATTACCACATTATTTTATTCAAAATCGATAAAGATCTAGCGCGAGTCATTACGTCCTTGGATGACATCAAAGTCTCGCTGGTAATGGCCAAGACCAAGGTGGCACGAATTGGAGAGACTAGCATCCCACGCCTAGAATTATGTGCTGCCGTACTACTTGTACGCTTGATAGCTCATCTTCGGTCTGTTCTTGGACTACCTTCTTCGGTTATCTTTCATCTTTGGTCGGACTCTTTCAATACTCTGGACTGGATTAGAGGTCATCCGTTGCGCTGGAAAACATACATCGGAAACCCCATGGCGGAAATACAATCTACGCTACCTAAAGCTAACTGGCATCACGTGCCTGGGGTTGATAACCCAGCAGACTGCGCCTCGCGTGGTCTGCCACCATCACGTCTAAAAACGCATCATCTCTGGTGGAATGGTCCGGAATGGTTGTCAAAACCATCGACTTCCTGGCCTTCGACAACAGGAATCGTGGACCCTACTATTGACCGGGAGGAGAGAGTGGTTACACATAATATTGCGCTAGATGGGGATCCTCCTTGGTCTCTGCTGAGTCGTTACTCAACTTTGTCGAAATTACTTCGCATTACAGCTTTATGTTGGGCATTCTACGAGAGGATTCGTGGAAAGAAAAGTGACCTACCGCCCTGTCAGGTCACACCTGCTGCTTTAGAACAGGCAAGACTACGCTTGATCGGATATGTGCAGAGAAGACACTATCCCGATGAGATAAAACAGCTAGATTTTTTTCGCAATCCGCAATCTAGCCCAAACATTTTTAATAGCAGTTGTGTATTATCTTAATCAGGATCTTGTTTCTATCTCTTTGAACAAGAAAGCGATTTTTTTATCGCAACCCGCAATCGATCCTGTGCCAATTTTATACTATTGCCATTTTCAGATTTTTGTTTTACACTCGCATAGCCAAAGTGTGGTAAAATCCCAAACATTTTTAATACCAGTTGTATATTTTCCTAATCAGGATCTTGTTTTCATTTCTTTTAACTAAAAAGTGATTTTTTGATCGCAATCCGCAATCGAGCCTGTTCCAATTTTAGACTATTGTCATTTTCAGATATTCCATTTTTCCTTTGCATTCGCATAGTCAAAGTGTGGTAAAATCCCCAAAAAATTTAATAGCAGTTGTATATTCTCCTTATCAGGATCTTGTTCTTATTTTTTTTTCAACTGGAAAGTGATTTTTTTATCGACATCCGCAATCAAGCCTGTTTCAATTTCAGACTATTGTTATTTTCAGATTTTTGTTTTACATTCGCATGATCCAAGTGTGGTAAAATCCCAAAAAATTTTAATAGCAGTTGTATATTTTCTCAATCAGGATCTTCTTTTGAATTCTTTTAACTGGAAACTGATTTTTTTCGCAATCCGCAATCTAGCCCAAACATTTTTAATAGCAGTTGTGTATTATCTTAATCAGGATCTTGTTTAAACCAGTATGGTTCCAGCTATTGAAAATAAATGTAATGACATTGCTATCAGATGTGAACGTAAAAGATTAATTAATGATCAATGTGCATATCGTTTAAAAACACACAATAATGTCATAACAAAAGCCTATGCTCTCTCTAAAGTCCATAAACCTAATTTAAGTTGTAGACTGATTGTTTCTACTGTTGATTCTCCCACTCACAATTTATCTAGGTATATTTCAAATATTTTACAACCTGCTTGTATTAACACTAGTTCGATGGTTAAAAATAGTTGGGAGCTTGAAGATATTTTTAAAAACATCATTGTTCCGAAAAGTCATTCAATAGTTTCTTTAGATATAGTGTCCATGTTTGATAGTATCCCACTAGATCTTGCTTCAGATTGTATTGAAGAGAAACTTATTTTAAATCATAACTTAACAAAAATAACAAAAAATGAATTATTAATTGGTTCCAGAACGGTTTTTAATGGTATTGTTTTCTCATTTAATAATAAATTTCATCATCTAATTTCGGGTTGCCCTATGGGTTTACCTTTATCCCCAGTTGTTTGTGATTTAGTTTTACAGGATGTTGAAAAAAAGAGCTCTAAATTTATTAGATTTCACACCTATTTTATGCAACAGGTATGTAGACGACATTTTAGCCATTGTTCCTACTGACAAGATTGAAGCTTTCTTAAATGTGTTTAATAGCATTGAAGACACTCTGGAGGAAAATGATTCCTTGAGGCTGATTTGTACACTGAGCAAATCGATATTATCAGCTGGCGAAAACTGGACAAAAATGTGGAAAGCACAATATAAACAAACTCAAAGTATTAATCTAACAGTTAGGCCTTCCCATCACTAGTATCAGCGTTTTCCTTCTCGAGGGACATGTTGACGGGCAGACATTTTTTCCTATCTACTGACGTGTGGTCTTGCCTATAAAATCGTCCTTAAAATTAATTACCATATATTACCATGAGTTTTCTTCGACTTCCGATAAAAACAATATGAGATTTTACATTTACGTTTTCTTAAAATTGAATTGTGGCGCGGAAAATATTAGTTCACATATTATTTACATGTATTACTTTATAATTCGTTGAAATTGTTCAAATCCAAGTATGAGTAACAAACGATGTCTGCGTGGAGGAAACATGAAACTGGCACGAAGTGGAAGCTCGGCATGAGAAGCGGATCCATCAGGAGAATGAGGTGTTCCAAGAGGAGGAGACCTGTCAGGAGCATCAAAAGTTACACAGCGAGGAACACTAGGAAGAGGTTCGACATTCGGTGAGCATTCAAACTGTGAACTCAATTCTGTATCAGGAAACCGAGTATTCATTTTCTTATGTATTTTCAGCAGGAAGTAATATTCTTATACTTTTTTTTTAATTATTAGGGTCAGTACACGTCAGAAATATTTGAAAATTCAACTACTAGGTTGGAAGAACTCCTTTGTTAAATAATAAATTTTTTGGTTGATTTATCTTTTTCGGTAGAAAATTAATCTTTTTAGTTGAAAACTCATCTTTTGTAGTCGAAAATATATGTATTTTGTAAATAATTCGTTGTTTTCTTTGTTGTTAAAATAAATAAATAAATTTTGATAATCTAATATTAATAAATTATAATTAATAAAGTAGAAAGCAAATAATCGAAATATTAACAACGATCATAAAATTAAATTAATTAAATTAAATTGATCTATTCATTCTTTTAACAGAAAACTTAAGTATTCCATTTTTGGTTAAAAATTTATGTTTTTTATTTTAAAATTGAATTATTTGGTGGAAAATTAAGGAATTTAGTTGAAAATCCATATTTTTGGTTGAGAGTTTAACTATTTTGTTAAAATTCGTTTTTGGTTATAGTTGAAAATTAATTTTTTTAACTGAAAATATATGTATTTTGTTGAAAATTTGATAGAAAATTCAACTATTTTGTCGAAAAGTCGTCTTTTTTGGTTGAATTCAACTGTTTTTTATTTAAAATTAATTTTTTTTATCGAAATATCAACTATTACATTTTCCGTGAGGAATGCATCTTTTTGTTTGAAAATTCAACTACTAGGTTGGAAGAACTCCTTTGTTAAATAATAAATTTTTTGGTTGATTTATCTTTTTCGGTATTTTTTTCATTTCAAGCGATTTATTTTTTTGTTGAAAAGTTCACTGTTATATTTTTTATAGAAAAGTAATTTTCTTTGTTGAATATACATCTTTAAGCCAAGTAATTCATTTTTGAACCAAAAATAAAAAATAATTGTTAACAAAATTAATAAAAAGTTTTTTTAATTGTTCAGGAATTTTATTATTCGGTAATTTTTTAATTCGGCAATTTTAGAGTGTCGGGAATTTTATTTTCTGGATTTTTCAGCCGTCCCGATAAATTTGTTAAACCTGGCAGAGTTTTCTTTTCTATAAAGAAAAGTTTGTTTCTCTACTTCTTTAAATGAGAAATTGGTTTCAACAGTTGCCGTAGTTACTAATGATCGGAATGTTGTCTAGCTTGATTTATTCGACGACAGCGTTAGCAAAGGTCTCCCAAGAAGTTTCAGAAAAAAAATAAAAATAAAAAAATAAAAAAAAACTTCAAAGATACCGAAGGAAATGCGTTCTTCAATATTCCCTGGTTTATGGTCGGAATAGGGACCATCTGCATAACACTCAGACGCCTTCCTTTTCTCGTAAAATTTATTTTTTTTCCAGGTTCGAGTGGCCTGCTTCCTCACTTTTACGGGCTTGTACCTAATCTACCAATGTCATCGGAAGTTATTATTAATTTTAATTTGGAACACTTCCTCTCCTATTTCCTGTTAATTGAAGTTTTCTAGGTCTTTTTTACAAGAAAATTAATTTTTTTGACTGCAAATTTAACTATTTAATTTCTTGATTAAAATGTATTTTCCTTAGTTGAAAACTTAACATTTAAAAATTTTTTTTTTTTTATTCAACTGTATAGTTAAAAATTCATCTATTTGATTGAAATTTCGACTATTTGATTTATTTTTCAACTGTTTTAATGAAAATTCAACCATTAATTAGTTTAATTATATTAATCTGAATTTTTAATTAGTTGATGGATAAATGATTTATATTATTTTATTTTATTATTAATTAATCAATAAATGAAAGAATGAATGAATAAATAAATAGATAAAAAAAATTAAAATAAAATAAATAAATTAAATTAAAATAAAATATCCTTGGATTGGAAACTTCATTTTTGTATTAAAATTTAATCATTTTAGTTTGAAAATTTGTCCCTTTTAGTATGAATTTCATCTTGTTTGGTTAAAAATGTGTTTGTTTATTCTGAATTTTTTTGCTTGTTGAGAATTCAACTATTTTGTTGAAAATTCAACTGCTTGGTCAAAAGTTGAATTATTTTGTTGGTTGATGATTTATAATTTTAGTTAAAAAATTCTCTCTTTTTTTTTAAATTGAACTATATTGTAAAAAATTTCTTTTTTACAAGAAAATTAATTTTTTTGACTGCAAATTTAACTATTTAATTTCTTGATTAAAATGTATTTTCCTTAGGAGTGGTTCTAAATATGGCAAAACTGCGGCAAGTCTCTCCAGCGTCACCTGTCGCCCAAGAAAATTTTCTAAGTAGTCCTAAAGATGGCAAAACTGCGGCAAGTCTACCCAGCGGCATCTCTTACACAAGAAAATTTTCTAAGAAGTTGCGAAGATGGAAAAACTGCAGCAAGTCTCTCCAGTGGCATCTCTCACCCGAAACAATTTTATATGCAGTAGTGGAGATGGCAAAACTCCGGCAAGTCTCCCCAGCAACATCTATCGCCCAAGAAAATTTTCTAAGTTGTTCTAAATATGGCAAAACTGCGGCAAGTCTTTCCAGCGTCACCTGTCGCCCAAGAAAATTTTCTAAGTAGTTCTAAAGATGGAAAAACTGCGGCAAGTCTCCCCAGCGGCATCTCATACCCAAGAAAATTTTCTAAGAAGTTGCAAAGATGGCAAAACTGCATCAAGTCTCTCCAGCGGCATCTCTCACCCGAGACAATTTTATATGCAGTAGTGAAGATGGCAAAACTGCGGCAAGTCTCCCCAGAGGCATCTCACACTCAAGACAATTTTCTATGCAGTAGTGAAGATGGCATAACTGCGGCAAGTCTCCCTTGCGGCATCTATCGCCCAGGAAAATTTTCTGAGTGGTTCTAAATATGGCAAAACTGCGGCAAGTCTCTCCAGCGTCACCTGTCGCCCAAGAAAATTTTCTAAGTAGTTATGCGCTAATGAGGAATTTGTTTAACACTGTATTCAATGAATATTCTGGTGCTTAAGTAATGTACATATACGCTATCTTAATTTTTATCTGATATGTTTTAGCTGCGCTATATTGATATTCATGTTTCATAAATCATTTCATAAAAAAAATTCGGTTACCTCCAAAAATATTTGTTAATAAAAATGTTAAATAATTTTTTAATGGAAAAAATGTAGAGCATACAAGAAAATTATACTCACTCAATTTTCAAACGCAAACTATTAGAAATATGCTGAAAAATTGAACTACTTTTCGTCGAAAAGGTTAATGTCTAATGAATTATTTTATTTCTTGTTTGATACCTCTATCTGTTTAAATGAGGCTATTAATAATTAATTTCTTTCTGCACATTTCCTTTCTATCTGATCAGAATATTTGTTTATGCGGTAAGTTTACGAGTTTTCAATGTACGCGTTTCTGTAAACTCGTTACGTGGCCTCAGGTATTAAAATTAATCCACTATGTAATGCGTTTCTTCTTATATGGCTTCATTTTAAAGATATGATTGAGAAAAAAAGTGAATTTTTCTGTAGAAAATGAAAATTCTATCGTAAAGAGTTACTCAAAAATTTAAAAAATCATCAAAGTAAACAATTACTAAATATTTTTATTTTTTCAAGTGTTAGAATGTAACAAACTGCACTTAGATAAAGTTAATATTCTGAACAATTTGAAAATTCAGAAAACACTTTTCTCTGTCTTTTTGCAAAAACAGTAGACAGATCTACAAGAATGCTCACAACTGAACCAGAAAGCCTAAGATTCGCGATTCATCTTCTGTCAAAGAAGAGAAAGGAGCACTCGCTTTCCCAAAGATGCCAAATGTCTCAAACTCACTAGCCCGTCTTCTGTAGAAGAAAAGAAAAGCACAGTCCTTGTCTACGGCACTCCTAGAGCGTCTAGCCGTGAACCCTAGCCTAAACCTTAACACAAGTCTAAACTCAAACCCGTTCCTAAACCTAGAACTCAGCCTGAACCTAGACCTAAAAATGATAAACACAGGAGGCTCCCTAATCTTCAACGTCTGACTGGCTGTATATACACGGATCACTAAGGAAATTATTACCAAGTACCTCAACATTCTCCTCCATCAACAGAGAATTACGGTTTCCATCATTTGCATCAAACTTGTAGTGTGGTTCCTCCAAGTAACCGTCTTATTTACCATCAACACCTGATTACGGTAGAGATCTTTTGTTTGAATTCCATGGTGTCATACATCCAAGTGAGCCTTTCTCTCGTCCACCATTAACACAGAATTAAGGTCACAACCATTTGCTTCAATCTCATGATGTGATTCCTTCATTTGGGCCTTCTCCTGAGCCACCATCGACACAGAATTACGCTTATGATCATACGCATCAAATTTTGTGTGGAAATTGAGGGAAATATTTGGAAGATCAAACGATCATTGTTTTTATATCCTACTGATTCAAAAGAGTTATGTATGTGGGAAGTTCGTCAAACACCAGAAGAAATGATAGTGAACTGCAATCTTCTTGATGTTAAAGTAAAAATGGGTAAATCGAAATTAAATTTAAAAGTCGTCGGTATGATGAGAGTGTATACTATGCCTCTTCTACATCATTGATACTTATTGTATAGCATATACACGATAGCTTGTGAATATATGTGCATTTGGTATAATTTTTTAAAAGATTAATTAATAAAGTACGTGTTTTAACTGTAATGTTTCTTTATTGTTGAGGAAGCAGTACTGATTGCATAATTAATTTGTGTACAAACAATTGTTTTATGAATACCCAAACTTGAAAATAGTTCACATAAAACTGAAATAAATTTCTTTTAAAAAATTTAATTTGAAAAAATTGATGACTTCTTGATTGTTTGATTTTTCTACATGACGAAATTCAAAAATATAAAAAGTATTAATTTTTCTAACGTGTTAAGAATATTCCCTAATTTCAATTTTATACGGAATTAAGGAAATCCTTTGTAAACAATCACAACTAATGATATCGACTTAATTTCTTCAAGTCGTTGCCGATTTTCTTTTTTTACATTCTAAATCGCATTTCTAAAAAAAAAACAATTCCTTCTCATATGAAAAGAATATAAAAATAAAATTCCCGAATAAAAAAATTACCGAACAGTTTATAATATTATAAGATTAGAAAATTCTCGAATAATAAAATTCCCGAATTAACAAATTTTAAAATTCCTGAATTGGAATACTCCCGAATAATAAAATTAAAATTCCCTTTATTCGAAAATATTACTGAATTTGAAAATTCCATAAAAGTAAAATTCCACACAGTTTATAATACATATTAACGAATTTGAAAATTCCACAATAATAAAATTCCCGAATAAAAAAATTACCGAACAGTTTATAATATTATAAGATTAAAAAATTATCGAATAATAAAATTTCCAAACTAGAAAATTCCTGAATAATGAAATGACCGAATTAGAAAATTTCCGAATAGTTCATAATATTACCGAATTTGAAAATTCCAGAAAAATAAAATTCCACACAGTTTATAATACATATTACCGAATTTGAAAATTTCAGAATAATCAAATTCCCAAATAATAACACTCCTTAACTGGAATATTCCTGAATGATAAAATTCCCGAATTGGAAAATTCCCGAACAATTTATAATATTACTGAATTTGAAAATTCCAGAAAAATAAAATTTCACACAGTTTATAATACATATAATCGAATTTGAAAATTCCACAATAATAAAATTCCCGAATAAAAAAATTACCGAACAGTTTATAATATTATAAGATTAGAAAATTCTCGAATAATAAAATTAAAATTTCAAAGGATTTTAAGGGATTTTTTACGGATTTTAAGATATATAAATGGGTTTTAAGGGATTTTGAAGAATTGTAATGGCTTTTAAAAGATTTTATTGGATTTTAGTATATTCTGAAAGATTTGAAGAGATTCGGAAAGACTCCCATGGAACTTAAAAATAGCATTCAATTTTAAAGAGATTTCGAAGCTTTTAAGGTATCTCATAAGATTTCGAAATATTTCATGGAATTTCAAGGATTTTGAAGATTTCAAGCGATTTTAAGGATTTTCAAAATTTTAAGGGTTTGAAGGGATTTCAAATAAGTTACTGGATTTCAAAGGATTTTAAAGATTTCAAGGCATCTCATAAAATTTCGAAATATTTCATGGAATTTCAAGGAGTTTAACTGATTCTTGGAGATTTAAACGAATTTTTATGGAATTTTGATGATTTCAATCGATTTTAAGGATTTTCACGGTTTTTAAAGGATTTTAAGTGATTCTAAGAGATTCTAAGAGATTTCAAAGGATTTTAAAGGATCGCATGTGATACCGAATTATTTTCACGAAGTTTGAAGGATATCAGGGGATTTTGATGAGATTTCGAAGGTTTTAAGGGATTTAAAGAGATTTAAAGAGATTTGCAAAATTTCAAAGGATTTTAAGGGATTTTTTACGGATTTTAAGATATATAAATGGGTTTTAAGGGATTTTGAAGAATTCTATCTGCTTAAAAAATTATGTATTTTGTTGAAAATTCGTCCTTTTTAGTCGAAAATTAATATTCTTGGTTGAAAATCAATCTTTTTGAGTAAAAATTCAACTATATTTGGTTAAAGTGAAATAATTTTTTTTTTTAAATTAATTTTTCTTTTTTTTCTGAAGATTCATAATTTCAGTTTAAAATTCTTTTCGTTGGTTAAAAAATTAACCATTTCTTTGAGAATTGATCTTTTCTGGTTGAATATAATTCTTTTTTAATGAAAATTGAACTATCAAATTTTTGGTTGAAAATTGATCTTTTTTATTTAAAAAATCAACTATCTGTTAAAAAAATTATTTATTTTGTTGAAAATTCGTCCTTTTTAATGGTAAATTGATATTCTTAGTTGAAAATTAATCTTTTTGGTTGAAAATTCAACTATACTCGGTTGAAAGTGGAATTATTTTGTTAAAAATTCATTTTTTTGGTTGAAGATTTCTCATTTCAGTTGAAAGTTCATCTCTTCGGT
Source organism: Andricus grossulariae (assembly GCA_011634705.1). Lineage (NCBI taxonomy): Eukaryota > Metazoa > Arthropoda > Insecta > Hymenoptera > Cynipidae > Andricus > Andricus grossulariae. Next base: position 253,762,728 of record JAABKJ010075445.1, read on the forward strand.
TGAAAAATCAACTATTTTGTTGAAAATATATCTTTTTCGGTTTAATATAATTCTTTTTTAATGAAAATTCAACTATTAAATTTTTTGGTGAAAATTTATCTTTTTTATTTGAAAAATCAACTATCTGCTTAAAAAATTATGTATTTTGTTGAAAATTCGTCCTTTTTAGTCGAAAATTAATATTCTTGGTTGAAAATAATTCCCGAATAATACAATTCCCGAATTGGAAAATTCCGGAATTATAAAATTCCCATATAATAAAATTCCCAAATAATAATATTCCCGAATTGGAAAGTTCTGGAATGATAAATCTCTTGAATAATAAAATTCCTGAATTATAAAATTCCCCAATAATCAAATTCCCGAATAATAAAATTCTCGCATTGGAAAATTCCCGAATAGGTTACCTATATTATTTCCAAATTGAAAAATTCTCGAATAATAACATTCCCGAAAGTTTATAAAATTACTGAGTTTGAAAAATACCGAATAATAAAATTCCAGAATAATAAAATTCCAGAATAATAAAATTCTCAAATAATAAAATTTCCTAATAATAAAATTCCCGCATTGGAAAGTTTTCGAATGATAAATCTCTTGAATAATAAAATTCTTGAATTATAAGATTCCCCAATAATCTAATTCCCGAATAATAAAATTCTCGCATTTGAAAATTCCCGAATAGGTTACCTATATTATTTCCAAATTGGAAAATTCTTGAGTAATAACATTCCCGAAAGTTTATAATATTACCGAGTTTGAAAATTGCCGAATCACAAAATTCCCGAATGATAAAATTCCTGAATTATAAAATTCCCGAATAATACAATTCCCGAATAATACAATTCCCGAATTGGAAAATTCCGGAATTATAAAATTCCCATATAATAAAATTCCCAAATAAAAATATTTCAGAATAAAAAAAAATCCCTCGAAATCGCTAAAAATATCTAAAATCCCGATAATCCTCTCAAATCCGTGGTAATCTCTTAAAATCTATATAAGCTGTTAGAATCTTCGAAATTCTCTGAAATATTTAAAAATCACAAAAACCCCCTTGAAATAACTGAAAATATCAAAAATCCCGATAATCCTTCCAAATCCGTGGAAATCCCCTAAAATCTATAAAAGCGGTTAAAATCTTTGAAATTCTTTGAAATATTTTAAAATTACACAAAAATTTCTTGATATTGCTTAAAATATCCAAAACCCCGACAATCCTTTCAAGTTTGTGGAAATCTCTTGGAATCCCTGAAAAATCATTAAAATTCCGTGAAATATTTCGAAATCACAAAGAAAAAAAAACTTTGAAATAGCTTAAAATATCCTAAATCCCGATGAACCTTCCAAATCCGTGGAAATTCCATAAAATCTATGAAAGCAGTTAAAATATTTGAAATTCTGTGAAATGTTATGAAATTACAAAAAAATTCTTTGAAATTGCTTAAAATATTCAAAATCTCGAGAATCCTTTCCTGTTCGTGGAAATCTCTTAAAATCTATAAAAAACGCTCAAAATGTTTAAAATTCCGTGAAATATTTCAGAATAAAAAAAAATCCCTCGAAATCGCTAAAAATATCTAAAATCCCGATAATCCTCTCAAATCCGTGAGGCAAAAGGACGAATTTTCCACAAAAAAGTTAAATTTTGAATCCAACAATATAAATTTTCAACCAAAAATTTAATTTTCAATCGAATAGTGATATTTTTAGTTTAAAAAAGATCACTTTTTAACAAAAAATGGAATAAATGAATTTTTATCCAAAAACAGTAAATTTTAATTTCTAAAAGCGAATTTTTTACAAAACAGTTGAATTTTCTACCAAATAGTTGTATTTTCAAGCCAAAAGGATGAATTTTTCACAAAACAGTCGAATTTTGAATCCAACAATATAAATTTTCAACCAAAAATTTAATTTTCAACCGAATAGTGAAATTTTTATTTTAAAAAAGATTGCTTTTTAACCAAAAATGGAAGAAATAAATTTTCATCGAAAAAAAAAATTTTAATTTATAAAAGCGAATTTTTTACAAAACAGTTGAATTTTGAATCCAGCAATATAAATTTTCAACCAAAAATTTAATTTTCAACCAAAGAGTGAAATTTTTAGTTTAAAAAAGATCACTTTTTAACCAAAAATGGAATAAATAAATTTTCATCGAAAAACAATAAATTTTAATTTCTAAAAGCGAATTTTTCACAAAACAGTTGAATTTTCTACCAAATAGTTGTATTTTCGAGGCAAAAGGACGAATTTTCCACAAAAAAGTTAAATTTTGAATCCAACAATATAAATTTTCAACCAAAAATTTAATTAGGTTTTTGAATGATAACTGCGTAAATTATATAAAATATAATTTTGAAGAATTGAGTATGATTACCAAAGAATTCCTGTATAAAAAGAAAGATATTGTTGTTACCGCTTCTGACAAAGGTAATGCCACTGTTTTGATAGATGAAGAAAACTAGGATAACAGATGTTACGAACTTTGAATTGACGCTACTTATTGATTATTCCTTTCTGAGGCGTATGAATTTTGTTCTTCACAAGTCAACATTGCACTCAGATTTTTCTCAGACTTTTATAATGACAGTCTAGTTTTTTTTTATAGAGAAATAGTGTCAATTTTTTCAATTCAGAAAGAAATGAGTCAATTTTTTAATAAATGTTTGTCATATTATTTGAAGAAAATTCAAGGTCATTATACAAAAAATGACCTTTTTGTGAATTGTTATTATGAAAAAACAGTGTCAACACTTGCATACTAATAGTCAGATTTTCGCCAACCAAGTTATGATAACTAATTCTTCCTAATTACAATTTGGAAACTAAGTTTGACCACATATCAATGGAGCTCCGATATCCTATTGTTTTTCACGTTTTCTATTTTTAAATGAAACCAAAATTAAAATATATATATTATAACCTGCATTTTGCCGGTTATTTTATGTCCAATAATTTGACTCGTATTTATGCTTTGTTATGGACTCAGAATGATTCCACGAATTGCCTAAAGGGCGGCCCCCTCCCCTGCTTCGCCCGACAGTGGGCTGTTTTGCAAAATTTACATTTAAAACGTAATATCTCTTGAAACAATAAGGGCAAATTATCGAGAAAAGTTTTCCCGAATTTCCCAACCTGGAAAATGCGGGAAAGTACCGTCATTTTTTGACAAAAGTTACAAAATTGTATTAGAACTACGAAGAAAAAAGTTATTTTTTAGTGCTAGACATAATATTTTATAGATTTTTCAATGCTGAATTCAAATTTGCCAGGAAAAATGGCGTAGCGTATTTCCTTTCCGCGAAAGATGCGGTTGAATATGTTTTTAAGGTTTTTAAGGTCGCTGAATAATTCAACATTGGCCAAAATTGGCCCTCGTGGTTTATGGAGTGTTTATTTTATTTTTTTATTTTTTTTTTATTTTATTTTTTTTATTTTGCAGTGTCGGGAATTTTATTTTTCGGGATTTTTCAGTCGTCCCGAAATACTTATATTTTTGTCTTTTCTTTTTTTTTTATTTAAATTCATTAATGAAAAATTCTGGGCATATTTTGATTACCATGGATATAACACTCTGTCTTAGTGTTTAAATTTAACATTATTCATTATTCATTATTCATTATGCGGATTTATAATTTATTTTATAATTTCATAAGGAAATTTAAGATTGTTTCATAACTTTCCATATAAGATTTCGAGGTTTACTTTTAACCGCTTTTAATAAAATGTTTAGAAGAGAGTTGAATTTTCAACAAAATAATTAAATTTTTAACCAAAAATATATTAGTAGACTTTTCAATTGAAATTTGAAACCAAAAAAGATGAATTTTCAATCCAATAGGACGAATTTTATATTCAAAAAGTTAAATGCTCAATAAAGCAGTTGAATTTTCAATAAAAAAAGATGACTTTTCTACCATAAAAGATGAATTTTCAATCCAAAAGGACGAATTAAAAAAAACAGTTGAATTTGGAACCAAATAGTCGATTTTTTCAATAAAAAAGATTAAACTTCAAACAATAACAGTTGTATTTTCAACCAAAGAATTGAATTTTCAATTTAAAGAATGAATTTTCAATCCAATTACGAATTTTGTATCGAAAAAGACTAAGATTCAACAAAACAGCGAAATTTTCAATCAAAAAGATGAATTTTCGACGAAAGAAGATGACATTTAACAAAATAGTTAATATTTCAACAAAATAATTAAATTTTCATAATAAAATTCAAATTGACAACAAAATAGTTGAAATTTTTACCAAGTTGGTGAATTTTCCACCAAATGGTCAAATTTTGAATCAGAAAGTAATAAACTTCAACCAAAACCAGATGCATTTTTAACCACATAATTGAATTGTTTAGAAGAGAGTTGAATTTTCAACAAAATAATTAAATTTTTAACCAAAAATATATTAGTAGACTTTTCAATTGAATTAAAAAGACAAAAATTAAATTGTTGGAAAAATGACACAAGCCACAATAATCTTTTTTTAACAAAAATTTTCGCCTAAATTATATCTAAACATTTTCTTAGAACCACTTCACGCTAGGATGCGTATTTTTAGTTCAAATCGTAAAAAATAACATTGAAAATAAAAAAATTAAATTTATGGAGAAACGACATAAGTTGCAATAAAATGTTTAATACCAGTTTTTTGTAATAGGATCCGCACTGTTTTTTAATTATATAAACAAGACAATAAAAATACTTTTGTTACAATATAGCGGCCATACAGTGGCTATCCTTCACTCCTTCTGTTCTTCCTCGGTCAGCCAACTGTTGATTTCTTCAGGGACTAACCTACTGGAAATGCCTACAACTGGTTCGGGACCAGTGAAGTTTTCTCTTGCTGCTAGTCTTGCTGGCCTGTGCGAGATATCATTGCCTTTGATGCCACTGTGTCCAGGGATCCAAAGTAGTCATTCGGTTTTCCGTCGCTAGATTGTTTAGTGCCTCAAGGCACTCCCATACTATTAGCAACTTATTGGTTGTTCTATTCAGGGCTATTATAGAAGCCCGGTTGTCTTAGCAGATACCGATGTTTGTTTTGTTGCCAAACTACTGTGCCTTGTAGGCGCACTGGAGCACGGCCATAATCTCTTATTGTAGGACTATGGAGTAGGGCTCCATCAGGATTGGTACGGAAAATTACATAATACTAGAGAGTACGAATATAATAATTCAAGTAACACCGAAAATGGTTATTTGAATAATATAATAATAATAATATGTCTAAAAAAAAAGCGTGCGGCGTGAATATTAAAACCTCTTTATCATATGAATACAAGGTTATATTTATATTTATGCCTTATGCTTTTATTTTTAGTCTTATTATTATTCCACGAGCCATTTGCTGTGTTACTTGTATTATTATATTCGTATTCTCGAGGTCTTGTATTACATAATTTTCCGTACACCTTACCCACTCCAACCTTTTTCTGATTACCTAATTATTTTCCGTCTTTTTAGTACATTTTAATAAAAGCTTGTTTTATAAATATTTTATTTAGGTTGAAAGTAATGAAAAACCTTTTTTAGAAGGAGAGGGGCGTGTAATTTGAGTGGGGAGTCGTGGCAACTCAAATTTAATATAATTTTTTTTTAAGCTAAAATTTGATATGTATAATTGTATATATTTGATATGTCGATTGGATATGTGGAAGTGTGTCAAATTTAAAATGCAAGATTTGACGACAAACATACCCACATAGAATGTCAAATAAAAAATAAAAAAATGGTAAAAATAAGAAACATTCGAATAAACATTCCTACATAAGGATTTTTGTGGGGATGCGTTTTTCAATGTGAAAAAAATTTCCTTCATTATCCTGAACTAATCACTTTCAACAACATTTCTACTATCTTCAGATTTTTCAAAAAAATAAAATTATATATAATAGTATAATGGTAAATTTGAACAGAAAAAGGTATTTTTAATATTCTTCACAAACATTAAAAGAACTCAGAACAGAATTTCGGTGCCAAAAATTGGATAAAATATTTTCAATTTTTTATAAGAATTGAATTATTTAAGAAAAATTTATCTATTAAAACTTTGTTGAATTAGCCTTTTTACCTTTAATTTACTAGCGACAACTGACGCGCGCTTCGCGCGCATCAAGCTTTCTTCATCCTTGATTTTTTTTTAGAGTAATAAAATTGTGTAAAATAATATAATTTCAACTTCGACAAGAAAAAGCAGTAGTTTTCATTTTAACATCCTCTATAAATTTAAACAATTGACGGAAGTTGACGCGCTTCGCGCGCAACAAGCTTTCTTGGCCGTTGCATTTTTTCCGAATAATACAATTATATAAAATAATATAATATGAAATTTGACAAAAAATAAGTTGTTTTAATATACATAAAAATATTTAAAAGAAGTCAGCACAGAATTTCGGTGCCAAAAATTGGATCAAATATTTTCAATTTCATTTGTGAGATGAATTATTTAAAAAAATGTTCGCCATTAAAACTTTTGTTATGTTACCTATTTTATTTTTAATTTACTAGCAACAATTGATGCGCGCTTCGCGCGCCACAAGTTTTCTTAAATTAATCTTCTGCGTTGAAAATTCAACTATTTTTTAGAAAATTATACTTTTTTTTTTGGAAATTTACTAATTAATTAATTAATTAAAATATTTATATGAAAATTCAACTATTTTTTTTTGAAATTCGTTTTCTAGTGAAAAATCAATTCAACTACATATTTGGTAAAAAAATTCACGTATTTTGTTAAAAATTCGTCTATTTGAGTAGAAAATTAATATTGTTTATTGAAGAATTAACTATTTGGTTAAAAATGTATGTATTTTGTTTAGAGTTCATTTTTCTTTTTGGTAGAAAATTAATCTTCTGTGTTGAAAATTCAACTATTTTTTAGAAAATTAGACTATTCGGTTGGAAATTTACTAATTAATTAATTAATTAAAATATTTATGTGAAAATTTACCTCTTTTTTTAGAAATTCGTTTTCTTGTGAAAAATCAATTCAACTACATATTTGGTAAAAAATTCACGTATTTTGTTGAAAATTCGTATATTTGAGTAGAAAATTAATATTGTTTATTGAAGAATTAACTATTTGGTTAAAAATTTATGTATTTTGTTTAGAGTTCATTTTTCTTTTTTGTAGAAAATTAATCTTCTGTGTTGAAAATTCAACTATTTTTTAGAATATTGGACTATTCGGTTGGAAATTTACTAATTAATTAATTAATTAATTAAAATATTTATATGAACATTCAACTATTTTTCTTTTAATACAAAGGGGACGTTTCTTGAAAACAGTAGAAAAAGGATAATTCTTTAAGTGGGAAAAGAGTTTTTGGGCGACCTTTTGGTTTAAAAATTCGTCTGGTTTAGTAGAAATTTCATCTTTTTGGGATAAAAGTCCAACTATTTGGTTGAAAATTAATCTTCTTTGAAATCTTTTGTATGCGTTTGAAATCATTGAAATATTAAAAATCTTCTTGAAATCTTCTAAAAAAATTTGGAAATCGTTTGAAATCTTCGAAATATTTTGATATCCTTATTAATTCTCTGAAATATTTGTGAAATCTTCTGAAAAATGTTGAAATCGTTTAAAATCTTTGAAATATTTTGAAAACTTTGAAATCTTCGAAATTCTTGTATTTAAAAAAAATCTTTATGAAACTTTTATGAAATCTTTGTGAAATCATTGGAATAATTAAAATCCTTGTGGAATCTTTTGTAATTTTCAGAAAAATGTTTAAATCGTTTAAAATCTTTGAAATATTTTCAAATCGGGTGTACTGTACCGTTTTTGAAATCTTTGAAATACTTGAAATCTGTTGAAATCCTTATGAATTCTTTGAAATATTTGTAAAATATTTTGTATTTGTTTGAAATCTTCTACCAAATTTTTAAATCGTTTCAAATCTTTGAAATCCGGTTTATACCTTTTTCAAATCTTTGAAATTCTTGTATTCTTTTGAAATCCCTATTTCAAACCTTTAAAAATTCTTTCAAATTATTGAAATTAATTTTAAAAATCCATGGAATCTCTTAAAATTTCTTAAAATATTTCAAATCCTTTAAAATTACATTAAATTACAATAATAAATAGAACATTTTTTGGAATCTTTTAAAATACCCTTAAATATTTTAAACCATTTGAAATTCCTTTAAATTATTGATTTCAATAAAAAAAAAACTAGGAATATTGAAAAATACCCTAAAATATTTTATTTCCTTTAAAATCCCGTTAAATTCTGGAATCAATTGAAAATTTCTTGAAATCTTTTAAAATATCCTAACCTATTTGAAACCCATTAAAATTCCTTTCACTTATTGAAATCAATTTAAGAAATCCATGGAATCTTTTAAAATTCCATACAATATTTCAAATCCTTTAAAATTCCATTAAACTGGTATTAAGTGAAAATTCCTGGGAATTTTTCAAAATACACTAAAATATTTCAAATCTTTTGAAATTACATTAAATTACGAAAATAAATTGGAAATTTCTTGGAATCTTTGAAAATACCCTAACTATTCCAAACCTATTAAAATTCCTTTAAATTATTAAAATTAATTTAAAATACCATGGAATTTTTTTAAATTCCAGCAAATATTTCAAATCCTTTGAAATTCCATTAAACTGGTATTAATTAAAAATTCCTTGGAATTTTTCAAAATACCCTCAAACAACATTTCTCTTCACAATCAGCCAGAAAATACGAATGGAATATCAATCTTCAAATATCACCCCCATAAGTCTGTTTCATAGGGTCCCAAAGAAACCCCATAAGTGAAAAAATGGGTATTGCGAATTTTTGGCGCTGATTATGACTTTTTTTGTGGTTTTTTCAATGCTAATTGTTTCTCTTACATGAAATATTACAATATTCTAAAAATCAGATATTTTCATAAATTGTTTATACAATTTTTTATTGTTTTTAGCAATTTTCTTATAGAATGGAGTTAGAGAGACGCGGTTTTTTCACAAATTTTCCATTTGTTGTCAAATTTTCAATTAGAGTGAAGTGATAGTTCATCAGTCTTAGCAGTAGTGATTGTTTAAACAACTTATTATAATTAGTAATAATATTGTATTTAAATAATGCTAAAGAAATGCGTTTTTTCAGATTTATGGATTTTTGTCCAATTTTCATTTATAGTGAAGTAATAATGAATTCAAGTTCACCGAATAATTGTTTAAACAATTGATTTTAATTATTAATGATAATATATCGGAATAATGCTAGAAAGATGCAGTTTTTTGTTGTTGAAATTTCTTGCTTTTTGTCCAATTTTCATTTGGAGTGAAGTAAGAATAAATTCAAGACAGTAAAAGAATTGTTTAAACAATTTATTATAATTGATAATAATATTATATTTGGAAAATGCTATAAGGTGATTTTTTGGGGGTCATTGAATATTACTGTGAGTATCAAGATATAAACTATATTCTTGACAGAAAATAACAAAATGTAATCTTTACAATGATTCAAGAGTAATCTTTACTCGTGCCCAAAATTACCCTCACGAGTTAAGATTTACCCACCATACTGGAAATGGTTATAACGTCAACTCTATTGAATCTTGTTTTGTTTCAATGCGAAAAAATTACCCGCAACAAAAATTCCTTCTGTTTTTTTCTGTGTTCGAAAGGTGTCTGGGGCTGTTATTTTTTTATTAAAAATGTGTTGTTTGTTTCAGTTAAGGGCAGATTGGACGGGGTTCGTTAAGTGTACTAGTGGTTGTTTTTTGGGGTTGTTGAATGTTACTGTGAAGATGAGGATATAAACCAGAGTCTTCGGAAGGTGTCGGATGCATTCATTTTTTATTAACAATTTTTTATTTGTTCTAGTTTAAAGAACCTGAAACGAGGTTCGTTGAATGTACTAGGATTTGTTTTTTTGGAATTGTGGAATATTACTTTGAGAATAAGGATATGAACTAGAATATTGGGAAGGTGTTTGGGGTATGATTATTTTAAATTAAAATTTTTTTTTTGGGCTGTTTTAGTTGAAGGCAGGTGAGAAGACTTTTTTAATGCACGAGGGGTTATTTTTTGATATTGCTGAATATTTCTGTGTAGATGTGCTGTCTCTTATACTGAAATTGTATTATTTATCATTAAAAGCGTTCAAAATTAAAAAATCACAAACTTTTGAATTTGAATCATTTTAAATTCAGAGAAATTCAAATTTGAAAATTCGAAATATAAAACTAGATTCAATCTTTCAAAGTCAAAGCTTCTGAAATTCTCGAATTTTAAATTTTGTTTACATAAAAAAATTATAATTTCACATTAAAGCTGATGAGCCAAATTTTTCTAAAATCAAAAAATGAATTGAATTAATTGGACAAAAAAAAAGGTAAAAATGAATATTAATTTTAAATGGGAAAGACTGAAAATTCAAAAATTTCTTCTATGAAAAAAACTTAATTTACCAAAAATTGTGATATTAAGGATTTTTTATACTTAAACCCTTTAGAATTTAAATTATTTTAGGTAAATTCAAATCGTTGAAAAAAATGAGTAATTTTTAAATTTTATTTTATTTTTAACTTTCAATCAATTAAATTAAAATTGCAAGATTGAAACCTATGAAAGGGAAAAATAAAATATTTCGCGTTCAACACGAAAATTCAAAACTCTAAAATTATAACCATTTAAAATAACCGAAATTATTCAATTACTGATGTATCAATTTCAGAATGTTTAATTTTTATCTTGTTTTATTTTAAAATCAATTTTTAATTTCTAAATTTCAAATATCCCTCCAGAATTATTATACATTCTTGAAATTTTCTAATAAAATTTTTTAACCAAGAAGAACAATTTTGTACAAAAAAAGATGGAATATCAACAAAACACATGAAGTTGCAAGAAAAGAGTTCCACGTTTAACCAAAAAGTTGATTTTTTAACCAAGAAGATTAATTTTCTACAGATAAAGATGAATTATCGACAAAATATATGAATTTTTAAAAAAGAGTTCCACATCCAAGCAACGAGTTGAATTTTCAACCAAAAAGTTGATTTTTTAACCAAGAAGATTAATTTTCTACAAAAAAAAGATGAATTCTCAAGAAAAGAGTACCACATTTAACCAAAAAGTTGATTTTTTAACCAAAAAGGTTAATTTTCTACAAATAAAGATGAATTATCCACAAAATATATGAATTTTAAAAAGGGGTTCCACAGTCAAGCATAGAATTCAATTTTCAAGCAAAGAGTTGATTTTTAAACAAAAAAAATTAATTTGATACAAAAAGAGATGAATCATCAATAAAATACATCAATTTTCAAAAAAGAGAGTTCCACATTCAAGCAAAGAGTTGAATTTTCAACCAAAAAGTTGATTTTTTAACCAAGAAGATTAATTTTGTACAAAAAAAGATGAAATGTCAACAAAATACATGAAGTTGCAAGAAAAGAGTTCCACGTTTAAACTAAAAGTTGTTTTTTCAACCAAGAAAATAATTTTATAAAAAAAAAGTTTAATTATCAATAAAATACATGAATTAAAAACTTTACTCTTTTGTTGAAAATTCATCTTTCATTGTAGAAAAGTCATCTTTCTTGGTTGAAAATGAACTTTTTTGATGAAAATTCAACTGTCTTAAAAAAAATTTTTCTTTTTGTCTTGAAAATTCGACCATCTGGTTATAAAGGCATCTTCGTATGCTGAAAATTCAACTATGTGGTTAGAAATTCAACTATTTTGTTAAAAATCTAATTATTTTCGGAAAATTGAACTATTTTGTTAAGGTCATCATTTTTGGCCGGAAATTCAACTATGTTGTTGAAAATTCAACTTTTTTGGTTAATAAGTCGATAATTTGACTTAAAATTAAACTACAAAAAACTTATTATTTTTCCATTAAGGATTCATAATTATAGTTAAAAATTCAACTATTTTCTTTTAAATTAACTTTTATGTTAAAAATTCTACTGTTTCGTAGAAAATTCTTCTTTTTGGTTTGAAAATTCAACAATGTGATAGAAAATTAAACTATTTGGTCAAAAATTAAACTCTTCGGTTGAAAAATCACATTTTTTTATTGAAAATTCAACTTTTTTTGTATATAATTCGTCTTTTTGGCTTTAGCATGAAATAATTTTGTTGAAAATTCATAACATTAACCTTCTTGATCGACAATTCATCTTTTTGGTTGAAAATTTAACAATTTTGTTGAAAATTCGTATTTTTGTTGTTCAAAGTTATTATTCAACCAAACTTTTCTTTGACAGAGAATCAATGAATATTTTTCTTCGACTCAAATAAGATTCTTCGATTCATGAAACATTTTTTTATTCAAAAAAGATTCTTGAACCGTAAGGAATTTCTTTGAATCAAAAAATCTTCTTTGAATAAAAAAATGTTCAAATCAAAGAATCTAGTCTGAATTAAAAGAAATTTATTCAAATCAACCAAACTTTTCTTTGAATCAGAATCAATGAATATTATTCTTTGATTTAAATAAGATTCTTTGATTTATTAAACAATTTTTGATTCAATGAAGATTCTTGAACCGGAAGGAATTTCTTTCAATCAAAAAATCGTTTTTGAATCAAAAAAATCATCAAGTCAAAGAATCTAGTCTGAATTAAAAGAAATTTCTTTAAATTAACCAAAATTTTCTTTGACAGAGAATCAATGAATATTTTTCTTCTACCCAAATAAGATTCTTTGATTCATGAAACATTTTTTTATTCAAAAAAGATTCTTGAACCGTAAGGAGTTTCTTTGAATCAAAAAATCGTCTTTGAGTCAAAAAAATCATTAAGTCAAAGAATCTATTCTGAATTAAAAGAAATTTCTTTAAATGAAAAAAACTTTTCTTTGACCAAGATTGAATGAATTTTTTTTTTTGATTCAAAGAAATTTTCTCTAAATAAAAAGATTTTTTCTAATTAAAGAAACTTTACTTTGACTCAACCTAGTAGTTAAATTTTCAACCGAAAAGATTTTAATTTTCATCCAATGAAATGGATTTTAAACCAAAAATATCAACTTTTAACCAAGAAGATTAATTTTCTACAAAAAATTATTATTTTTTAAGAATATAAATTAATTCTTAACCAAATATCATTCATTTATGATCGATTATCAATTTTCAATCAAGAAAATAATTTTTTAACAAAAAAAGGATAATTTTCAACCAAATATTTTTTTTCTTAAGAAATTTTCAAGCAAAAATACCAATTTTTAACCAGAAAGATCAATCTTCTACGAAAAAATATTAATTTTCAACCAAATAAATTAATTTTTAGCCAAATATCATTAATTCATGATCGATTATCAATTTTCAATCAAGTAAATTATTTTTTACACAAAAAAAGGTTAATTTTTAACAAAATTAATTAATTTTTAACCAAAAATATCATTTTTTAACCAAGAAGATTAATTTTCTACCAAAAATATTATTTTTTAACCAAATATCATTCATTCATTATCGATTATCAATTTTCAATCAAGAAAATTGATTGTTTACAACAACAAAAAAGATCATTTTTAACAAAATTAATTAACTTCAAACCAAATATTTGATTTTTGAAGAATTTTCAACCTAGTAGTTAAATTTTCAACCGAAAAGATTTTAATTTTCATCCAATGAAATGGATTTTAAACCAAAAATATCATTAAAAATCGTCTTTTTGGTAAAAAATTAATTTTTTCATGATGTTGAAAATTGAACAATTCCAGTTAAAGTTCATAATTTTAGTTAAAAAATCATCATTTTGTTAAAAATTTGCCGATTATGTTGAAAATTTGTTTTTTTGTTTGAAAATTAATTTTTAAACTGAATATTCAACTAATATTTTATTTTTTTTTTTACTGAAAATTTATGTTTTTCAGTTGAAAATTAATTTTTGTCGCTGAAAATTGAACTATTTTGTTAAAAAAAGTGTGTTCTTTTGTTAAAAATTAATATGCTTAACTGAAAAAGTAACTATACCATTTTTGGTTGAAAATTCGTTTCTTTTTGGTTCTAAAATTAATTTTTTTCAGTTGAATTCATCTTTATTGTACAGGGTGTATTTAATTGAGTTTTTTTTAAATCAAAAATCCATTTATTTTTTTTAAAATCGTTTTTTTTTTGTAAAAAATTAATTTTTTGTTGTTGTTGAAAATTCAACTATTCCACTTAAAGTTCAGCATTTTAGTACAAAATTCATCTTTTTGTTTAATATTAATTTTTTCCACTGAAAATTTGATTTTTCCATTTTTTGTTAAAATTGATCTTATTAAGTTAAAAAATCATCTATTTGGTTGAAAATTCGTCTTTTTTGGTTGAAAATTGGTCTTTTTTATTTGAAAATTTATTTACTTTGTTTAAAAATAGTCGTTTATAATTCATCTCTTTTGGGTGACAATTCTACTATTTGGTTGAAAATTGATATATTTTGTTAAAAATTAAACCATTTTGTTAAAAAGTCACCTTTTTTAATGTAAAAATTCAACTGTTTTGTTGAACATTCCCCTTTTTGATAGAAAATTCGTTATTTTGGATTGAAAGTTCATCTTTTACTAGAAAAGTCATCTTTTTTGTTTGAAAGTTAATTATTTCCAATTCAAAAGTCTACTTTTATATGTTTGGTTCAGAATTAATCTCTTTTGGTAGCAAATTTAATTATTTGGTTGAAAATTCAATGATTTTGTTGTAAATTCAATTATTTTGTTAAAAAGTCATCTTCTTTGGTCAAAAATTCAACGGTTTTGTTGAAAATTCGTCTTTTTGGATAGATCATTAGTCCTTTTGGGTTGAAAATTCATCTTTTGGTAGAAAATTCTTTTTTTGGTAAAAATTTATTTTTTGGTAGAAAATTAATCTTTTTCGGTTGAAAGTTAGTTCTTTTTAATTGAAAAGTCTAATATTATATTTTTGGTTCAAAACAGTCATCTCTTTTTGTTGTAAATTTAATTATCTGTTTGAAAATTTAATTATTTTGTTACAATTTCAACTATTTTCTTTTGAAAAGTCATCTTTTTGGTTGAAAGTTCATTTTTTAAATTGAAACGTTTATTATTATATTTTGGATCCAGAATTAATTGCAAATATGTTATCACTGACTTTTGTGTAGCATGCGTGGTTTTTGTTTCATTCGTGAAAAACAACATAAAAAATTAAAGAATTTGATAAAAAAAATTAATTCTTAACGAAAAAAAAACAAACAAGTTCAACTTTTTACGAAAAAGTTGAATTTTGATTCAAAGAAGATGAATTTTACACAAAAAACTATTGAATTCAACCAAAATGGTAAAAGGCCAATTTTGAAGAAAATACCTAAACCTTCATGTAAATAGAGAAACGTTGAAATAATAAAGATCAATTTTCAAGTAAAAGAAAATAGACAAACTAGATGAATTTTTAAACAAATAAGAGAATTTTCAAGCGAAAAAATTAATTTTTATCAACAAAGACGAATTTTCAAGCAAAAAGATGAATTTTCCAAGGAAAAAGATTAATTTTTAATAAAACATTGCAAATTTACACTTTTAGCTAAAAATCATAATTTTAAACAATAAAAAAACGAATTTTCCTTAAAATTTCGAATTTCCAAGCAAAAAGAAGAATATCAAACCAAAAAAGTAACTCATAAGAATGTTTTTGGACTTTCAACAAAGTAGGTTAATTTCAACAAATTAAGATGTTTGTTTGGACGTTTTTATCAAAGAAGATTAATTTTCTACTAAAAATGACGAATTATATGCTACTATAATTATAATATAATTATTATATATATATATTATATTATATAACCAAAAAAATAATCTATAACAAGAGAATTTAACTTTCAGCCAAGTAATTCAATTTTAATTCCAAAAAAGATTAAATTTTTTCATCAGAAATAGTTGAATTCAACCAAAATAGTTGACTTTTCAACGTGAATTGAATTTGTAACTATAAGAAAAGATTTTCCAGTCAAGAGAGATAAAAAATTGCAAACAAACTTGTTGAATTTTCAAGCAAAAAGTCGAATTTTTAGCCAAGATGATTGATTTTCTACCAAAAAGAAAGAATTTTCAACAAAGTACATAAATTTTCAACAAAATACATGAATTTTCAACTAAAAAAGATGTTTTAAATTTTAAACAAGGAAAATGCATCTTCAACTAAAATAATGAAACTTGATTTTTTAACAAAAAAGATCAATTTGTCACCAATAATATTAATTTTTACCAAAAAAGACAAATTTTCAACATAATACATGAATTTTCAACTGGAAAAGATAAATTTTCAACCAAAGAGATGAATTTTCAAGAAAAATGATGGAATATTCAATTAGGACAGTTAAAAATTAATATTTAGTGAAAAAAAATTTTTTTTTAACAGAGTAGCTCATTCACCAGCCAAAGAGATTAATTTCCAATTAAAATTATGAAATTCAACCAAAAAAATAATCTATAACAAGAGAATTTAACTTTCAGCCAAGTAATTCAATTTTAATTCCAAAAAAGATTAAAGTTCTATGTAAAATATTTTGGATGAAGTTATAAAAGTAAACTTTACATTCTTTCTCCCATTCCCCTCTTTTTGTTGAAAGTTAATTCTTTTTTAATGTAAAGTTAAATAAAGCAACTTTAATTTTTTTTTCAAAATTGGACTATTTTGTTAAAAAGTAATCTTTTTTGGTCGAAAATTCAACTATTGGTTGACATTTGCACTACATTGATAAATATTCATTTTATTGATTAAAATGTGAACTATTTTGTCGAAAATTCGTCTTTCTTGTAGAAAATTACTTTTCTTAACTGTAAATTTAATTTTCCCATTATTGGCTGGAAGTCGAACATTTTTTGTTAAAAATTCAACGATTAGATTTTTCGTTGAGAATTCATCTTTTTTGTTGAAAATTCAACTACTTGGTTAAAAGTTGTACTACTTTCTTAAAAACACATTTTATTGGTTGAAGATTGAACTATTTTGTTAAAAATTTGTTTTTTATTTATCGGTTGAAAATTAATTTTTCTAACTGAAATATTAACTATTCCATTTTTTATTGAAAATTGATCGTCCTTAGTTCAAGATTAATTTTTGTGGCTGAAAATGTAACTATTCTATTTTTGGTTGAAAATTCGTTTTTTCTTACAAATTAATTTTTGTTAGTGAATATTTACCTGTTCTATTTTCGGTTGAAAATTGATCGTTTTCAGTTGAAAATTCAACGGTTAGATATGAATTTTCAAGAAAAAAATTTTTCTAACAAAGTAGTTCAACTTTCAGCTAAGTATTTGAATTTTTTAAATTTAAATCGTCAAAAAACGATTTTTAACAAAACAGTTCAATTTTTATCCATAAATAATGACTTTTTAACAAAATTGTAGAATTTTCGACAAAATAATTAAATTTTTAATCAAAAAAGGTGAATTCTCAACCAGAAATATAATAATAGATTTTTTACCAAAAAATAATTAACTTTCAAATAAAAAATAGAAGCCTGCAATAAATAAATCGAAATTTTTATAATTAATCGACTGTAGAATAATAGTTTCAATAAACATTCAAGTTTATTTTTTAAACTTTGAAAATATTAGGTTAGCACTTTTTGTTGTATTTTTTGTTAAGGAATGGAGGAAGACAACCCGTTTTTTAAATAATAAATTTTTTCAATATCACTAGAACCTTCATGTAATATTCAATTTTTTTCAATAATATTCTTAAAAATAACCAAACAAAATTTTAGTGTTTGTTTACACGTATAGTGTAGAATCTGGAATTGTTGACACATTTCAAAATAAAATGAAAAATATTTTTTAATACAAATGTTTGCTGTTTAAAGAAAGCTTCGATTGAAAGTAAAAATATCAAAAATAATTTGAGAGAAATTTGAAACGATATTTTTCTCCAATATTTGAAGTATTATTAAATAAAGTTTAAGACAATTTTCAAAAAGAAAAATGGATTTTCTACTAAGGCACATACATTTTCAACTAAAAATGGAATAGTTAGATTTAAAAAAAAATAATAATAATAAATTTCCCATTAAAAGGATGAATCTTCGACCAAAAAAACAAAAGAATTTTTAACCAAATAGATGAATTTTTACCTGAATAAATGAATTTTCAACCAAAAAGATGAATTTTCAACCAAGAAGATTAATTTTCTCTTGAATTTTCTTCCAAAAAAGA
>JAABKJ010075445.1:253790242-253823327 GCA_011634705.1 Andricus grossulariae
TAAAATTTTGAAAAATCTTTCTAAATTAAAAAAAAACTACTTAAATATTTGAAATAAAAAATTCTTAAATATTCAGGACTTTTAGAAATTTGGAAGAAATCTAAAAAAAAAACTTTTTTAATTTTCGGAAATTTTTTGAAGTTTTAAAATAATCTTAATCTCTTTAGAACTTCCAAAATTCCTTATTATGGCTTTAACCTATTTAAATGATTCCTAAAATTTTGAAAAATCATTTCAAATTAGAATATATATATACAAATAGTGAAATTTTTAATCAAGAAGATAAATTTTCTACCAAAAAGATTAAACGTCTATGAAAAAAATCCGACGAAAAGTGAAATATTTAAATTTTTAGTTGAAAAGGTAATTTTCGATAAAAAAACTAATTTTCAACCAAAGAAATGACATTTTAACCAAAAATATTAATTTTTCACCAAAAAAGAATAGTTTTTAACAAAATAGTTAAATTTTTAACCAAACTGATGAATCTGCGATGAAAAAAATATTCTAATTTTCAATACAAAAAACTGTTAAATTAAACCAAATAATACCAATTTTCAACAAAAAGGTTTAATTTTCAACCAAGAAAGATTGTTCCAGCAATAAAAAATCTCATACAAAATTTCGAGTTTTCAAGTCATAAAGACGAATTTTTGAAAGAAAAATAGTTGAATTTATACCCAAAAATATGCCTTTTATACCAAAATAATTAAATTTTTAACTGAAAAAGATCAATTTTCTAGCAAAAATGGAATATCTTCATTTTTAATAAAAAAATTCATTTTCAACCAAAAAAAAAACACTTTTTAACCAAATAAATGAACTTTTTACTAAAATTATGTATCTTCAATAAAAAAAATTCAAACAAATAGTGCAATTTTCAATCCAGGAGATGAATTTTCTACCGAAAAGATTCAATGTTTATAAAAAAAAATTCGACGAAAAGTAGAATAGTTAAATTTGCTCCAGGCCCTTGATCAGTGCCGAGTGGTCCCAGTTGCCGCCGCCAAGTGCGGTGCAGGTGCTGAACACTTGCTGGGTGCCGGCGGTGTTCGGCAGGTTGATCCCCAGTTCCTTGGCGCCCGCAAGGGCCAGGTTCAGGTCCTTCTGGTGCAGGTTGATGCGGAAACCCGGATCGAAGGTGCCCTTGATCATGCGCTCGCCGTGCACTTCCAGGATCTTGGACGATGCAAAGCCACCCATCAGCGCTTCACGCACTTTGGCTGGGTCGGCGCCGTTTTTGGAGGCGAACAACAACGCTTCGGCCACCGCCTGGATGTTCAGGGCAACGATGATCTGGTTGGCCACCTTGGCGGTCTGGCCATCGCCATTGCCGCCTACCAGGGTGATGTTTTTGCCCATGCTCTGGAACAGCGGCAGCGCGCGTTCGAAGGTCTGCGGTTCGCCACCGACCATAATGCTCAAGGTGCCGGCCTTGGCACCGACTTCACCACCGGACACCGGGGCGTCCAGGTACTGCGCGCCGGCCTGGTTGACCTTGGCGGCGAATGCTTTGGTGGCAGTAGGGGAGATCGAGCTCATGTCGATCACCACCTTGTTCGGCGACAGGCCCGCAGCCACGCCGTCGGCGCGAAACAGCACGTCATCGACTTGAGGGGTGTCGGGCACCATGACGATGATGAACTCGGCTTCCTGGGCCACTTGTTGCTTGAATTTTCAATGAAACAGTTGCATTTTTATCGAAAAATGACGCAATTTTCACTAAAATAGATGAATTTTTAAATTAAAAAGACAAATTAAAAAACAAGTCGAATTTTCATTCAAAAAAGATTTCAGTTGACTTTTCAACGCAAAAGTATGAGTTTTAAACGAAAAGTGATTTGTTTAATGAAATTGTTGAATTTTAAACCAAAAAGCAAGATTTTTTAAATCAAAATTGGTGAATTTTCAACAAAATATTTGAATTTTTAACTAAAAAGCACGATTTTTTATCAAAATTCTTGAATTTCCAACCAAAAAGTTGCATTTTTATCCAAAAATGACGCAATTTTTACTAAAAAAGTTGAATTTTCATTTAAAAAAGATTTCAGTTGAATCTTCAACACCAAAATATGGATTTTAAACGAAAAGTAAATTTTTTATGAAATAGTTGAATTTTCAACAAACTAGTTGAATTTTGAACCAAAAAGCATGATTTTTTATTAAAATTGTTGAATTTGCAACGAAAAAGTTGAATTTTTATCCAAAATTGACGCAATTTTTACTAAAATATATTTTATGAAAATTCAAATGAAATCTTTTTTGGATGAAAAATTCGACTATTTTTTTTTAATTTGACTTTTTAATTTAAAATTCATCCTTTTTGGTTTAAAATTTAACTTTTTTGTTGAAAATTCGTATTTTTGAGTTTAAAATAAGTAAAAAATAGTAGTTGATATTAAAAAATATATATATTTTAAATCAAATCCAGGTAAATTCAATCCAAAAAGTTAAATTTTTAATCAAGAAAGAATAAAAAAAGTCAACCAATTTGTTAAATTTTCGAGCAAAAAAAAAACAAACATTTTCCGAAACAAAATTTCAACCAAAGAAATGAATTTTCGATTAAAATGATGAATCTTCAATTAAAAAAAAAATGAATTCTTAACAGATTAGTTCAACTTTCAACCAAGTAGATGACCTTTCAGAAAAAAAGATGAATTCTCAAAGAAAAAATTTAATACGTGATACTTAAAAAAATTGATTTTAAGTCAAACTCAGTTAAATTCAATAAAAAAGACGAATTTTCAACCAAAAAGTTAAAATTTTAAGTTAAGAAAGAGAAAAAATGTCAATCAAAGAAAAAAAATGTCAACAAAAGTGTTGAATTTTCGGGGAAAAAATACCATAATCAAACCCAGGTAAATTAAATCAAAAAGAGACGAATCTTCAACCAAAAAGATGGATTTTTAAAAGATTAGTTCCACTTTCAACCCACTAGTTGAATTTTTAACAAAAAAGATCAATTTTGAACGAAACAATATAATAGTAAAATAGTTGATATTTCAAATAAAAAAGAATTTAAAAAAATTATTTTAAATCAAATCCAGGTAAATTAAATCCAAAACGTTAAACTTTTAATCGATACTGGATATCCTGGGTGTCCATGAACGCCGCCTTCAACTGCTCGATATGCCGCGCCAGCTGTTTGTCGCCATGGCCATCCCCCAGCTCCACAAACAACACCTCCAGCACACCCGGCTCTTTGGACAACGCACGCAGCACGTCCAGGCATTGCACATTGCCAGAGCCTTCCCACGTGGAGTTAACCGGTGCCTCACGGTAAAGACGCGGCAGGATGCTGTCTTCCACGTACCCGGCGCCGCCCATGCATTCGGCGGCTTCGTTGATCATCGCCGGCGCTCGCTTGCAGATCCAATACTTGCCCACCGCCGTGACCAGCCGGGCGAACTTGGCTTCATGTTCATCATCAAGCTGATCCAGGGCGCGCCCCATGCGCAGGCTCAAGGCCAGGGCCGCTTCGCTTTCCAGGGCCAGGTCGGCCAGCACGTTCTGCATCAGCGGCTGCTCGCTGAGCACGCGGCCACCCACTTGGCGATGGGCGCAGTGATGGCTGGCCTGGGTCAGCGCCTGGCGCATCAAGGCGCTGGAGCCGACCATGCAATCGAAGCGCGTCATGGCAACCATTTCGATAATGGTTGGAACGCCGCGGCCTTCTTCACCGACCATCCAGGCCAGGGCGCCGCGAAACTCCACTTCGCTGGACGCGTTGGAGCAGTTGCCGAGTTTGTTCTTCAAGCGCTGGATGTAGAACTCGTTGCGCGTGTCGGCGCAGGCGGCGCACGGCGACATCCACTACATTGGTGTCGCTGTCAAAGTTCATGTCCCACACCCGCGAAGCAATCAGCGAGCGGGACAGCACCTGGTCCTGGTGCGTCGCGAACAGATGCAGCAGGGCGAACTCTTTGTTGGTCAGGGTAATGCGCGTGCCGGCGCGGGTCACCCGACGTTTGAGCACGTCAATGTACAGGTCGGCGATGTGCAGTTGTTCTTCATCCCGGCTCGGGCCGCGACGATTGAGGGTACGCAGGCGCGCCACCAGTTCGGCGAACGAAAAGGGCTTGATCAGGTAGTCATCGGCACCCAGCTCAAGGCCTTTGATGCGGTCGGCGATGTCATCGCGGGCGGTGAGGAACAGCACTGGCGTATCGGCTTCTTTGCGCAGTCGGCGCAGCACTTCCCAGCCATCCATTTTCGGCATCATCACGTCCAGTACGATCACGTCGAACGGCGTTTCAAGGGCCTGGTGCAAGCCGTCCACTCCATCGCGGGCCAGGCTTACGCAATGCCCCAGCTCCTGCAGCCCATTGAGCAGATAATTACCGGCCTTGGGTTCGTCTTCGACTACGAGGATGTTCATGGAAGGTGCTCTGCTTCAATAAGTTGCGCCAGTGTAGCCCGATCAATTGTCATTGGCGCAACCGGTGCCCTGGACTTGGTAATCGAGAACATGTTCGCGGTCTTGGTGGTCCAGATTTGGGTGCGGGACCCTAACCATAATTCACTTCAACTATACGTCAGTCGATTTTTGTCAGTGAGTGAGGTCAGTAGTGCGTTTTGTGAGTTCTGTGCGTCTATGAATATCGCTTGGGGTGACGCGTAACCCCACATAGTCTTTCGAGTACGAGAATTGTTTTGGTAAGTGAATTTTAGTTTTTTTGTTAAAGCGGTTCAATTAAATATTTTAAGCATGAATCTGAAAAAACAAAGTGTAAAAAATAAAAAAAAATAAAAATTGCAAAAAATGAGGTATGATAAATTTCTGAATTTCGAGGTATAACTGTTTCAGTTGGATATTTTAAGCGTGAATTTGTCCGAGCCGTTGCATGGAAGTGAGCGCAATATTACTTGCGACAACTGGTTTTCATCTGCAGAATTTTTTGACAAAATGCTGTCAACACACTCCTTGACGATGGTAGGAACTCTCAGGAAAAATAAGAGGCAAATTCCTATCAACTTCAACGCCTGTAAATTCCTCGACATTTATCTTTGATGGAACGAAGACTCTGGTAAAATATACACCAAAGAAAAACAAATTCATCTTGGTCATGTCCTCTTTCCACTTCACGGCAGAAATAGATCAGGACACTCAGAAACCAGCTATCATATTATTTTATAATAATACAAAAGGAGGCACCGATTGTTTCGACCACATGTGCCATGAATACAGCACAGCAAGGAATGCAACTGCATAGAAAACTTTCTTGGGTGAGATATGCCGCTGGAGAGACTTGCCGCAGTTTTGCCATCTTTGCATCATCTTAGAAAAATTTATTGGGTGAGGGATGCTGCTGGAGAGACTTGCCGCAGTTATGCTATCTTTGCAACTACTAAGAAGATTTTCATGAGTGAGAGACGCCGCTTAGATTCCTGCCGCAGTTTTGCCATCTTTGCAACTGCTCAAAAAACTTTCTTGACCGATAGGTGCCGCTGGAGAGACTTGCCGCAGTTTTGCCATCTTTGCATCAGCTTTGAAAAATTTATTGGGTGCGGAATGCCGCTGGAGAGACTTGCCGCAGTTTTGCCATCTTTGTAACTACTTCGAAAATTTTCTTGAGTGATAGACGCCGCTGGAGAGACTTGCCGCAGTTTTGCAAACTTCGCAACTGCTTAGAAAACTTTCATGTGTGAGAGATGCCTCTGGAGAGACTTGCGGCAGTTCTGCTATCTTTGCAACGGCTTAGAAAACTTTCTTGGGCGAGAGATGGCGCTGGAGAGACTTGCTGCAGTTTTGCCATCTTCGCAACTCCTTAGAAAATTTTCTTGGGTGACACATGCCGCTGGAGAGACTTGCCGCAGTTTTTCCCTCTTTGCAACTGCATAGAAAACTTTCTTGGGTGAGATATGCCGCTGGAGAGACTTGCCGCAGTTTTGCCATCTTTGCATCAAACTGCTCGTAGACGGTTCTGTAAACAAATTTCAAATGTTGAAGTATTATCGATTTTTACTAAAATCATTGACAATATATTTAAAAATTGTATCAGACGTATAAAATACCTGATATTTTTTTTTTTTAATAATTGACGATACTTTGAGGTACAGTCTGATTCGTTACAGCTGCTTTATGTTTGCTTCCCTCCTGATGACTGCTTAAAGCACGTTTGCCCATATTACTAAGTGAAAATATTTTTTTACAAACTTTACAATAGCACGAGTACACATCGTTTTCTACTCTCTTAGCCCAAGAAAAAATTGGATCCAATAACCAAGTATCATTAAAGATGGTCTTTTTCTTCTTCATTCTAACTAGAATTCTGTAACCAACAAAAATAACTACTAATACACACATAAAAAAGTTATTTTAGCTTTACCAATAGTATTCTAATTATTGACATTTTCAGCTAAGAACTATCGTATGTTCAAAGACAACCTTGCATTATCTATACACATTATTTATACTGCCAGTCAAAATTATGCGATCACTTACGAAAATCGAGTTTAAAAATAAGCTTGTCTTAGAAAGTGGTTAACTCAGCTAAAAATTAAGTTCAACAGACTTTTTACAACTTTAGAAATCTTATTAAATTCAGCGTCGATCGAGCTTTCTTTAGAGCATTTTCGATAGAGGCCGAAATAGCATGTGAAAAAGACAATAATACGGTTTTTTATAGTAAAACTTTTTTCATTAACATAATTCAAAGTTGATGCAAGAATATCAAAGATTCATTAGTCCAAGACGAATCGATTGACCTATAATATCAATACATTTTATTAAAGAGTAGGGAAGTTTATGGTAATTTATATATTTTGAACATCGATTTTTTACAGTAAAACTGTTTTTATTAACATAATTCAAAGTTGATGCAATAATATAAAAGATTCCTTGGTTCGAGACGAATCGATTGACCTGTAATATTGATATATTTTATTGAAGAGTAAGGAAGATATGGTAATGCATAATATTCGAAAATACGGTTTTTTATTGTAAAACTTTTTTCATTAACATAATTCAAAGTTGATACAATAATATAAAAGATTCGTTTGTTCGAGACGAATCGATTGACCTATAATATCAATACACTTTATCAAAGAGTAGGGAAGTTGTGGTACTTTATATATTTTGAAAATCCGTTTTTTATAGTAAAAATTTTGTCATTAACGTAATTCAAAGTTGATACAAGAACAAAAAAGATTCCTGGGTTCAAGAGAAATCAATTGACCTATAATATTCATACATATTTTATTGAAGAGTAAGGAAGATATGGTAATGCATAATATTTGAAAATACGGTTTTTTATAGTAAAACTTTTTTCATTAACATAATTCAAAGTTGATGCAAGAATATCAAAGATTCATTAGTCATATGTTATGTTCTATGTACTTCAGATAAAAATGGCTAAATTTGCATTTGATTTAAAATGAAGAAGGAAATTCCTTTACTTCAGCGTATATTTCCGTATCTCTCTAATAAATCGTAAAATCAGAAAGATTTTTTCGAACTATCTGAAAAGGGGAGAGAAATATTATCTTATTCGTTTTTGGAACATATATTTGATAAATTTTTTAAAATTATTTTCAAATTATTTAAAAATAATCGGTTATAAAATTTTAGTGTTGGAAAGGAGGTATATGTTTTTTAAATTGATCTAGAATTTTGGTGTTATTTATTTAAATAACACGTTCGTTGCGCAATACTGCTCCGACCCAGGTTGCTGATCAATCTCTCTCACGATCACCCACGTGAAGAGCCTCACAAAATTTTTACGTGTGTTCCGCCACTTGGGCCCATTAGTATCCAAGCTCTTTGTTTCAGGCGTCAATCACTCTACTCACATTCTTTTTATAAACTATTTGTCGCTAAACTTTTCTGTCCTGGCATACTATTCTAGCTTCCTTCACGTCCATGCCTTTTTTCATGCAAGCTCTCGTGTTTCTATGGCTTCTATGTCTCTTCGGATTAAAGTCTCATTCACAAATTCTAACCATTCATTCCGCGGTCTGCCTCTGGGCATACTGCCATTTACTTTACAACCCTTTTTCTTCGTGTCAGGTACACATAGAATATCAGAGAATGTTGGGGAACGTGATGGAGGTGAAGGGGGAAGTGATGGAAAATAAGGGGTGGAGAAGTAGAGGGTTGTTTAAGGAAAAAACATTTTTTTTTTAAACAACTCTAAAATTTCAAATGCGCATAACTTTGGGAAAATGATTTCTTTTTAATCAGAAAAAAAACGGTCGTGACCGTCTGACCGATTTTCTTCATTTTTGTATGGATAAGAGATAACTTATCAATGTTTCAAAGTAATGAACCATAATATGATTGAATTAATTTTTTGCTCAGAATGACTTGCAACTTGAGTGAGTAAGGGGAAATAAGGAAAGAGGAATGATGAAAAACGAGAGGAAGTGAGGGAAAATTAGCGGTGGGAAAGTTGTTGAAGTGAAGAGAAATGAGAGGAGGGAATTTAGGGAAATTGAGAGGAAATGAGGAGAAGGAACCTAGAAGTGAGAGGAAATGAGAAAAAGGGAAGTAGGGGAATGAGGAAGGTGAAGTAGAGGATGTGAGGGGAAATATGAGGATGGGGAAATGGGTAGTTGAGGGGAGGGGGATTATGGGAAATAAGGGGAGCGGATGTAGGGAGAGTAACGGGTAATTAGCGGTTGGAAAGTGACGGAAAATTAGGAAAGGAAAAGTAGAGAATGTTGGGGAACGTGATGGAGGTGAAGGGGGAAGTGATGGAAAATAAGGGGTGGAGAAGTAGAGGGTTGTTTATTTCAAATTAAATCAGAATTACAGAATTTATAATTGTATAACTTAAAACTCGCATAATTTTTTATTGAAAATTTTCCAAATTAAAGAAACTTCAATCTTGAAGATTTAAAATCAATGTTATACAATTTTTAAGAGTAACAATTGAAATTTCTTTCTTTATAAGAATATTTAATTGTGGTTAAAAATAATGCAATTTGGAACTTTTTTTGGAATACGTAGTTCAATTTTGAAGATTTACAATAGAAATTCTTCAATTTTAAAAATTTGCAACTGAAGACACTTGAATATTTAATATGTCTCAATAGAAAATTATACAATTTTGAATACTTTTTTGAAGAATTAAAATTGAAAATTATTCAATTTTGAAGAATAAAAATGGGAATTTATTCTATTTTATAGATTTCAGTGGGAAATTCTTCAATTTCAACGACTTGCAATTTATCATTTTTCAATTTTTAAAATTTACAATGGATAATTCATTAATTTTGAAATTTTATGATTCAAAATTATATAATTTTGAACTTTGCTTTTTTTTAATATGTTCTGAAGAATTGCAGTTTTAAAATTTGAGTAGGATTGCAAATCAAGAGTCAAGGGTTTTCAATTC
Organism: Andricus grossulariae; assembly: GCA_011634705.1. Classification (NCBI taxonomy): domain Eukaryota; kingdom Metazoa; phylum Arthropoda; class Insecta; order Hymenoptera; family Cynipidae; genus Andricus; species Andricus grossulariae. The sequence continues at coordinate 253,799,584 of JAABKJ010075445.1, forward strand.
TAAACCTAAGAAAATGAAGAAATTTCAAATTAAATCAGAATTACAGAATTTATAATTGTATAACTTAAAACTCGCATAATTTTTTATTGAAAATTTTCTATACTTTTTTGTTGAAAATTCATATTTCAGGGTTTAAAATTTAACTATTTTGTAGAAAATTCGTTTTTTGTTTGTTTGAAATCTCCTGTTTGTAAATTTGTTTTTTTCCCCTTGTTAAATATTCATTTTTTAACCTAAAATTTAGTTTTTCCATTTTTGGTGGAAAATTTATTTGTGTCAGTTGAAAATTGAACTTCTTTGTTGAAGCTTGACGTATTTTGTTGAAAATTGAAATTTTTTATTTTGAAAATTCAGCTATTTGGTTCAAAAGTTAACTATTTGTTCCAAAATTCATATTTCTACTTTCAAACATCTAATTATTTGTTTGAAAATTTTATTATTTTGTTATAAATACAACTTTTGTTGTTAAAAATTTAATTGTATTCTGAAAAAGTTGTGTTTTTGACTTTAAAATTTAATTATTCGGTTAAAAATTCATCTTTGTAGTTGGTTGAAGATTCAACTATTTGGTTAAAATTTCCACTATTTTGTTGAAAATTCTGTCAATTTTGCTTGAAAATTGAAATAGTCGGTTGTATATTTCACTGTATGGTTGAAGATTGTTGTTTTTGTTGAAAATTGATTTTTTTTTGTTTATATTGCAACAGTTTTTTTTTTACTGAATATATATACTTTTTTGTTGAAAATTCATATTTCAGGGTTTAAAATTTAACTATTTTGTAGAAAATTCGTTTTTTGTTTGTTTTGAAGATTCATCATTTTCATTAAAAATTCGACTTTTTTGGTAGAAAACTAAACTTCTTAGTTGAAAATTTATTTCGTCAATAGAAAATTTAACTGTTCCATTTTTTTTTCAAATTGAGCTTTTTTAGTTAAAAACTCAACTATTTAGTTGAAAGTTCGTGTTTTTTGTTGAAAATTTAACTATTTCGTTAAAAATCTATGTTTTTTGTTGAAAATCCGATATTTTTGGTAGAAAATTCATTTTTTGGTTGAAGATTCAACATTTTAGTTGAAAATTTGACTTTTTGGTAGAAAATTAATCTCTTTAGTTGGAAAATCATTTCTTTAGTAGAAAATTTAACTATTCCACTTTTTGTTCCAAATTTATCTTTTTTAGTTGAAAATTTAACTATTTAGTTGAAAGTTCAAGTTTTTAGTTGAAAATTGAAATATTTTGGTGAAAAGTTCAACTATCTTGTTGAAAATTCTTTTTTTTTTTTGGTTGAAAATTAATTTGTTAATCTGAAAATTTAACTATTCTATTTTGTATTGAAAATTGACATTTTTTAGTTGAAAATCCAGGTTTTTTGTTGAAGATTCAATCTTTTTGGTAGAAAATTATTATTTTTAGTTAAAACTTCATTTTTTGGTTGAAGATTCATCATTTTCATTAAAAATTCGACTTTTTTGGTAGAAAACTAAACTTCTTAGTTGAAAATTTATTTCGCTAAAATATTTAAAACTCTTTGAAATCTTTGAAATGCGTTGGAATTTTCTTAAGCTCTCGAAAATCCTCTGAAATCTTTTGAAATTCTTCAAATCTAATGAAAATTACTTGGAATCTTCTAAAATGACCTTGAATCTTGAAAATCTTTTGAAATTCCCTAATGCTTCAAGCTTTTGAAAAATTCCGTGGAATCTTTTAAAATATTATGAAATCTATAAAATTATATAAAATTTTCGGAAATTTCTGATTTCTTCTGAATAAATTCTTTAAAATCTATTAAAAAATCATTAAAACCGAATGCAATTTTTATAAATCCCTCAACATCCTTAGAATCTTGGGAAATTCCATCAAATTATTTAAATCTCTGGAGATTTCCTTGAGATCTTTGAAATACCCTAAAATGTTTGAAATCCTTTGAAATCTTTTGAAATCTTTTGGAATTTTTTTAAGCTCTTAAAAATTCCTTGGAATCTTTTCAAATACCCTAAAATCATTAAAATCCTCTGAAATCTTTTGAAATTTCCTTAAATCTCTTGAAATGGCTGGAATCTCTGAAATCTCTTGAGAATTCCTTGAAATCTTTCAAATACTCTAAAATATTTGAAATCCTTTGAAATCTTTCAAAAACCCTAAAATATTTAAAACTCTTTGAAATCTTTGAAATGCGTTGGAATTTTCTTAAGCTCTCGAAAATCCTCTGAAATCTTTATGTATGTGAATATATATATATATATATATTAGGGTGGTTCAAAAATGCACTTCAAACTCCCATTTTATCAACATGGGGAAATTTTGGATTTTCGAAAAATTGAACTCATACTTCAGGGTTTGATCAAAACGTGCCAACTTTTTCAGGGATTAAAGAGGAGTACGTATTAACGAGAACAATACTAATAACTTTTATTTTCACGCCCCCCCCCCTTCACAGCGCCCCAAATATGACTTTTAAATCAAAGAACTACATTTCTACGTATTATTGTTACTTTTCAGCAATTTCCGTCGTCTTTTTCCTACAAATAATTACTAATGGACAATTTGAATATTTCCCATGACTCTTCAGACAATTTTTAATTGTTTAAACAAATGTAACTTATTTAAACAATTATTCATTCACAAAAAATGTAAAAAATAATCGTATTTTCTGATTGAAATGTAATATTTTGTCATTTTTTGGAGAAGTATATTTTTTTTAAAACAGTATGTTATTATTTAAGCATTTACTTATTGTTTATTTCCAAAATTTCTGAAAATTGACTCAGAGATGTCCAGTTTTTTGACAAGTTGGTATCCTATGCTTCTTTTGGTTGAATAATTACATAAATTTTATACATTTCTTTCAATTTTGATTACATTTCTATTTGCTTGAGCAGTTATTGCTGTATATATATATATATTATTTATATATATATATATAAAGTTGTTGAATTTCCGACAAGGTAGTTTAATTTTTTACCAAATGATTTAATTTTCAACTAAGAAGATTAATTTTATACCGAAAAATACTAATTTTCAATAAAATACATGAATTTTCAACGAAATAGTTCCATTTTCAACTAAAAAAGATGATTTTTCTACAAAATATTTCAATTTTCAGTTAAGAAATTAATATTCTACACAAAAAAGTTTTTTAAACAATAGTCACATTTCCAACCAAAGAGATGAATTTTAAACTGAAACAATAAATCTTTAACTGAAAGAAGTAGATTTTCAGTTATGAAATGAATTTTTAACTGAAAAGCGACTATTTTTTAACAAAATAATGAAATTTTCAACCAAAGCGATGAATTTTTAATTAAACAGTTGATTTTTAAACCAAGATAAAGTTGATCAAGTTTTTTTTTGATAAAGTTGTTGAATTTCCCATAAAGTAGTTGAACTTTTCACCAAATAATTGAATTTTCAACCAAGAAGATTAATTTTCTACAAAAAAATACTAATCTTCAATAAAATACGTGAATTTTCAACGAAATAGTAACATCTTCAACCGAATAGATGAATTTTCAACTAAGTAGATTTTTCAAACAAAATAATGACTTTTTATTAAAGTTGTTGAATTTCCGACAAGGTAGTTTAATTTTTTACCAAATGATTTAATTTTCAACTAAGAAGATTAATTTTAAGATTACACCAGAATTTAAGAAATTTCATAAAGATTTCACAAAGATTTTTAAATTTCACAACGATTTCAAAGATTTCAGAAAGGTTTAAAAGATTTCAAAAGATTTCACAATGAATTCCAATATTTCACCAGAATTAAAAAAATTTCACAAATTTTTTAACGATTTCAAAAGATTTCACAATGGTTTTCAAGATTTTAAAAGATTTCATAACGATTTCCAAGATTACATCAGAATTTAAGAAATTTCATAAAGATTTCACAAAGATTTTTAAATTTCACAACGATTTTAAAGATTTCCGGAAAGTTTAAAAGATTTCAAAAGATTTCACCATGATTTCAAAGATTTCAGAGGATTTCATAATTATTTCCTGGATGTTAAAAATTTCATGAAGATTTCAAAGATTTCAGAAAGGTTTCAAAGCGTTCACAAGGATTTTTAAAATTTCACCAAAATTTCACTACGATTTTTAAAATTTTGCAGAGATTTCAAAAATTTAGAATGATTTCAAAGATTTCACAATGAATTCCAATATTAAACCAGAATTAAAAAAATTTCACAAATTTTTTAACGATTTCAAAAGATTTCACAATGATTTTAAAGATTTTAAAAGATTTCATAATGATTTCCAAGATTACACCAGAATTTAAGAAATTTCATAAAGATTTCACAAAGATTTTTAAATTTCACAACGATTTCAAAGATTTTTCTTTTTTGGTTGAAAGTTAATCCTCTTTTTTGAAAATTTCTATATTTGATTGAAAATTTTTCTTTTTTGGTTGAAAGTTAATCCTCTTTTTTGAAAATTTCTATATTTTATTGAAAATTTTTCTTTTTTGGTTGAAAGTTAATCCTATTTTTTGAAAATTTCTATATTTGATTGAACATTTTTCTTTTTTGGTTGAAAGTTAATCCTCTTTTGTGAAAATTTATATATTTGGTTGAAAATTTTTCTTTTTTGGTTGAAAGTTAATCCTCTTTTTTGAAAAATTCTATATTTGATTGAAAATTTTTCTTTTTTGGTAGAAAATAAGTCTTCTTATTTGTCAATTTCTGTATTTTGTTGAAAATTTTTTTTTTTTGACAAGAAATGTAATTCTTTGAAGTAAAAATACAACTATTTAGTTGAGAAATAATGTATTTTGTTGAAAAATTGTCTTTTTTGTAGAAAGTTAATCCTCTTGGTTGAAAATTTCCATATTAGATTGATAAATTATCTCCTTTAGTTGACAATTAAACTATTTGGTTGAAAACTATCTAGTTTGTTGAGAATTAATCTTTTTTGGTAAAAAATTAATTCTCTTGGTCGAAAATTTCTATATTTGGTTTAAAATTTTTCTTTTTTGGTTGAAAGTTAATCCTCTTTTTTGAAAATTTCTATATTTGATTGAAAATTTTTCTTTTTTGGTTGAAGAACTAATTTATTGAAAATTTGTTTTTCTCTTTGTTGAAAATTAATTTTTGAACTTAAAAATTAAGTATTTCAAGTAAAATTCGTCTTTTTTGTTTAAATTCAACTGTTTTTCATTTAATATTTAAATATTTTTTGATTGGAATATAAACTATTCAATTTTTCGTTGAAGAATCATATTTTTTGGTTCGCAGTTATACTACCTTGTTAAAAAGTAACTTTTTTTGTTGAATATTCAGTACTTTAGTTGGAAATTCATCTCTGGCTGAAAATTCAACTATTCTATTCAAAAAGTCGCTTTTTTAGTTGACAATTAATTTTTTTAACATAACACTTAACTATTCCATTTTTTGTTGAAAATGTTTTCTTTTTTAGTTGAAAATTCACTTTTTTTGTTGCAAAGTTCGTCTTTTTTAGGTGAATTCAACTGCTTTTAATTAAAAATATTTTTTGGTTGAAATATCAACTAATACATTTTACGTTGTTTGTTTCTTGAAGATTCATCTCTTTGGTTTAAAATAAACTATTTTGATGAAAATCAGTTTTTTTCGTTAAAAATTGATTAACTGAAAATTTAACTTTTCCGATTTTGGTTAAAATTTCGCCTCATCTAATTTAAAAATCTATCATTTGAATGAAAACTCATATATTTTATTAAAAATTCGTCTCTTTTGGTTGAAAATTAATCTTGATGCTCAACAATTAATCATTTTCAACCAAATAGTTACATTATCAACCAAAATGATGAATTTTCCATCAAGAAGATTAATTTTCCACCAAAAAATACTAATTTTCAACAAAATTGTTGAAGTTTTAATCCAAAAAGATGACTTTTCTACAAAACAGTTGAATTTTCAACCCAAAATATAGAAATTTTCAACAAAATATTTCAAATTTTTAACAAACTGTTGCATTTAAAAGCCAAAAACACGATTTTTCCATCCAAGAGTTCAATTTTCAACCCAAAAATATGAATTTTCAACTACAAAAACAAGATTTTTCAAAAAGTGATTTAATTTTAAACCAAATAGTTGAATTTTCAACTATAGAAGATCAATTTTTAATTAAAAGTAGAATTTTTCAACTGAAAATTGAATAGTTACATTTTTAGTTAAAAAAATTACTTTTCAGAAAAAAAAAAGAATTTTTAACAAGATAGTTATATTTTCAACTAATGAGATAAATCTTCAACCAAAACAATTAATTAAATAACAAAGTAGGTCAACTTTCAACCAATCAGTTGAATTATTGCAAAAAAAATATAGCTTTTCAACTAAGTAGTTTCATTAAAACAAAATAAAAATTTTAACAAAACCTACTAACATAAATTATTATCAAACTGTACCGTTTCAGGGCCATCTTTCAAAAAATCCTCAAAAATTTTTTAATTTATCATCAGGAAACATACTAAATGATTATGAACAAATTGTCTTTGATTTAGTAAATTATTAGGACAAAATTGTCTTTGATTTTGAAAATTATGAGGAGAAAATTGTCTTTTATTTTGAAAATTATCAAGAGAAAATTGGCTTTGATTTGGAAAATTATCAGGAAAAAATTATCTTTGATTTTTGGTTTGAAATTGATTTCGGGTTTGGTTACAATTTTATAATTTTTAAATTAACTGTCTACACGTTCATGCCATATGTCCAATCCTTCCACAGAATTGCGACGATGTGATATCTTCGCGAGTAATATTAACTTTATTAGTTTGTATTTTATTTTCCGTTATTTCATCTAGTTGGGGGTGTTTTGATCTTTTTATCAGTTCTTTTGTTGTGGCAATTGATGTTTTCATTTCCAACGCGCTGTTAATTGTTTCTGAAAATGATAGTGATTTTTCTATTCTATTCTGAAGTTCTGTTCTTAAACCTCTTATAAAACAATCGACTGCGTCTTTTTCTAATTCATCTATGAAATTGTGTTTTATTTCATTGACTTCTGCTGTTGAAATATTTTAATTTTGTGCTCTGTACGCGTCATTGATTTTATCAGTGATTTCTTTTACCATAGTTACATATGAAAGTACTTTTTCGTTTTACCATTGAGGAATGTTACTCAATTCTCCCGAAAGTTGATAAACTGTTTTTATTGGTGCATATACCTGTCTCTTATACACATTCCGATTGAAAATTCAACTGTTTTGTCGATAATTCATCTTTTTTATTTCAAAATTCACCAATTTGGTTGAAAAATCATCTTTTTTACTTAAATGTCGTTTTTTTTTGTTGTTAAAAATTAATTTTTTATCTGAAAATTGACCTATTTTTCTTGTTATTGAAAAATTATTCTTTATAAATTGAAAATTTACATATTTGGTAGAAAATTAAGATTCTTAGTTGAAAATGAATCTTTGTAAGTTAAAAACTCAACTATTCGATTAAAAATTCAACCATTTTGTTGAAAGTTTCATTATTTTGTAGAAAATTACTTTTTTTTAATAAAAATAAATTTTTTGAAATAGAAATTAATTTTTTTCAATAAAAATTAATTTTTTTTAATAAAAATTAAACTATTGTCGACAATTCGTCTTTTTGTTAGAAAATCATTTTTGGTTGAAAATTTAACAATGTGGTAGAAAATTAAACTATTTGGTTGAAAGTTAACTTTTCTATTGAAAATTCATATTTTTTGTTGAAAAATCAACTATTTTAGTAGAAAATTCAACTATTTGGTTAAAAATAAAACAATTTATTTGAAAATGTAATTATTTGGTTGAAAATGAACTTTTTTATTGGAAAATCATATTTTCCGATTGAAAATTCAACTGTTTTGTCGATAATTCATCTTTTTTATTTCAAAATTCACCAATTTGGTTGAAAAATCAAAAATAATCTTGTTTTTTGAAAAAAAATCTTTTTTGTAAAAAAAATGTAACTGCTTGTTTGAAAATTAACTCTTTTTTTTTTAATTCGTCTTTTTGGTTGGAAAATTCAACTTTTAGGTTAAAAGTTGAATTACGTCGTTAAAAATTCATTTTTTCTTGGTTAAAGACATAATTTTAGTTGAAAAGTCACCTCTTTTTTGTAGAAAATTAATCTATTTTGTTAAAAATTCGTTTCTTCTTTTGAAAATAAATTTTTTATTGAAAATTTAACTTTTACAGTTTTGGTTGAATTTTTTGTTTCAATTCAAAATTCAACTATTTGTTTGATAATTTATCTGCTTTGTTCAAAAGTCTTTTTTTTTGTCGAAAATTTAACTGTTTTATTGAACATTTATCTATTTGGATAGAAAAGTCATACTTTTGAACTGAAAATTCACCTTCTTTCGAAAATTTATCTCGTTGGTTGAAAATAAATTTTTGCAATTGGTTGAAATTAATCTTTTCTAGTTACGAATAGAAATTTCGGGATGTAAATATTCTTGATTTAACGTCTGGGAAATAATAATTTGGAATTTTTAAGTTAAATTAAATTAAAAAAGAATTTTTTAGTTAAAATTTTTTTTATTCGAAAAATAATCTTGTTTTTTGAAAAAAAATCTTTTTTGTAAAAAAAATGTAACTGCTTGTTTGAAAATTAACTCTTTTTTGGTTTAGGAAGAAAAAATCCAAATGTAAAAATTGGTCCACTGTACCCGTCGTTCCCCTACATTTAATGAAAAGTCTTAACATTGACTACGTTTTGATTTTCTGAATGTTCCTGTAACTTATTTTGATATTTTTAATTAAATCCTTGGCTTATGGTTGAAAATTACGATAATGCTAAAACATTTTTACCCTAGTGTAATTAAATTAAAAATGCTAACAACAGATATTGATAAATGAAGAAATTACATATTTTGCATTGATCCCTTGTTACAAGTTCCGGAAAAAGAAAATTTATAATTTTTTTAATATTATTTCAATGTTAACCTGTGCGCCGGGCTCTTGGAATTAACATGGAGTTTTAAATGGGAAAAGCTCGGTTTTAAAAAAAATCGAAAGAAAGTACTTGTTATAAACTTTTTGTGAATTAAAGTTTAGTCACCTCTCAATGTGACTGTTTTTGTCAAATATGTTCGTATGTCTTCCTGTATGCATGCCTGTCTGTCTGAGTACAACTTTTGAAAAAATCAATGTATTAGATTGCGGCGTTTGGTCTACTCTTCAAGTGTCCTAAAACTGAAGGCCGAGTTCATTAGCCAGCTATTTTGGATGGAAATTCAAAAAGTTATAGCATTTTGAAAATATTTGAGACAACTTTTTTTTACAGATTTTAAAATTCTGTCTACGGATGCTCGCAGTACTCAGAATGAAAATCTTTGAAATGTTTTGAAATCTTTTAAGTCCTTGAAAGCTTTAAAATCTATGAAGACTTTATGCAGTTTTTTGTAATCATTTAAAATCTTTGTTAAATCGTTTACAAAGTTTTGATATCGTTTAAAATCTTTGAAATGTTTTGAAATCTTCTAAAAAATTTTGATATCATTTAAAATATTTGAAATGTATTGAAATCTTTCAAATATTTTTGAAATCTTTCTTTAATCTTTGTTCGTGAAATCTTTTCTGTTAGTTTGAAACCATTAAAATCTTTTGAAATCTTCTCAAAATTGCTGAAACCTTTTGAAATCATTAACAAATCTTTTAAATGTTTTGAAATCTTTAAAGCTGGTGTACTGTACCCTTTTTGAAATCTTTGAAGTTCTTGAAATCTTTTGAAATCCTTATGAATTCTTTCAAACATTTTTGAAATCTTTCTGAAAGATTTTATATTCGTTTGAAATCACTGGAAGATTTGCAATATTTATAAATTCTTTCTGAAATTTTTTGTAACCGCTTAAAATCTTTTGAAATCTTCTAAAAAGTTTTGATATCGTTTAAAATCTTCAAAAAATCTTTAAAATCTTTTGAAATCTTTGTGGATTCGTTGGAATTTTGGAAGTATTACAAACCTTAGTGCAAGCTTGAAATTTCTGTGAAATATTTTAGAAAACTTTTGGAATTTTTTAAAGCTTTTGTAATTTTTTTTTTCAGTTGATATTTTATTTTGTTAAAAATTGTTTCTTTCACTAAAAAATGAATTTTTGAGCTGAAAATTTAACTATTTCTTTTTTGGTAGAAATTTATTTTTCTTAGTAGAAAATTTATGTATTTTGTTGAGATTCCGTTTTTTTTTTTTTTTTTTTTATTTTTTTTTTTTTTTTTTTTTTTTTTTTTTTTTTTGTAGAAAATTAATCTTTTTGGTCAAAAAATATACTTCTTGGTTAAAAAATAAAATGCATTAGCGAAAAATTTAACTGTTTTTTTGAGACTTCATCTCTTTGGTTGTAAATTGAACTAGTTTGTTAAAAAAAAAACAATTTTCTTTGTTTTTTAGTTGATATTTTCTTTTGTTAAAAATTTTTTCTTTCACTAAAAAATGAATTTTTGTACTGAAAATTTAACTATTTCTTTTTTGGTAAAAATTTATTTTTCTTAGTGCAAAATTCATATATTTTGTTGAAATTTCGTTTTTTTTTTGGTAGAAAATTAATCTTTTTGGTTAAAAATTCGACTTTTTGGTTAAAGAATAAAGTGTATTGGCGTAAAATTTAACTATATTTTTGAAAATTCATCTCTTTCGTTGTAAATTGAACTAGTTTGTTTAAAATTTTTTTTTTCAGTTGATATTTTATTTTGTTAAAAATTGTTTCTTTCACTAAAAAATGAATTTTTGAGCTGAAAATTAAATTCAACTGTTTGAACTGAAATTTTATTTCTTCTTTGACTGAAATATCTTTCTTAGTTGAAAATGTATTTTTTTTTTATTTGAAAATTCATATATCTGGGTTAAAAATGCAACTGTTTCTTTGAAAATTAATCAATTTTGATTGAGGAAATCACTATTTTGTTGAAAATACTTTTTTTTCTAGTTGAAAATTAATTATTTAACTGAAAATTTTACCATTAACCATTAACCATAATTGGTTAAAAATTGGTCCTTTTTAGTTTTAAATTAGTTTTTTTTTTAGAAAACCAATCTTCTTGATTAAAAATTCAACTAGTTTGTTAAAAGTTAAAATACTTTGTAAAAATCTATTTTATTACTTAAAGATCCATCTCTTTGGTTAAAAATTTAACTATTTTGTTCAAAATTCTTTGTTTTTTTTTTGTTGAATATTAATTTTGTTAATTGAAAATGTAACCATTAACCATTATGGGTTAAAAATTGATCTTCTTTAGTTGTAAATTCGTTTTGTTTTCAGAAAATTAATCTTCTTGATTGCAAATTTATCTGCTTCGTTGAAAGTTAAACTACTTAGTTAAAAATATATTTTATTAGTTGAAAATTCATCTCTTTAGTTGAAAATTTAACTATTTTGTTTATTTTTTTTTTTTTTTGAAAATTGGGCATTCTTAGATTAAAATTTAGCAATTTGACTTAAAAAATCAAATATTCAGGGCTGCCACAGCCTAATTTTATTGCAGGTGAATTTGAACCATTTTAGGAATTCATGAGACACTGATGGAATTCACATGGATTTGAGTGAATTGAACAAAATTTCAAAAATCAAAAAAATTCCATTGAATTATCTAAAATAATGGTAATAAACAGAAATAAGAAGGATTTGAACAGAATATAATTGAACTAGAAAAACAATGAATTGAATGTATTTCGAGTGAATTTAGAGGAATTGAAAGGGAATGAGAAGAATTCAGTGAAATTCATACAAATTTAAGTGAATTGAAAATTATATAGAAATATTTAAAAATGTGGAATTCAGGGGAATTCCAAAGAATTTCGCCGTTAATTCAAAATAATTAAAAGAAATTTAATAGACTTTGATAAATTCAAAAAAATTCAAGAAAATTTAGAACAATTCAATATAAATAAATACCATTCAAAAGAAAAGAAGAACATTGGTAAAATCTAAACAAAATGGCATTGAATGCAGTGCACTTCAAACGAGTTAAAAAAAAATTTGAGGTGAATTCAAAATAAATAAAAGGAATGCAACAGATTCTAAGGAATTGAAAATAATTTAAGGGAATTCAAAATAAGTCAGAAGAATGCAAAATAAGTCAGAAGAATGCAAAATAAGTCAGAAGAATTTAAAAAAATTAAAGGAAAATCAGGAAAATTCAAAAGAATTCAAAAGAAAAGAATTTCTAACAAATAGTTAAATTTTCAACTGAAGTGATGAATTTTCAACTAAAATTATGAATCTTCAACTGGAATGGTTGAATAAAAAAAAATATGATGTTTGTTCAACTTCAAATTATTAATCTTTAACTCGAATATTTAAATTTGAAACCAAAAGAAGGTGAATTTTCAACTAAAAAGAAAAATTTTCAACCCACTAGTTGAATTTTCAATTAAAAAAGATTATTTTCGAACCCTAAAAGGAATAGTTAAATTTTCAGTTAGAAAAATGAATTATCAACCAAGAAAAAAAAAGATCAATCTTCAACTGTAATAGTTGAATTTTAGACCAAAAAGATAAATTTTTAACTAATATGATCAATCTTTGACTGGAATAAATTTAAATGAACACTTTTAACCAAAAAGATAGATTTTCAATAGAATAGTTGAATTTTCAACCAAAGAAGATTAATTTTCAAGCAAACAAGATTTTATCAAAAATAATGAAATTTCTACTAAAAGAGATGAATGTTTAAATCAGAAAGAATACTTTTCAAACAATATATTTGATTTTTCAGCTAAGAAAGATTGCAGTTGAAATTTCAATGCTAAAATGTAAATTTTCAACAAAAAGTTAATTTTCTACCAAAGTGTCGAATTTTCAACTAAAATGATAAATCTTCAACTGGAATAGTTGATTTTACAACTAAAAGATATACTTCATCGTTTCTAGCTGAAAATTCAACTATTTATCTCTCTGCTTGAAAATGCAACATCTTGTTTGCAATTGTTTCTCTCCCTTGATGACTCAAAAATTTTTTTAATTGAAAATTAAAATCATCTCGAAAAATAGTTGTTGGTTCGAGATTCATAATTTCAATGAAAAATTCGTCTCTTTGGTTAAAAAGTGAGCTATTTTGTTGAAAATTCGTTTTTTCTTTAACAGAAAATTATAATTTTTTTTTTCAACTGAAAATGTTATTATTCCAATTAAATATTCTAAAATTGTAGTTAAAAATTCATCTCTTCAGTTGAACATAATAAAAAATTGGATAATCCAATTTCAGGTTGAAAAATTACGATTTTTAGTTGTAAATTAAACTATTCCAGTCAATGATCCATCATTTCAGTTGAAAATTTATAAGCTTGGTTGAAAATTAATTTTTTTAACCGAAAATTAAAAAATTGTATTTTTATGTTGAAAACTGTTATTTTATGTTAAAAAATCAAATATTTCGTTAAAAATTCATGTATTTTGTTGAAAAATCGTCTTTCTTGATAGAAAATTAATCCTTTTGTATAAAAATTAATTTTCTTGTTTGGAAATTCATCCTTTTGGTTGAAAATTTAAGTATTCCAGTTAAAAAAGTACAATTTTAGTTGAAAATTCAACTTTTTGGTTGAAAATACAACTACTTGGTTGAAAAACCTCCTCTACCATTATTGAAGTGCAAACTGACGTAGTTCATTTTTAGTTGACCCTAATTCAACCTCCTTATTTTTGGCTGACTGCTGTTTTTTTGGTCCCATCTTATTATCTTTACCCCTGCAGTATTTAAAGAATTCCAGAATATTTTATCTCGTTCTTACACAATATTTGTTCGTTATTTCCCTGAGTATCAAAGGTAATATTTCATCTCCCTAAATTTGAAATATGATCAGAAATCTTAGAGAATAGTTTCAAGGCAGGCGCTCAGGTTATTTATATGAACACCTGTGTTTACATTTTATATCAATTTTGTTTCGAGATAGGATCATTACTATTTTGTATTTTTACTCCTGATATTTCTTATCTTGTGATCGTATTTCTTGCTCTAAACATTATGACATATCTTTATAATGCTCTAATTGACGAATAACCTTCACGGGACTCGTCAATATTAACGAAAATAAGCGATCATCTTCCTGGATATATTATCTAAACCTAATCCGATCCAAAACCTACACCGTCGAGAGCCAATGCTCCCGCATTCCCTACTACCCCTTCCAACCTTATCAAAGAAAAAGAAAATTTCTCCAATATTCCAGTTATTCTAATCGAAAGTAAAAAGCCTCAACTGTCTTCAATTCACCCGAATAACCCTTTATCGGAGAAACTAAAAGCAAGGATCAATTGAATTCCGTTACTATGAATTCATATTTTCAATCGCGTAATATTTCAAAAATAGTTCAAATTTGAAAGAAGTCACAGTCGTCGAAAATGTAACTAAAATAAAAATGAAATCAATTTCTAGATATTCATAAATTTGAGGCTATATAGTTTTAAAAAGTAATAATAATAAATGAACCAAAATATTTATCAACGTTGTAATTTTTTCTCGAAAAATAATTAGCCCAAGATGAAATCATTTTAAATTACTTAAAATTTCAAAAATAGTTTAAATTTGAAAAAAAAGCATAGACGTCGACAATGTCACTAAAATAAAAATAAAATGAATTGATGAGAATTCATAATTTTCCATTATTTATAATTATAATAAGAAAAGTTTCAACTTGTAATTGGAATTGCAATTTTTTTTAATTTGCTTGAAAGCTATCTAGATTTTGAAAAAAACGAAAAAAAAACAGAATGAATTCATTTAAATGTTTTAATATTACATCAGGGTAAAAATTATGAAAAAATCGGTTGAATGTGAAAAATTATTTTAGAAAATCTTAAAAAAGCACAATATCAATTTATTGAAGAGATTATTAAAGTACTGGAAACAATTAACAAAAAGAAACAGGACTGAAAGTAATGAAAAGAAACTTTTTGCCATTATTAAAATTTGTACTTGTTCTGTGATTCTTATTAGATATATTGTGCATATATTTTCTTATAAAAATAAATTTGTTCAAAAAAATTGCACAGATTTCGAAGATTTCAAAAAGACTCCTATTATTTCACAAAAATTTTAGATTGATTTCAAAGATTGAACAAAGACTTCAATGATTTCACATAGATTTATAAGACTTCAGTCATTTTTCAAAGATTTCAGTCATTTTACAATCATCACCGAATATTTCAACAATATTTCTAATATTTCGCAAAGATTTTCAAAGAATTCACACCGATTTCAGAAGATTATATTTTTTGTAAAAAATTGATTGTCTGTGGTTGAAAATTCCATTATTTCGTTGAAAATTCTTCTTTTTGGGTAAAAAAAATTTTTTGTGGGAAATTCAACTACTTGTTAGAAAATGGAACTAAATTTGTTAAAATTTCATTTTATTAGTTCAAGATTCATCTCTTTGGTTGAAAATTATATTTTTGGTGTGAAAATTCGTTTGTTTTTTTGTTTGAAAATTAATTTTTCTAACTAAAAGTTCAACTATTATACTTTTGGTTGAAAATTGATATTTTTTATTTGAAAATTCGCCTATTTATTTGGTTCAAAATTTAAATTCTTATTAAAAATTTAACTCTTTTGTTTTCTGGATTCAAAATTCTATTAGTTTGGTCGAAAATTCAACTATATGGTTGAAAATGAACTTCCTGGTGAAAAATTTATATTTTAGGGTTAAAAATTTAATTATTTTGTAAAAAAATTTACATTTATGGCTTGATTTAAAATTCTGAGGAATTTAAATTGTATTATATATATATAATTAAAAGCGTTCAACATTAAAAAATTAAAAACTATGAAATTTGAATAATTTTAAATTCATAGCAATTAAAATTTGAAAATTTGAAAATTAAAACTTAATTGAATTTGTCAAAGTCAAAGATTCTGAACTTCTAGAATTTTAAATTATTATTACATAACAAAATTATCATTTAAAATTAAAGCTGATGAGACTTGTTCTAAAATCAAAAAATTAATTAAATTGTTAAAAAAAACGTTAACAATAAATATTAATTTTAAATGAAAAACACTAAAAATGAAAAAATTTCTACTCTGAAAAAAATGTTAATTACCAAAAATTGTGATATTAACACTTTTTTATACACAAACCCTTTACAATTTCAATTATTTCAAGTAAATTCAAATCGTTAAAAAAATTAATAATTTTTAAATTGTTCATCATATTTTCCAAAATTTCACTAATTAAATTTAAATTGCAAAATTAAAACTTATGAAAGGGAAAAATAAAATTTGCAATTTTTTAATTTTAAATCTTCCTTTAGAATTATTATACATTCTTGAAATTTTCTAATCAAATATTTTTCAATTTCAAATTATTGATTTGTTTAAATATTTAACTAAAAATAGGACGATTTTAGGATATTATATTAAAAATAAAAAATATGATACAAAACAAGATTGCTGTAGTTTAAGAGTCACCTCTTTAGTTTAAAATTTAACTTTTTGGTTGAAAATTCAGTTTTTTTCGGTTAAAAATTAATTTTTTATCTGAAACTTGCACAATTCCGTTTTTGTTTTAAAATTTATCCCTCATAAGTTGAAAATTAAACTATTTTTATGAAAATTTAACTATTTTGTTAAAAATTCATCTTTTTAGTTAACGATTCAACTATTTGGTTTAACGTTGAACTAGTTTGTTAAAAATTCATATTTATTTAAGATTTACCTCTTTAGTTTAAAATTTAACTTTTTTGTTGAAAATTGTATTTTTTTGTTGGTTAACAATACTTTTTTATCTGAAAATTGCACTATTGCATTTGTTGTTCAAAATTGATCCTTTATAAGTTGAAAATTCGACTATTTTTATGAAAATTCATCTTTGTGGTTAAAAATTCAACTATTTGGTTTAAAGCTGAACTAGTTTGTTGAACATTTATATTCGTTTAAGAGTCACCTCTTTAGTTTAAAATTTAACTTTTTTGTTGAAAATTCAGTTTTTTTTCGGTTAAAAATTAAGCTTTTATCTGAAACTTGCACAATTCCATTTTTGTTGTAAAATGTATCCTTTATGAGTTGAAAATTAAACTATTTTTTATGAAAATTGAACTATTTGGTTAAAAATTCATCTTTTTAGTTGACAATTCAACAACTTGGTTTAAAGATGAACTAGTTTTTCAACTAAAATGATGCAATATTCAATTGGATTAGTTTCATTTTCAGTTGAAACAAAGATAATTTCCAACCAAAAGCGCAACTAATTTTAAACTAAAATGATTAATATTTATCTGTAATAGTTGAATTTTAAACCAAGAAGATGAATTTTCAACTAAAATGACGAATCTTTAACTAGTGTAATCAAATTTTAAACCCAAAAAGATGAATTTTCAAACAAGAAGATTAATTTATACCAAAAAAAGATTAATTTTCAACTAAAAAAGATCATTTTTTAAACCAAAAATTGAATAGTTAAATTTTTAGTTAAAAAAAATGAATGTTCAAGCAAAGATGTGAATTTTTAACTAAAATTATGGAATATTCAATTGGAATAATTACATTTTCAGTGAACAAAAAAAAATGTTCAAGAAAAAAAAATACTAATTTTCAAAAAAATAGTTATAATATGAACCAAAGTGATGTATTTTCAACTAAAATTATGAATCTTTAACTAGAATAATTATATTTTCCACCAAAAAGATTACATTTCAACCAAGAAGATTAATTTTTACCAAAAAAAGATGAATTTTCAACTAAAAACGATAATTTTTTAAACCAAAAATTAAATATTTAAATTTTTACTTAAAAAAGTTAATGTTGAAGCAAGGAGATGAATTTTTAACTAGAATTATGGAATATTAAATTGGAATAATTACATTTTCAGATATTTGTATACTTTATAAACTTAGGGAATGAACATACAATTTCATTATTTTGTTTAAAATTCAAAAATTTTATTAAAAACAAAAAAGTCAATCTTTTTGGTTGAAAATTGAACTGTTTTGTTAAAAAATTGTCTTTTCGGCTTGAAAATTCAAATATTTGGTCGAATGTTAACCTTTTTGCTGATAATTTATATTTTCGGTTTAAAAATTCAACGGTTTTGTAGAAAAATCGTCTTTTTAGCATGAAAATTCCAAATTTTGAATGCAACTTTTTTTCAATATTGACTCAACAATATTTCTTGGTTAAAAATTCGTCTTTTAGGATTAAAAATTCTTTCAGCTTCTTTGGTTGAATTCAACTGTTTTTGGTTACAAATTAAAATCTTTTTTGCTTGAAATATTAACTATTACATTTTTCGTTAAAAATTCAACTATACACTCAGTTGAAACTGGAACTACTTTTTAAAAAATGCATTTTTTTGTGAATGATTCATCATTTTAATTCAAAAATATTTTTTATGATTGAAAATTTAACTATTTTACTGAAAATTCGTTTTCAAATCGTTGAACAATGGTTTTTTAACTAAGTATTTAACTATTCCATTTTTTGTTAAGAATTGATCTATCTTAGTTGAAAATTCATGTATTTTCTTGAAAATGTTTCTTTTTTGGACGAAAATTAATATTTATGGATGAAAATTTATCTTTTTTTTTTTTTTAAATCAACTCTCCTGTATTGAAAAATAAATTTTTTTTTGTTGAAAATATCAACCATTATATTTCTGGTTGAAAATGAATTTTCAAATTCTGAAAAAAGATGTTCAATTTATAAATAGAATTGTCATCTCTTTTGAATTGAAATAAAACCGTTAGCTTGAAATTTAATCTTTTTTGATTGAGGATTCGAATATAATCTTGAAAATTCTTCTTTTTTTTTCATCAACTCTTCCGTTATTGAAATTTTTTTGTGTGAAAATATCAACCTTTATATTTTTTGTTGAAAATCAATTTTTAATTTCTAAAAAGAGATCTTTCTTCTTCCCTGTGGCAAGAAGGAGTAAGTTTTTGTTTCAGAAATCAAAAATTCATTTTCAATCAGATACATAATGGTTGATATATTCACTAAAAAATTTAATTTTAAATAAAGAAGGGTTGACTTGAACAACAACAAACAAAAAAATTGTTAACAAAATATTTGAATACTGAACCAAAAAAGATTAATTTTCAAGCAAACAGTTGAATTTTAGTCCAAAAAAGATGACAATTCTACTAATAAATTAAAAAATTTAAATTTCTGAAAAAAGATCTTTCTTCTTTCTACTTTCCAGCAGAGCGAAGGAGAAAGATCCTTTTTTAGAAATTACAAATTTATTTTCAACTAGAGATATACTTGTTTATATTTTCACAAAAACAAATCTTCAACGTTAAACTATTCCAGAAAATCAATTAAAATTTCTTAATTTTCTAATATATGCATCAAATGTAAAAGTCTTCAATTTCAATTATTTATAATTAAATAATTTTCAATTGTAAATCTTTGAAATTAAACTATTTAATAAACCTTCAAAATTACATGCTTTCAAATTATAAGTCTTGAGAATCCAATAATTTGTAATTTTACATATATTTTAAAAATCAAAAAGTTTTCAATTGTAACTATTTCAAATTATAGAACATTGAACTTAAAAGTTTAAATCCTTAAAATTGAAGACTTCCAGAGTTTTTAATTTTGAATTTTTTATTTAATTTGGAAGCTTCAAAATTGAAAATTCTAGACTATTGACAAAATTTGTACATGTTTATTTACACATCATTTTACATACTTTTTTTTAATTCACAATTTGAAATTCTGTGATTTTTATTGTTAATATTTAAATTTTCTCTAATTTAGAAGATTTAGAATCGGAAACTCTCGACCCTTGAAAATTATTTAAGAATTTTTATTGGTAAATCTTCAGAATTGACTAAATTTTGTTTTTAAGTCATCATTTTAACTACAAAAATTCTGAACTAACAAATCGTAAATTGTAAATTTCACATTCAAATCTTGAAAACTGAATAATTTTCAATTCTACATTTTCAAAATTCACGAATTTTTAAGTGTAACTGCTCAAAAAATAATAATGATAATTCAACTATTTTCGTGAAAAGTAATTAAATGAAATTTTAAATATTCATTTCTATAGTTGAAAATTTAACAAAGTTGACAATTATTATTATTTTTTTTTTAACTACATAATATGTATTTAACTTTTAATTTTCGAAAATTTATCTTTTTCAATTAAAAATTCCATTATTTCGTTAAAAATTGAACTCTTTCTTTTTGGTTCAAAATCTTTTTTATTTTTATTTTTTATTCAAAATTAAACTATTCCATTTTTGGTTCAAAATTGTTAATTAAAATTTTTTTTCTTTTTTAATTTAAAATTCGATTTTTTTAAATTGAAAATTAATTTATTTTCACTGAAAATTTAACGATTCCATTTTTTGTCAACAATGTATCTTTTTAGTTATTATTATTATTATTAATAATTATATCATTAAGCCGTTTCCCTTGAAAATTCATTTCTTTCGTTGGAAATTTGATTATGTATTTTTTTGAAAATTCATTTGTTCATCTGAAAGTTTAACATTTCTATTTTTTGTTAAAAAAATATTTTTTTCAGTTGAAAATTCATTTCTATAATTGAAAATTTAACAAATTTGTTGAAAATTTTTTTTTCATCGAAAATTATTTTTTTAACTTAATAATATGTATTAAACTTCCACTTTTGGTACAAAATTTATCTTTTTCAATTGAAAATTCATTTCTTTCGTTGAAAACCAGATATTCCCATCATTTCCCCTACTCCTTCTTCACTCATTTCCTCTTATTTTCTCTACTCGCCCTCCCTCATGTTTTCTCACTTCCCCTACTTTCACTTCCTCATTTCTCCTCATACCCCCTAATTTCCCACCCCTCACTTCCAATACTTCCCCTCCACTTATTCCTCCTCATTTACCCTCCACTTACCCTCCCCTCATTTCCCCTCACTTCTCCCACTTCTCCTACACACATTTCTCCTCATTTCCCCCACTCTCCCTCCCAGAATGTCCCCTTATTTCCCCTTCTCCCCCTTCACTTATTTCCTCTTGTTTTCTTTACTCGACCTCCCTCATGTTCCCTCACTTGCCCTACTTGCACTTCCTCATTTCCCCTAACACCCCCTAATTTCGCACCCTTCACTTCCAATACTTCCCCTCCACCAATTCCTCCTCATTTACCCTCTGCTTTCCTCCTCTCATTTCTCCTCACTTCCCCTACTTCCTCTCCATGCATTTCTTCTAATTTCCCGTACTCTCCCTCCCAGAATGTTCCCTCATTTTCCCTACTCCCCCTTGACTCATTTCCCCTTATTTCCTCTACTCGCCCTCCCTAATGTTCCCGCACTTCCCCTACTTTCCCTTCCTCATTTTCCCTCACCACCCCCTCCCCCTAATTTTCCACCCCTCACTTCCCATACTTCCCCTTCACTTGTTCCTCCTATTTATGTAATCTTTTGGTGGAAATTTATCTAATTTAGTAGAAAATTCAACCATTTGGTTAGAAATTAATTTTTTGATTTGAAAATTCATAAGTTTTGTTAAGAATTAATTTCTGGATGAAAATTTGTTTTTTTTTTGTTGAAAATTAATTTTTTTAACTGAAAATTCAACTATTCAATTTTTTGGTAGAAATTTATATATTTTAGTAGAAAATTTTACTATTTTGTTGAAAATTAATTTTTTCGTTTAAAGATACATAATTTTTGTCAAAAATTTATTTCTCTATAAAAATTTGTTTATTTTTTTGTTGAAAATTAATTTTCTCAACGGAAAATTGAAATATTCAATTTTTTGGTAGAAAGTTATCTATTTTAGTAGAAAATTTAACTATTTGATCAAAATATTTTTTTTTGGTTTGAAGATTCATCATTTTGGTTAAAAATTCATTTCAAATTCATTTCAAAAATTCATTCTTTCAATGAGAAAATCCAACTATTTTCGGTTGAAAATTATTTCTTTTTTATTGAAAAGTCTACTTATCTCATTTATAGTTGATAATTTATCTGTTCTGGTCAAAAATTTTATTATTTGATTGAAAATTTAATTATTGTGTAGAAAATTTAACTACTTGGTTAAAAATATTTTTTTTTTTCAAAATTTATATTTTCGTTTTAAAAATTAAACTGTTCTATAGAAAATTCGTCGTTTCGACCTGTTTTTTTTCTACATTAAAATCTTTTTTGGTTAAAATATCAACTATTACATTTTCTGTTGAAAATTCATCTTTTTGGTTGAAATTTTAACTATTATGTTAAAAATTTCTTTTTTTGGTTAAAAATTAAGTTTTTTAACTGTTAAGTTAACTATTTCAATTTTGGTTGGAAAGTTATAATTTTTAGTTAAAAATTAATCTTCTTGCTTAGAAGGTGAACTACCTCGATAAAAACTAATGTTTTTGATTGAAGATTCTTCATTTTAGTGGAAAATTCATCTCTTCGGTGGAAAACCTGAATACTTTATTCAAAATTATCCTTTTTTAAAAATTAATTTTACTAAAAATGTAACTTTACTTTTTTGGTTGAAAATTCATATTTTTTAATGGAACATGTTTTGGTTGAGCATGCAATTTTCTTGCTGAAAATCATTTTTTTGTTGTTGAATTCAACTATTTTGGAAAGTTGAACTATTTGGTTGAAAATTTATCTTTTTGGTTGAAAATTTAACTATTATTTTAAAAATTTCTTCTTTTTTGTCAAAAATTAAGTTTGTTAACTGTTAACTTAACTATTTCAATTTTGGTTGAAAAGTTATAATTTTTAGTTAAAAAGTAATCTTCTTGGTTAAAAGTTAAACTACTTTAATGAAAATGATTTTTTTTTGTTGGTTGAAAATTTATATTTGTTAATGAAAAATGCAATCAAAGACTCGACCAAAACTTGGATAAGTTTGAAGGGAAGTTAAATAAAGAACCAAAACCTCCTTTCGACCGGTCTAAATTCTTCTGCTTTAATTGCGCGAAATTACGGCACGCATTACGCTTCTGTACATCAGAGCCACAAATGGTCTGTTTTCTTTGCCGCGAAACAGGAGATTTGAACACTGGTTGCCCAAAGTACCACGGAAACGCGAAAAGCTCTCAGTGATTTCCCTTCAGGTTACTGAAAACAAGGGTATAAATGAAGATATACGAAATCCTTCTCCATCCGGAAGAGTCATTCATACACAAAGGGTTATCAACATTGACCAATCTAAAAATTTGGACGTTGCTGACAGTGACGCGGATAAAATGGGGTCCAGTGATTCTGATACGCTGGAGTTCCATTTATTGGAAGAAGCTCCTGGTGACTCGCAAGATTCTGATGACGAGGTAAAGCATGTTTTACAAGCAAAGCAGGAGAGATCGTTTGAGGAAACTATCGCCTCACTCTCATTTTCGGAAGAGAACTCCGAGGAGGAGGACGTGACTGACTCAGTCGGCCTTAAAGAAAAACCAACTTCTCTCAGAACCTGGTTTCCAACTCGACTTCCTCCTTGAGTTATCCACCGACTAGCACATAGGAGAATATATTGTCCCGGAAACGCGACTCATGAACCTAAAAGGTCGATTAGGATACCTGTCGAAATATTTCAAAGATTTCAAGGATTTTCAAAACTCAAAAAGGCTTGTGAATTAGATTTTAAAAATTTCACAAAAATTTCTGGAATATTTCGAAGATTTCGTACAAAATTTTAAAGATTTCAAAACATTTCAAAGATAAGGAAAAGATTTCAATAATAGTTTATAGATTTTATACAGATTTTTAAATTTTTCACAAAGATTCCAAGGATTTAAAAAATTTCACCAAAATTTGAAAAGAGTCCAAAAGATTTTTGAAGATTTTACAGAAATTTCAAGATTTCAAATACTTAAAAAGATTTCAATGAATTGACAAAGATTTTAAAAGATTTCAAGAACTTCAAAGACTTTTAC
>JAABKJ010075445.1:253824798-253868367 GCA_011634705.1 Andricus grossulariae
GTTTGGTAAAAATTTTATCTTTTTTGGTTAAAAACTCATCAGTTTTGGTTTAAGTTCCAACTATTTTGTTAAAAATTTGTAATTTTTTGGTTGAATTCAACTGTATTTTTATTTATAATTAATTTTCTTTTTTGAGATGTGAATATTGAGTGTTTCGTTGAGAATTCAACTTTTTGGTTACATTCGACTGTTTTCATTTCAAATTAAAAATTTTTTTTACATTCTCCTACTAATGAAAAGGTATTGGTTTTTTTTTTTTTTTTGTTGAAATATCAACTATTTTATATTTTTTGTCAAAAGTACTGATTATCAGAAACTTTATTAAATTATCCAAGTTTTCCGTCCGTCATATTGGATTTTAATATTAATCAATTTTTTTCAAATTTAATAACAATTTAAAATTCTATACATAACATCAGAGGCTTTTACTTCCAAACATTTAGTTTAGTTTTCAACATCAAATTGTCGAATTTTAATCGCTTCGAATTGAAAATTATATCAATTCAAAAGTTTAAAACTCTAAATTAATGAATGTTAAACGCTTTTAATTAGAAATAATACAATTTCAATTACCTTGGATTTTAATTTTTTTTTGTTTTCAGTGAAAAATTAGATTTTTTTTTAAAAATGTTAAACTTTTTTGTTGAAAATTAATTTTTTTGGTTGAAGATTCCTGATTTGTTCTTTAGATAAAAAGGAATTTTTTTGGCGAAAATTTAACTATTTTGTTGATAATTTGTTTTCTGTTTGGTTGAAAATTATTTTTTTTATAAACTGAAAATGTGACTATTATTTAATGTATACTATTATTCCAGTCAGATGATTCAATTTTTGGTGGAAAAATTATCTTTTTTAGATGAAAATTCATTTTTTTGTCAAAAATTCAATTATTCTAGTTAAAGATTCATTATTTTAGCTAGAAATTCGTCTTTTTGGTTTGAAATTGGACTTTTCCAGTTGAGCATTTACAATTTTATTTTAAAATTCATCACTTTGTTTGAACATTTAAAATAATTTTAATCACCGTAGAACTTCCAAAATTCCTTATTATCGCTTGAACCTATTTGAAATTTTTCCAAAATTTTGATCAATCCTTCTAAATTAAAAAAAAAAACTAATAAAATACTCAAAATAAAAAATTGTTAAATATTCAGGACTTTGAGAAATTTGGGGAAAATTTTTAAAAAAACTTTGTCAACTTTCGGAAATTTTTTCGAGTTTTAAAATCATTTTAATATCTCTAGAACTTCAAAAATTTATTATTATCGCTTGAAGCTATTTAATTGTTTCCTAAAATTTTGAAAAATCTTTCTAAATTAAAAAAAAACTACTTAAATATTCAAAATAAAAAATTCTTAAACTTCGAAAATTGCCGTCGATTGAAAATGTTTTTGAACAAACAAATACCCGAAATTTTATCATATTATTGAATTTCAAAATTTCATAAAAAAGCTGCTGCCTAATTACGAAGTCATGAAATCTCAACGATTCAAATTTTTTAAATGATATAATAATAAACACAATAATTTTATTTATTTATTATTTAAACAATTTTTTTTAATTATTCAGATTCGGGAATGTTCAAATACAATAAAATTATAAACCGTCAGAAATTTCATTATTCCGGAATGTTCCAATTTTAGATTTTTAATTTGTCCGGGATTTTCCATCTCAAATATTTTCATTTTTGAGAATTTTACAGTGTGAAAAATTTCAATTAAGTAGTTGAATTCTTAACCAAAAGCATGTATTTTCAACCGTAAAGAATACTTTTACAACCAAAAAAGACGAATTTCAAACCAAATATTTAAATTTTCAACGAAAAAAGGTAAATTTATAATCCAAATTGAAATAGTTCAATTCTCAGTTCAATTAGTAATTAATTTTCAGTTATGAAACAAATGAATTTTCAAGAAACTATTTTAATTTTCGACCAAAGAGATGAATTTTTAAGTAGAAAATGTATGTTCAACTGGAATGGTTATATTTGAAGTTAAAAAGTAAATTTTGAACTAAAAACATGAATTTTTAACCAAATGGGTGGATTTTCAATTAAAAAAGACTAATTTTCAATTAAGAATGGAATAGCTACATTTTATATGTATAAAATTCATTTTCAATTTGAAAAAATAAATTTTTAACAAAATGGTCCATTTTTCCACCGAAGATATGATCCAAACTGGAATAGTTAAATTCTCAGTTCATTTAATCATTAATTTTGAGTTATAGAAACACGAATTTTTAAGAAACTAGTTTAATTTTGAACCAAACAGATAAATTTTCAATCTGAAAAGATAAATTCACAATAAAAAATTAAATAGCTTAATATTTATTTCAAAAAATCATTTTCAAACAAAAAATAAGAGAACTGGTAAATTTGTTATCAAAATAATTTTATTTTCAACCAAATAGTTAATCCTTTATTTCATATCACTTCCCCTACTTCCCCTACTCATCCTCCACTAATTTCCCTTTACTTCCCCTACTTCCCAATCCCTTATTTCACCTCACTTTCCCAACTTCCCCTTACCTTATTTCCCATTACTACCCCTATTTACTCTCCCCTAAGTTCCCCTATACTCCCTTATCTCATTCCTCTTACTTTCCCTTCCCTCATTTTCCATCCTCTCATTTCTCCTACTTTCCCTCCACTCATTTCCTCCCATATCCTCTCGTTCACCTCCGCACATTTCTCCTCAATTCCCTTACGTTCTCTCGCCTGATATCCCCTCACTTCCCCTACTTTCTTTCTCCTTATTTCCCCTACTTCCGCTTCCATTATTGCATTACACCTATTTCCCCTACTTCACAATCCCTCATTGCACCTTACTTTCCCAACTTCCCCTCCTCTTAATTCCCATTACTACCCCTACTTAGCCTCCAATAATTTCCCCTATACCCCTTATCCTATTCCCCCACTTTCCCATCCCTTATTTACTCTCACTTCCCCTACTTCCCCATCCTTAATTTCACCTCATTTCCCCTACTTTCCTTCCTATTATCTCCCAACACTACCCTTAATTGCCTTTTCCTCATTTTCCGTACTTCCCCTCAGCTCATTCCCCCTACTTTCCCTTCCCTTATTTCATATCACTTCTCCTACTTCCCCTCCCGACATAACTGTTAGTTGAAAATTCATCTCTTTGTTTGAAAATTTGTATATTTTGTTGAAAATTAGTTTTCTTATTGTTGAAAATCAATTTTTTTTAATCAAAATACAATTTTTACATTTTTTTGTGGAAAATGTATCTTTTTTATTTGAAAATTCAACTATCTGAGTGAACATTAATGTATTTTGTTGAAGAATTGTCTTTTTTGGGAAAAAATTAATCTGCGTGGTCGAAAATACAACTATTTTATTGCAAATTTAATAATCTTGCTTAAAATTCAATAATTTGGTGAAAAATCAACTATTTGTTTGAAAATTCAATTATCTTGTTAAAAATGCAACTATTTTGTTAAAAATTCAACTATTTATTCGAAAATTTAATTATCTTGTTAAAAATTAAACTATGTTGTTAAAAATTCATCTTTTTTATTCGAAAATTCAACTCTTGTTGAAATTCGTTCTTTTGGATTGAAATTAATCTTTTATGGCAGAAAAGTCATTGTTTGGTTGACATAAATACATAAATAAATTAAAAATTTTCTAATTTTTTGTCCCGTTTATAAATGGTTTTCTGTTAAAAATGTTACAAGATTAAAATTCCGGTCTTTGAATATTAATGGTCAGGGAAAATAAAGAATTGTTCAGGAAAATTTTAAAATAAAGTTTTTCGGTCACCCTAGATTGATATTATTAAGATTTGTTTAGAATTCAACAATGAATTAAAATGTAATAAACATTCCAATCCATAAAAAAATTATGGATTGTCATGTTTATTTATTGAAATCTTATGAAAAAATATTGAATGTATTTTTAACGAAAATCGTTTTTTTTCTTGAATTAAATGAAAATTGAATTTCAATAGTTCTGAATTGAATTGAAGTTGAATTTTCAACTGTTAAAAAATTAAGAATTAAATTGAATTTTTAACAGTCGAAAATTCGACTTTCAAATGTCTTTAATTTTAAATTGGTTTAAACTCCATTTTAAATTGTCTTCAATTTTTAATGGTCGAAAATTTAAAAAAAAATCGAATTTTGTACTCAATATAAGCTTAGAAATGTTATATTTACATAATTTTACATGAGAATTTAATAAACATTTAAATCCATAAAAAAATGTATGAATCGAAATGTTTATTTATTGAAATCTCATATAAAATTATGTTAATATAACATTTTTCATAGTTCTCTTTAATACAAAATTCCATTTTTTTTAATTTTTGACCATTAAAAATAGAAGAAAACTTAAAATGGAGTTCACAACAATTTAAAATTGAAGACATTTGAAAGTCGAAAGTCGAAATTCAATTTAATTTTTAATTTTTTAACCGTTGAAAATTCAACTTCAATTCAATTTAGAACTATTGAAATTCAATTTTCATTTAATTCAAGAAAAAAGCGATTTTCGTTAAAAATACATACAATATTTTCGCCTGCTGCGTGGCGCCGGTGTAAGAGGGCTGGCGGCTATGCCTGAGCATCGCCCCTTGGCGCAGGGGTGCTTGGTGCGGCCGTTGCTGGCATTTTCCCGTAGCGACCTGGAAGCCTACGCCCATCAGCATCAGTTGCAGTGGATCGACGACCCCTCCAACGTTGATCCACGGTTTTCCCGCAATTACCTGCGTCACCACGTACTTCCCACGCTGACGAAACGCTGGCCACAGGCGATCACCCACTTGGCTCGCACGGCTGAACACATGGCTGAGGCGCAAGGGCTGCTCGACGAATTGGCGATGATGGACCTGCAGCGCGCCGATCAGCCTTCTGCGTTTCCCTGGTTGCCTCTGCCGTCCCTGGCGCTTGAACCATTGCGCGAGCTATCCGATGCCCGCCAGCGTAACGCCCTGCGGCATTGGCTCACGCCACTGACCCGTTTACCCGACAGCGACCACTGGGCCGGTTGGCATGCCCTGCGCGATGCCAAGCGTGACTCACAGCCTCTGTGGCGCCTGGCCGACGGCCAAATGCAGCGTAGCGGTGAACGCATTTGGTGGTTGCCCTCCACATGGTCGGAGTTTTCCGACGCATCGGTGAGCTGGCCCGATCCGCAAAATCCACTAGAGTTAACGGGCAATGGTCAACTGAGATTTATCGGCAAGGCCCCCGAAGGCCCGCTGCAGGTGCGTTATCGCCTTTTCTTGTTGTTGTAAATTAATTTTTTTAACTGTAAATTGAACTATTCCATGTTTGGTTTAAAATTTATCTTCTTCAGTTGAAAATTCAGTTATTTGGTTGAAAACTTCTTTACTTTGTTGAAACTTTGTCTTTTGTGGTATACAATATTAACCTTCTTGGTAAGTAATTCATCTTTTCGGTTAAAAATTAATGTATTTTGTGAAAAAAATACTTTGTTGCTAGAAAAATAATCTCTTTGATTAAAAATTAGTTTTTTGTCAATTAAAAATTCATTTTTTAAACTGAAAATTTAACTATTCCATTTTTTGTCAAAAATGTATCCTTTTTGATAGAAATTCAATCTTTATGGTTAAAAATTCATCTGTTTCGTTGAACATTTAACTATTAGGTTGAAAATTCTTTTTAAAATTTTTTATTCGGTTGAAAATTCATATATTTTATCAAAACAAAACTTTTTTGGTAGAAAATTAATCTTCTTGATTGAAAATTATTTTTTTTTTTATTTCATTAAAAATTCATTTTTGAAACTGAAAATTTGTTTATTCCATTTTTCGTCGATAATTTATCTTTTTTGATAGAAATTTAATCGTCATGGCTGAAAATTCATTTGTTTGGTTGAAAATTTAACTATTAGGTTAAAAAATTCCTTTGAAAATTTATAATTCGGTTGAAAATTAATGTATTTTATGAACACAAAACTTTTGTCTACTCTCCTAGAAAACCTCGGTTTATTTTACAGAATTCTTTAAAATTGAAAGATTATTTTTTTCATTGACAAAATATGACTCTTTGCGTGTGAAACCATCTGAAACCATACCTTCAATATTTTTTTAACATGTAAAAAACATAAAAAATACATTTGGTTGAAAATTCCTGTATGTGGTTGATTGTTGTCTTTTGTGGTACAAAATTAATCTTCTTGGTGACTGATTCGCCTTTTTCGTTGAAAATTCATGTATTTTGTTAAAAATTAATTTTTTTTTCTTGTAGAAAGTTCATCTTTTTGGCTGAAAATTCATTTATTTTATTGAAAATAAATTTTTGTAACTAAAAATTTAACTAAACTTTTTGTTGATTTTTTTTTGATAGACATTTAATCTTTCTGGTAGGAAATTTATTTGTTTGGTTCAAAATTTAACTATTTCTTTGGAAATTTATTTTATTTGCCTAAAACTTATTTCTCGAACTGAAAACTAAACTACTCTTTTTTTGTTGTTTAAAATTGATTTTTTCTTTTAGTTGAAAATTCCTCTATTTTGTTTAAAATTTGTCTTTTTTTTGTGGGAAAATTGAATTAAACTTCTTGGTTGAAAATTCGTCTTTTTGATATAAAATTATTCTTCTTGGTTTAACTTTCAACTATTTTATTGAAAATTCATCTTTTTTGATAGAGAAGTAATCTTCTTGTTTTTTTTATTTAGAAATGATACAAGTAATTTTTTTTCATTCCATTCAAAATATAGTTATTTTTCAAAATTTTGCCTGATCTAAAATTGATTGATTTGGAATGTTTTTAATTCAAAATCGTTGAATATATTCTTTTTTCTTTTGAATTCCATCGTTTTTTTATCAGAAATTTTTTCATTTGTTCCCATTTAAAATTTTCTTTTTATTTTGAATGTTTTTTTAGAAAAATTCAATTTTAAAGCTTTTTAATTGCATTTTTTTCCTTTTGAGCGGTGATTTTTTTTTGGATCTTATAAAAAAAATTTTATCAATTTTAATGTTAATATATAATTTTTTATGTATTATTTTATAAGTGTAAAATTTTTATTTATTCAATTCTGAACGTTTTGAAATTGTCCTATTTTCAGAATTTTAATTTGAAATATTTAAATCATTTTATTTAAAAATAAAATTTTTCCATTTTGAACACAACAAATTAGAAATTATTTTATTTCAACTCCTTTCTGAAAACTTATCATAATTTCCAAATTTTTATATGTATTTTTTTAATTTTAAGAGCTTCTGATTAAAATCTTGTAAATTTCAAACACTTACATTTAAAAAAAAATTTATTGAAAATGAGAAAAGTTCAATTTCTTTTCATTCCATTCAAAATATAGTTATTTTTCAAAATTTTGCTAATCTAAAATTGATTGATTTTGAATATTTTCGAATTTAAAAAAAATACATGATTATTGAATCAAATAGTTGAATTTTCAACTGAAAAAGATCAATTATTAACCAAACATTGAATAATCAAATTTACAGGTAAAAAAATTAATTTAATGAATTTTTTACAACGTAGTTCAACTTTGAACCAAGTTGCATTTTTAACAACAACAAAATAATAATTTTCAGCCAAGATTATATTTTCCACCAAAAAAGAGAATCTTTTAAGAAAATAGATGATTATTGAACCAAATAGTAAAATTTTCAACTAAAAAAATTAATTTTTGGCCAGAGAGATGAATTTTTAACTAAAATTAGGAATCTTCTACCAGAAAAATGAGTTTTTAACGAGAAATTTGAATTTTCAAATAAAAAAGGTACATTTTTACCAAAAATGGTATAGTTAATTTTTTAGTTAAAAAATTAATTTGAATGAAAAAGAAATAGTTGAATCTTGAACAAACAAATTATTTTTTGACAAAATAGTTTTCATCTTTTTTGTCGAAAATTCATTTCTTCTCAATTCATCTGTTAGGTAGAAAATTTAACTGTTTCATTGAAAATTAATTTTTTTCCGGTTGATATTTAATTTTGTTACAGAAAATTTAACTATTCTATTTTAAATTGAAAAATCGATTATTTTTGTATAAAATTCATATTTTTGAATTTCAAACTCAACTGAATTTTTATCTCAAATTGTAAATCTGTTTTATTTTACTTTGGTCTTATTTTATTTTGGTTTATTTTCGTTTCATTTTATTTCATTTTTGTTTTATTTTATTTATTTTCATTTTATTTTGGTTTTATTTTATTTTATTTTGGTTTCATTTTATTGTATTTTGGTTATATTTTATTTTATTTTCGTTTTATTTTATGTTATTTTGGTTTCATTTTATTTTGTTGTGCTTTTATTTTATTTGGGTTTTATTTTATTTTGATTTTATTTTGGTTTTACTTTATTTTGGTTTTATTTTATTTTGGCTTTATTTTATTTTTATTTTATTTTGGTATTTAAAGTTTTCTTTTTATTTTATGCTGGTTTTACTTTATTTTGGTTTCATTTTATTTTATTTTGGTTTTATTTTGGTTTTATTTCATTTTAGTTTTATTTTACTTTGGTTTTATTTTATTTTGGTTTCATTTTATTTCATTTTTGTTTTATTTTATTTGTTTTTATTTTATTTTGGTTTTATTTTATCTTGGTTTTATTTTGGTTTTATTTTACTTTATTTTGGTTTCATTTTATTGTATTTTGGTTATATTTTATTTTATTTTGGTTTTATTTTATTTCATTTTGGTTTTATTATATGTTATTTTGGTTTCATTTTATTTTATTGTGCTTTTATTTTATTTGCGTTTTATTTTATTTTGATTTTATTTTGGTTTTACTTTATTTTGGGTTTATTTTATTTGTCTCATTGATATTGATGAAACTTTTTTTCATAAAAATAGATTGACCCGCTTGATGGTATAGCATTCCGCAGTCGTGTGGGAGGGTGCCGTATGAACGTAGCACTTCATGCATGGTTTTTATTTTTTTTACCCATGTTATACCTCAAGAAAAAAATCAGCAGAAATATATGTTAAGGCTGATAATCTGAAGATATTAAAAAAAAAAAATTGATGCATGTAACATATATTTTGTTCATCAAAATCGGTTGAGTCGTTTTAGAGAAAAACCACTTTTTTTATTTTTCTTTCCCCCTCCATAAGTCACTCAAAAATGCAATTTTAAGGTTGTCATTGGGCGAAATCATACTTCACATGGGCATAAAACTGAGACGTGAATTTGAACTTAATACGTGCGGGGGCAGATATTACATGCTTACCCGGCTAGGCCCATTATTTCATATTTTTGGGTAAAAATGTCAACTTGTTTGTTAAAAATTCATATTTCCGGTTAGAAAACTCTACGGGTTTTCAGTAAATTCGTCTTTTCAGGTTAAAAATTCAACATTTTGGATAACACTTTTTTCTTCATCGACTGAAAAATCTGTCTTGGTTAAAAGTTCAACTCTTTTGTTGAAAATTGCGTTTACTCAAAAAAGTTAGATTTTTTAATTGAATTCTATTAATTATTATTATTAACATCATTTAATTATAAATAATATAATAAATTTTCAACTTTTTGTTCACTTTTCACTCGCAGTGAGTTAAATAATTAATTAAAGTGAAGAAACTTATTCGTTTAGACCATTTATTATTATTATTATTATTATTAATATTGAAAATTTTTAAAATGAAATTTTTCGACAAACGACACAAGCTACAAAAAAAAAGACAATTAAACAAAAGTTGTTAACCCAAAAAAGAGCTACAAATTTTCTGTTGAAAATCTATCCTTTTTGGTTGAAAATTCAAATATTTGTGAGAAAATTCATGTTTTTTTTTTGAAAATTATTTGTTGTTGAAAATTGGTTTAAAATTCAACTATTTTGTAGAATTTTTATTTTTTTGTTTAAAATGAATTTGGTTGACTGAACATTTATTTATCCTATTTTGGTTGAAAATTCATCTGTTTGCTTAAAAATTCTTTTTTATAGTTAGGAATTAATTTTTTTAAACTGAAAATGAAACTATTCTACTTTTGGTTGAAAATTTGTCTTTTTTAATTTGAAATTAAACTATTTGGTTGAAAAATTCAGACTTTTTGTTAAAAATTTTAACTTTGAAAATTCATTTTTTGGTTGAAATTTTATGGTGCTGGATAAAAATTCAAATATTTTGTTAAATTTTTTTCTTTTTCAATTGAAAATTCAAGGTATTTTTTTGAAAGTTAATTTTTTTTTTGTAGAAAATTAATTTGTTTAACTGAAGATTTAACTCAATTGAAATTATGAATTCTCAATTGGAATACTTAAAATTTCAACCAAAAAAAAGTATTTTCGGCTAAGAATATTAATTTATATAAAAAAGGCGAATTTTTAACAAAATATATGAATTTTCAACCAAAAAGATGAATTTTCAACCAAACAGATTAGTTTCTACAAAAAATAATTTTCAACCAAACAGATTAGTTTCTACAAAAAATAATTTTCAACCAAAAAAAATTAAATTAAAAAAAAAAGTTACATTTTTAAACAAATTAATCAATCTTTAACTAAAATAATGAATCTTCAACTGGAATAGTTGAATTTTAAAGCAAAAAATACGAATTTTCAATAATAAAACAATTTTTTAACCAAAAATTGAATATTTCAATTTTTAGTTTAAAAAGTGAATGAATAGTTCAATTTAAAGTGAAAAAATTAATTTTCAGCAAAAAAAAATGTATTTTCAACTAAACCGATTAGTTTCTAAAAAAAATAATATCCAACACAAAAAAATTGAATTAAAAAAAGTTACATTTTTAAACAAATTAATCAATTTTCAAATAAAATGATGAATTTTCAACTGGAATAGTTGCATTTTAAAGCAAAAAATACGAATTTTTAATTATAAAACAATTTTTTCACCAAATAAATTGAATAGTTCAATTTTTAGTTTAAAAAGTTAATGAATAATTAAATTTGAAGTATAAAAATTAATTTGAATTCCTTGAATTCTCTGAATTCCTTGAATTCTCTGAATTCCTCGAATTCTCTGAATTCCTTGAATTCTCTGAATTCCTTGAATCCTCTGAATTCCTTGAATTCGCTGAATTCTTCGAATTCTCTGAATTCCTTGAAATATCTGAATTCCTTGAATTCTCTGAATTCCTTGAATTCTCTGAATTCCTTGAATTCTCTGTATTCTTCAAATTCCTTGAATTCCTTGAATTCTCTGATTTCTTCGAATTCTCTGAAATCCTTGAATTCTCTGAGTAACTTGAATTCTCCTAATTCCTCAAAATCTCTGAATTCCTTGAATTCTCCTAATTCCTCAAAATCTCTGAATTCCTTGAATTCTTCGAATTCCTTGAATCCTCTGAATTCCTTGAATTCTTAGAATTCCTTGAATTCTCTGAATTTCTTGAATTCTCTGAATTTCTTGAATTCTCTGAATTCCTTGAATTATCTGGATTCCTTGAATTTTCTGAATTTCTTGAATTCTCTGAATTCCTTGAATTCCCTGAATTCCTTGAATCCTCTGAATTCCTTGAATTCTCTGAATTCCTTGAATTCCCTGAATTCCTTGAATTCTCTGAATACCTCGAATTCTCTGAATTCCTCAAATTCCTTGAATTCCTTGAATTCTCTGAATTCCTTGAATTCTCTGAATTCCTTGAATTCTCTGAATTCCTTGAATTCTCTGAATCGTTGTTCAGCATTGCTTGATCGAAAGGTTGGACAAAAGAGGATAAAGTGATTATTTGTACATATAGGACAATTACCCTCCTTGATCGAAGCATTATGAGCATGCGTGACTCTCTTATGGTTTTTAGATCCAGATGATTTTTCTTTAAATCCAACAGATGACGATGTTGCAGGTCTTGATACTTGAGCTGCCTGAATTGCTTCCAAAGCACACACCTTACTATTCAAGAACGTTTTGAGGCTCTCAAACGTCGGGTATGTAGTCACGGAGCCCGTTTTGTCTTCCCAAGCTTTCCTAGTTTGAGAATCCAGTCGTTTTACGGTAAAATAGACTAGAAGATCATCCCAACTGTCAGTGAGTCTCTTCATCGACTTTAAGGCCCCTATCACCTCGTAGGTATCGTTGAGCAATGAACGCAGCTCTCCGGCATCTTCCTTCGTGATTTGTTTAATATTGAAGAACTTTGCCAGATAAGAATTAATTATGACTCGCTCGTTGTCATATCTAGCAAGCAAGATGTCCCACGCTCGTTCAAAATTAGCACCAGTAGTTGGAATGTTGAGCAGAAGTTGGGCAGGTTCACCCACCAAGCTAGTCTTCAAATAATGAAGTTTTTGAACAGTAGGAAAATCCTTATCACCTTTGACCATTGATTCAAACAAATCTCTATAAGCTGGCCATTCAGTGTAGACACCTGAAAACTTAACTTAAATATGAACTAATTCAGTTGAATATTCTATTATTTTAGTTAAAAATTCATTTTCATGGAAGATTGAACTATTTCCCTGAAAATTTAACTATTTCGTTAAAAATTATTCTTTTTTTTGATTCAAAGTTGATCATTTTTAGTTGAAAATTCATCCATTAGGTTCAAAAATTCGTCTTTTAGAAGAAAATGAACCCTTTTGGCTGAAAATTGAACTATTCCAGCTAAAGATGCATTATTTTAGATGAAAATTATTTTTTTAAACTCAAAATTGAACTAATTCAGTTAAATATTATATTATTTTAGTTAAAAATTCATCATTTTCATGGAGGATTCAACTATTTCGCTGAAAGTTGAAATATTTCGTTGAAAATTATTTTTTTTTTTTGTGGAAAATTTATGTTTTTGCTTGAAAATTAATCTTTTTTTGTGAAAAATTCGTTTGTTTTTTGGTTGCAAAGTAATTTTTTTGTTTAAAAATTTAATTCATCCATTTTTGGTTAAAAACGTATCTTTTTTAGTTTTGGTAGAAAATTAATCTTTTTGGTTGATAATTTAATTATTCCAGTTGAAGATTAATAATTTTAATTGAAAACTCATTTTTTTGGTTGAAAATTAATTTTTTAAACTTAAATATGAACTAATTCAGTTGAATATTCTATTATTTTAGTTAAAAATTCATTTTCATGGAAGATTGAACTATTATGCTTAGATCTCGAGAACAATTAAAGAAACTCCAGGATTATAGAAAAAATGATAAATTCCAAATGCTGACAGGGAAACTGAACACAGTTCAAAAAATATTCGTAGACATGATTTTAAAAAATTATTTGAAGGACCCAAAATCTCGACGCTATACAACGGAAATGAAAATTATATGTTTATCGATATACAAAAGGTAAGCAAAATGTTATCGCTACCTTAGAAGCATTATAGGAACTCTGCCATGCCCAACCACACTGAAAACCGTACTACAAAATATTCCGATGGACAATGGTGTTAACGAAAGCACTAAGCACTGCTTGAAGGAATTTGCCAGTATGTGCGAGACAGAACAAGACAAAGTCATGTTTCTGTTGTGGGACGAGTTACTTCTGTCGACAGGACTTCACTACGATAAGAATGCGGACAAAGTTGTTGGATTCGAAGATTTCGGTACAGTCAGAAATGAGAAAGTGGCTGACCACGCCCTAGTTTTTAAGCTTCGCAGCGCTGAAACTGGAGATGTTTTGCCCATTGCCTTCAATTTCTGCGATAGCCAAACGAACAGTGTCCACTTACAATCTTGCATCAAGGAAGTGGTGAAGGCAGTAAAAGATGCAGGCCTGAACGTGGTAGCCTCAATTTGCGATGGAGCAAGTACAAATAATTCAACAATAAAAACTATGATTGAGGATACAAAAAAAATGCGTAATTGTTTAACGCTCCACTCATGGATAGTGGCATTCCCGGTTCCAATCCGGGCTGAGGCAGATTTTGTTCTCGTTTCCAAGATTTTATTTGTCCGCAGTAATCGTTTTAACATCGAAGTTTATATTATTTGAAACTTAAAAACTCGGACGTTAACATCTTTAAATGAAAATAACGTCTTCCAGATATTACTTAGATTAAACCTTCGTTGATCAAAGATTGTACATGTGTCGCAGTTGAGAAATACGTATTGTAGTTCCCTGCTAGAAGGTAGCTATCGAGAAAAAGAAAATATCTGCTATAGCCTCGGAGGCGTAATTGGTTAAAGCTCCACACATGGGTACTGGCATTCTCGGTTCAAAACCTGGCTAAGGTAGATTTTTTTCTTGTTTCTTAAACGTTATTTGTCCGAAGTAATCGTTTTAACATCAAGATTTATATTAATTGAAATCTAAGAACTCGGACGTTAACATCTTTAAATGGCAAGAACATCTTCCAAATATTAATTAGATTCAACCTTCGTTGATCAAAAATGGTACATGTGTCGCAGTTGAGAAATACGTATAGTACTTCCCTGTAAAATGGTAGCAATCGAGAACCAGAAAATATCTGCTACAGACTGGGTGGCGTAATTGTTTAACGCTCCACTCATGGATAGTGGCATTCCCGGTTCCAATCCGGGCTGAGGCAGATTTTGTTCTCGATTGGGATCTGAAATACAACGATACGCCAACTGGTGGCCAAATGTAGTACTAAAATAACAGGGTCGTATTCGTCATATTACAGGTTTTACTACATAATCGATTTGAATTTTATAATAAAAATTATTATTATATTAATGTTTTGTTGAGTTTAAAGCAATATAATCAATAAGAAATTTAAGTAGCACCAGAAGACAAGTTTGAATTCGTGTATTTGGGCCTCGTAAAGTTGTAGGAAGCGTTTTTTCCTTCTTGTCTTCATTAGACATATCATCATATCTTTAAAAAAGAATGATTTTCTAACTGGATGTTTTTTTTTTCTTTTACTCTAATATAATAACACATTTGATGAACAACTTAAAATAAGTCATCATACCCAATTTATATGAAAATGATGAATCATTATCGTTATTATTATAGACCACATAACCTGAAATTACGTTATGTTCCATATATCACCCATTTATATTATTTTAAGTAAAATCTCACTTTCTACTTAATTAATGTATTTTTAGGTGAAGTGTCCTAAAACGCACTTACGAATAGAAAATAGTTGACTCTCCAATGATATATATGTGTTCAATGTATTTATTGTGAAAACTAGATTTTTTTTGGTACGTTATGAGACGGTCTGAAATTTTCACAGAAAACGTAATTCATATTCCTTTATAATATATTTAAAATTCAGTTTCTAAAGTACGACTACCGTGATTTACCGCGGCTCTACTGGGAGCCAGTGTCATTTTTATAGAAGACAGTTATATTTACATGGTGTTCCAATATTTAAGAAAGATTAAATTCAAAGAAATGCAGTCGAAAATATTGAGAAAATTTTGGAAAATTTAATAATTGAAGAGTAATTGACTTCGACGAGATACTAAAATAAAAAATATATCAACAAAATTCTCTTGAATTCTGTAGAATTCTCTTGAGTTTAGCAGGATTTTCTTCAGTTTGGCAGGAGTCCCTTGAATTGAGTAGAATTCTCTTGAGACCAATAGGAATATCTTAAGTTCGGCATAATCTCTTGGATTCAGTAATGATGTAAAGAAAGTAGAGGTTAAAAAATTCCGCCAACAGCTACTCGACACCAAAATGCACGAAAGCCTATACATAAATGTAAAAGAAGAGTCCTTGTCGACGGAACAAACTTTTGCTTTCCTCAGATATCAGGACTCAATTTAGGTACAGACGGTTTCATTTCCGCATACCAGGACGGTGTTATTTTCACCTTAGCAGACCGTGACTGAATTGTATGCAAATAAGTTCCCAGCGATAGGTGCAGAGCATGTCATGCACGTGCTGAGCATCCAGAATACATACCATATGGGTGTCCTACTCACGCGGGAACGACGTATATCTACAGACATGATGTGGCCCTATGAGTGCCTTATCACCATATTTGTCGCTCTTGCTGTGGTGCTTAGTAGTGGATGAACTGCTTCATCTTCTCTCGAGTCAGGGTCACTACGGCATAGGCTATGTGGACGATATACTAGTTATCGCGCGCGGCCAGCATCTGGATGCGCTCTTCGGAGTAATGCAGCAAGCACTAATGATAGTGGATTCATGTTGTCAAAAAACTGGACTATCGGTCAATCCGAGTAAGAGAGACGCGGTTGTTTTCACCAGAAGGTATAAGTGGGGAACCACGAGTACCCTGAAACTTGGAGGACAATAACTGGAAATCAAAAAACGATCTAAATACCTACGAGTAATCCTGGATAAGAAGCTGTTATGGGACGAGCACCTGGAAAACAAGTGCAAGAAGCTAGTAGCGACTCTATGGCTCTGTAGGAGGGCCATGGGGAAAAGCTCGGGCTTGCAGCCGGAGACACTCATGTGGATCTACACAGCGATCTTGCGACCAAGGCTAACCTATGCGGCGGTGGTCTTGTGGAGCAGGGCCGAGCTGCCCACTGTGAGGTCTCGACTGGAAAGGATCAGGGGACTGATTTTGAGAGGCATCACTGGTGCCTCGAAGTCATCACCCACGATGGCACTGGGGGCACTTATAGGGTTGGAGCCCCTCCATGTCATCATCAAGGCCGTGGCTGCCAAGGCGGCCTGGAGACTAAATTTGGTAAAGGACAGAAGGATCTCGACAGCAGTGAAGATTGTCAACCACGAAGATTAAACGTCCAAGAATAAAACATAAATTTTCGATAAGAAATGGAACAGTTAAATTTTTAGTTACAAAAATTAATTTTCAATAAAAGAAACAACTAATTGCCGATCGAAGAAATGAATTTTCAACCAAAAAGCTTTATTTTCTCCAAAAAAATATTGATTTTCAACGAAATACATGAATTTTCAACCAAATTTTGAATTTTTAAAGGAATTTTCAACGAAATAGTTAAATTTTCCATCAAAGAAATGGATTTCTCAACCGAAAAGATGAATTAGTCACCAATAAGATTAATATTCTACCACAAAAGACAAAGTTTCAACAAAATACAGAAATTTTCAACCAAATAGCTGAAATTTCAACTGAACAAGGTTAATGTTAAACCAAACAGGGAATAGTTAAATTTTCAGTCAACAAATTCATTTTCAACTAAAAAAGAACGAATTTTCAACAAAATAATTAAATTTTTAAGCAAAGTAATTAATTTTTAAGTAAAATAATGAATTTTAACAAAATAAGAAATAATTTAAAACCCAATAGTTGAATTTCTAAACCAAAATATGAATTTTCTATAAAAAAAAGACCAATTTTCAACAAAATAGAACTAAACAGATGAATTGTCAACCACGAAGATTAAACGTCCAAGAATAAAACATAAATTTTCGATAAGAAATGGAACAGTTAAATTTTTAGTTATTTATAAACTAAATAGTTTGATTTTCAATTAAAAAAATGAAAAAATGGAATTTTCAAAATTTTAAGTTCAAAAAATAAAATTTGAAACAATACAAATTTTTAGTTTGAAAAATAAATTTTAAAACAAAACAAATTTTCAATCGATTAAATTAAACCAAAAAATATGAATTTAAACAAAATCGTTAAATCCTCAACCAGATAGATGAAGTTTCAATCCAGAAAAATTATTTATAAACCAAATAGTTGAATTTTCAACTAAAAAATATTTTTTTAAACAAAAATGGAATTTTCAAAATTTTCAATTTGAAAAATAAATAATTAAACATAAAAAATTTGCAACCGTTTAAATAAAACCAAAAAACATGAATTTGTAAGAAAATCGTTAAATCCTCAACCAAATAGATGAAGTTTCAATCCAGAACAATTATTTATAAGTCAAATAGTTAAATTTTCAACTGAAAAAGATTTTTTAAAACAAAAAACGGAATTTAAAAAAATTTTCTATTTGAAAAATCAATTGAAAAAAAAAAAAAATTTCAATCGATTGAATTAAACCAAAAAAGATGAATTTTTAACTAAATACTTAAATCCTCAACCAAATAGATAAAGTTTCTATCAAGAAAAAATATTTATAAACTAAATAGTTTGATTTTCAATTAAAAAAATGAAAAAATGGAATTTTCAAAATTTTAAGTTCAAAAAAAGGTCACTGACTACAAGAAGGTGAAATGGGCCATACGGTCCTTTTGTCCTTTTGAATCAACAGGGGCGGCTGGCATTTATCCTGCGCTTTTTCAAAAAGGCAGGAACTTGCTCCTCCCTCCTCTGACGAAATTATTTAGGGCAGGTATAGCCCTTAAACTGGTGACATCAGCATGGAAGAATGGCAGAGTGGCCTTAATACCCAAACCTGGAATAAAGGGTTACACTGTTGCAAAAGATTTCCGACCAATCAGCCTCACTTCTTTCATTCTGAAGACGTTGGAGAGGCTGGTCGAGAGATACATTAGGGATGAGGTGCTTTTGGCCTTCCCGCTGCATAGAGGGTAGCACGCTTTTCAGGCAGGCTGCTCGGTAGAAACTGCGTTTCATGCTGTTGTGGCAAAATTGGAGCAGTAGTTGGAACAAAAGGGGTATGCTGTGGGCGCTTTCTTGGATATAGATGGTGCTTTCAGCAATACTCCTCCAGAAGTCATCTGTAGAGAGGCTCTTAGATGTGGCGTGCCCGACCAGCTTGTACGATGGATAGGAAGCATGCTACGTCGGAGAAGACTTGAAACCAGATGGGGCGAGGGCCTTGTAAGGGGAATAGCTCCGCGGGGATGTCCACAGGGGGTGTCCTGTCGCCCCTCCTGTGGTGCATTGTTGTGGACGGCCTCCTTCGAAGGCTAAATAAAGAGGGGTATTAAACAGATGAATTGTCAACCACGAAGATTAAACGTCCAAGTATAAAACATAAATTTTCGACAAAAAATGGAACAGTTAAATTTTTAGTTCAAAAAATTAATTTTCAATAAAAGAAACAACTAATTTTCAATCGAAGAAATGAATTTTCAACCCAAAAGCCTTATTTTCTTCCAAAAAATATTGATTTTCAACAAAATACATGAATTGTTAACCAAATTTTGAATTTTTAAAGGAATTTTCAACCAAATAGTTCAATTTTCCATCAAAGAAATGGATTTCTCAACCAAAAAGATGAATTAGTCACCAGTAAGATTATTATTCTACCACAAAAGACAAAGTTTCAACAAAATACAGAAATTTTCAATCAAATATCTGAAATTTCAACTGAAGAAGGTAAATGTTGAACCAAACAGGGAATACTTAAATTTTCACTCAAAAAATTCATTTTCAACCAAAAAAGAACGAATTTTCAACAAAATAATTAATTTTTTAAGCAAAGTAATTAATTTTTAAGTAAAATAATGAATTTTACCCAAAAAAGAAATAATTGTAAACCCAATATTTGAAGTTTTAAACCAAAATATGAATGTTCTATATAAAAAAGACAAATTTTCAACAAAATAGAACTAAACAGATGAATTGTCAACCACGAAGATTAAACGTCCAAGTATAAAACATAAATTTTCGACAAAAAATGGAACAGTTAATTTCACAAGTATTACCGAATATTTCAAAAATATTTTAAATATTTCACAAAGGTTTCCAAAGACTTCTAATGATTTCACAAAGATTTAAGAAATTTCACGAAGCTTTCAGATAGATTCCCAATAGAGCACGAAGATTTCAATGATTTCCCAAAGCTTAAAAAAATTTCACAAATATTTCACAAAGATTTTGGATAGATTTCAGAAATATTACCGAATATTTCAAGAATATTGAAAATACATCGCAAATATTTCTAAAGATTTCAGTTGTTTTCCAAATATTTCCAACGATTTCCAAAGATTTCAGAAAGATTTTCCAAAGATTTTAATGATTTCACAAAGATTTTAAATATTTCGCAAAAATTTCAGTAATTTCGCAAATATCAAATATTTGTAAAAAACTTCAAATATTTCGCAAAGATTTCACAAAGATTTCATGAAGATTTCAATCGTGATTTCCCAAAGATTTTTAAAGATATCAGAAAGATTTTCCAAAGATTTCACAAAGATTTCAAATACTTCGCAATGATATTAATAATTTCACAAATATTACCGAATATTTCAAATATATTTCACAAAGATTTCCAAATATTGCGCAAAGATTTCAAATATTTCGCAAAGATTTCAATAATTTCACAAGTATTACCGAATATTTCAAAAATATTTTAAATATTTCACAAAGGTTTCCAAAGACTTCTAATGATTTCAGGGTATTTAAAAGATTTCAAGGAATTCTCAAGAGATTTAAATAATTAATGGAATTTCCCAAGATTTTAAGGATGTTAAGGGACTTTTAAAAATTGCATGCAGGTTTAATGATTTTTTAATACATTTTAATGAATTTATTCACAAGAATTAAGAAATTTCCGAAAAATTGTAAGAGTCTTATAGATTTCATAATATTTTAAAAGAT
Organism: Andricus grossulariae; assembly: GCA_011634705.1. Lineage (NCBI taxonomy): Eukaryota > Metazoa > Arthropoda > Insecta > Hymenoptera > Cynipidae > Andricus > Andricus grossulariae. The sequence goes on from JAABKJ010075445.1 coordinate 253,845,059, forward strand.
TCCACGGAATTTTTTGAAAATTTCAAGCATTAGAGTATTTTAAAGGATTTTCAAGATTCAAGGTCATTTTAGAAGGTTTCAAGTAATTTTCATTAGATTTGAAGATTTTCAAAAGAATTCAGAGGATTTTCGAGGGCTTAAAAAAATGCCAACGTATTTCAAAAATTTCAAAGGATTTTAAATATTTTAGGGTATTTAAAAGATTACATAGGATTTCAAATATTTTAGGGTATTAGAAAGATTTCAAGGAATTCTCAAGAGATTTCAGAGATTCCAGACATTTCAAGAGATTTCAGGAAATTTCAAAAGATTTTAGAGGATTTTAAAGATTTTAGGGTATTTTAAAATATTCCAAGGAATTTTTAAGAGCTTGAAAAAATGTCAAGGTATTTCAAAAGATTTCAAAGGATTTCAAACTTTTCAGGGTATTTAAAAGATTTCAAGGAATTCTCAAGAGATTTAAATAATTAATGGAATTTCCCAAGATTTTAAGGATGTTAAAATGTAGAAAATTCAAGGATTTCATGAAATTCAGAAGATTCAAGGAATTCAGAAAATGGGGAAAATTTAAGGATTTCATGAAATTCGAAGAATTCATGAAGTTCAGGTAATTCAGAGAGTATAGAAAATTCAAGGATTTCATGAAATTCAGTACATTCAATGAATTGAGAAAATATTGAAAATTCAAGGATTTCATCAAATTCAGAAGTTTCAAGAAGTTCAGAATATTCAAGGAATTCAGAAAGTGTAGAAAATTAAAGGATTTCATGAAATTCAGGAGATTCAATGAATTCAGAAAATGTAGAAGGTTCAAAAAGTTCAGAAAATTCATGAAATCAGAGAATGTGGAAAATTCAAGGATTTCATGAAATTCAAAGCATTCAAGAAGTTCAGAAAATTCAAGGAATTCAGAAAATGTGGAGAATTCAAGGATTTCATGAACTTCAAAGAATTTCAGGAATTCAGAAAATGTAAGAAATTCACGTCTCAAGAAATCTGAAGGATTCAAGGAATTCAGAAAAAAGTAAATAATGTATAGAGTTCAAGAAATTCAGGCAATTCAAAGAATTAAGAAAATTCATGGAATCCAGAAAGCGTATAAAATTGAATGATTTCATGGAATCCAAAAAATGTAGAAAATTCAAGGATTTCATGAAATTCAGAAGATTCAAGGAATTCAGAAAATGGGGAAAATTTAAGGATTAACTATTTCAGTTGAAGATTCATAATTTTAGTTAAAAATTAATCAGTTTGGTTAAAAATTAATTTTTTAAACTGAAAATGTAAATATTTCATTTTTGGTTGAAAATTGCACTATTACAGTTGAAGATTCATCATTTTAGTTGAAAATTATTATTTTTTGAACTGAAAATTTAATTATTCCAATTAAATATTTTATCATTTTAGTTGAAAATTAGTATTTTTTGGTTTAAAATTCAACTATTTCAGTTGAAGATTCATCATTTTAGTTAAAAATTCATCAGTTTTTTTTAATTAATTTTTTCAAACTGAAAAAGTAACTATTCCATTTTTGGTTGAAAATTGGACTTTTTTATTTCAAAATCCAACTATTTGGCTGAAAATTTGTCTTTTATTTGAAAATTCAACTATTTGCTAGAAAATTAATGTATTTTGTTGAAAAATCGTCTTTTTTGGTAGAAAATTAATCATTTTGTTTGAAAATTCATCGTTTTGGTTGAAAATTCCACTATTACAGTTGAAGATTCATCATTTTAGTTGAAAATTATTATTGTTTGAACTGAAAATTTAACTGTTTCAATTGAATATTCTATCATTTTGGTTGAAAATTCGTCTTTTTTGGTTTAAATTTCAACTATTTCAGTTGAAGATTCATAATTTTAGTTAAAAATTAATCAGTTTGGTTAAAAATTAATTTTTTAAACTGAAAATTAAAAAAGACGAATTTTCAACAAAATTCATTCATTTTCTACCAAAAAAATGGAATTTTCAACTTATGAATGAAAATTTTTTAACCAAAAATAGAATTGCTACATATTCCGATGAAAAGATTAAATTTGAAAAAAAAAGAATTTTCCACAGAATAAATAGTTTAATTTTGAAGTACGAAAACGCTGAATTTGCAAACCGAAAATATGAATTTTTTACAGAAAAGTTAATTTACGACCAAATAGTTGAATTTTCAAACGAAAAGCTCAGTTTTCAACCAAAAATGGAACAGTTAAATTTGCAGTTAAAAAACAAATAATTAAAAAAAAACGAATTATCAACCAGTTGAATTCAAAGAAAAAATACGAATTTTTAACAAATCAGATTCATTTTCTACAAAAATAGATGAATTTTGAACAAAATAGTTAATTTTTCAAGCTTAAGGGGTTAAAAAAAGAATTTTTAACCAGAAAGCTGATTTTCATTCAATAAAGATGATTTTTTAACTAAATAGTTAAATTTTCAACTAAAAAGAATAAATTTTCAACCAAAAAGTGAAATCGTTAAATTTTCAGTTTAAAAAACTAATTTTAGCAAGAAGAAAAGTAAATTTTAACCAGTTGAATTCAATTAAAAAAGACGAATTTTCAACAAAATTCATTCATTTTCTACCAAAAAAATGGAATTTTCAACTTATGAATGAAAAATATCTTTGGAAATATTCGATATATTTTTGAAATATTTGATAACATTCATGAAATTATTGAAATTTTTGAGTAATCATTGAAGTTTTTGTGAAATCTTTTAAATATTTCTGAAATCTTTGCAAAATATTTGAAATTTTTGGGGAATTATTGAAATTTTTATGAAATATTCCTAAAATCTTTGGAAATCTTTTTCATGTATTTGAAATATTTGATAATATTTGTAAAATCATTGAAATCTCTGTGAAATCTTTGAGAAATCATTGAAATCTTTGTGCAACCTTTGAAATATTTGTAAAATAATAATAGACTTTGTGAAATACTTGAAATCTTTTTGAAATATTTGAAAATCTTACTGAAATCTTTGAAAATCTTCGCGAAATATTTCATATAATTTTGAAAAAATTTGATAATGTTTTTGAAATATTTGATAATATTTGTGAAATTATTGAAACATTTGGAGAATCATTGAAATCTTTATGAAATCTTTGTAAAATATTTGCACAAATTTTTGGAAATCTATGCGAAATATTTGAAATACTTGATAATATTTGTGAAATCATTGTAATCTGTGTGAAATATTTGTGAAATCTTTCTGAAAGCTTTAAAAATCCTTGCGAAATCTTACTCATATCTTTGGAAATATTCGATATATTTTTGAAATATTTGATAACATTCATGAAATTATTGAAATTTTTGAGTAATCAATTTTATTATTCCTGAATTTTATTATTCGGGAATTTTCACATTCGGGAATTTTCCAATCAAGGAATTTTATCATTCGCGAATTTTTCAATTCGGGATTTCTATTTTTCGGAAATTTTATTATTCGGGAATTTTCCAATTAAGGAATTTTATCATTCGGGAATTTTTCAATTCGGGATTTTTATTTTTCGGAAATTTTATTATTCGGGAATTTTATTATTCGGGAACTTTCCAACTCGGGAATTTTATTATTCGGGAATTTTTAAATTCGGTAATTTAATTATTCGGGAATTTTCCAATCAAGGAATTTTATCACTCGAGAATTTTTCAATTCGGGGTTTTTATTTTTTGAAAATTTTATTATTCGGGAAATTTATTATTCAGGAATTTTCACATTCGGCAATTTTATTATTCGGGAATTTTCCAATTAGGGAATTTCATCATTTGGGAATTTTTCAATTCGGGATTTTTATTTTTTGAAAATTTTATTATTCGGGAATTTTATTAATAGGGAATTTTCCAATTCGGGATTTTTATTTTTCGGCAATTCTATTATTCGTGAATTTTCCAATTCTGTAATATTATAAAATATTCGGGAATTTTATTATTCGGGAATTTTCCAACTCAGGAATTTTATTATTCCTGAATTTTATTATTCGGGAATTTTCACATTCGGGAATTTTCCAATCAAGGAATTTTATCATTCGTTTTTGTCTTCTCATTTTTTTTCGTCTCTTGTGTCATTTTTTTAAAATTTAAGTTTTTTATTTTTATGCTCATTTTTGACGATTGAAAAATGTACTCGCCCTTTCTGGAAATTATAAATAACAAATTTGTACATTCACTTTGAGTGAACAAGTTTACATATTTTTTTTTCTTGCCTTGTGTCGTCTTCCAAAACATTAAATTTTTTATTTTCAGTGTTATTTTTAACGAATAAAACAACAACTATGCGTCCTATCAAAAAGTGATTCATGATAAATTTGTAGACCTTTTTTGGTTGCGAAATTTATGTATCTTTATCTTTTTTTGTGTCTTTCATAGTTTGACCGCAAAATGGAATTTTTAATTTTTCATTATTTTTTTTGTGCGAACAAAATTTGAATTTCAGATTTTTCGAGAAAATTTGAAAAGTTGTTCTGATGATCTTGCACGGCTCTCAAAAATTAACATTTCTCTCATCGTGACTTCTTTTTGTATCCTACGTTGTTTGGCTTAAAATATCGATTTCCTTTGGTTTCGGAGATTTTGAAAATGCTATAACTCTGATAATTTTGATTTTATCGAAAAATTTCAGCTAAATAAATTGTTTGCCTCTTGGAGCACTACTAACAACCGTACATATAATTTTCAAATTTCGAAAAAAAGTGGTCTCAAAAATTTTCAAAATGTGCTCACTTTTTGCATTTTGATTAAAAATGCATATTTTTTTATAGAAAATTAATCCTCTTTGTTAAAAATGTAACTATTCTATTTTCTATTGAAAATTTATACTTTTACGTTGAAAATTAGTCTTTTCTGGTTAAAAATAAATTATTTCAAATGAAAATGTAACCATTCTAATTACGGTTCAAAATTAATCTTCTTTGCTAAAAATGTAACTATTTTACTGAAAATTCATTTTTTTAATGAGAATTCATTTTCTTCGCTGAAAATGTAACTATTCTATTTTTGGTTGAAAATTGATCTTTTTGTATTAAAAATTTATCTTTTTTAGGTGAAAATTTAAATACTTTGTTTAAAACGCTTTTTTTTTGTAGAAAATGAATCTTATTTGTTAAAAATGTAACTATTTTGCTAAAAAATTGTTTTTGTTTTACGGAGAATTAATTTTCTTCACTATCAATGTAACTATTCTATTATTTGCTAAAAATTTATATTGTACACATATAATTGTTTTTTTTTTTTTATTGAAAATTCGTCTTTTTTTAATAAAAATTATTTATTTCATATGAAAATTTAACTATTCTATTTTTGGTTCAAAATTGATCTTTATATGCAAAAAATTGATCTTTTTTTAGTAGAAATTCGAGTACTTGGTTAAAAATGCATATTTTTTTATAGAAAATTAATCCTCTTTGTTAAAAATGTAACTATTCTATTTTCTATTGAAAATTATTAATTTTCTTGTTGACAATTCATCTTTCTTGAATGAAAATTAATTTTCTTGTTAAAAACATTCATCTTTCTTCATTAAAAATTTATCTTTCTTGATTAAAAATTAATTTTCTTTTTAAAAAAATTAATCTTTCTTGATTGAAAATTTATCTTTCTTGATTCAAAATTAATTCTCTTGTTGTAAATTCATCTTTCTTGATTGAAAATTAGTTTTCTTGTTGAAAATTAATTTTCTTGTTAAAAACTCATCTTTCTTTATTGAAAATTAATTTTCTTGTTGAAAATTCATCTTTCTTGATTGAAAATTTGTCTTTCTAGATTGAAAATTAATTCTCTTGTTGAAAATGCATCTTTATTGAAATTAATTTTCTTGTTTGAAAATTCTGATTTCTTGAAATTAATTTTCTTGTTGAAAATTTATCTTTCTTGAATGAAAATTCATCTTTCTTGATTGAAAATTTGTCTTTCTAGATTGAAAATTAATTCTCTTGTTGAAAATGCATCTTTCTTGATATTAATTTTCTTGTTTGAAAATTCTGATTTCTTGAAATTAATTTTCTTGTTGAAAATTTATCTTTCTTGAAAGAAAATTAATTTTCTTGTTGAAATTCCATCTTTCTTGAAATTAATTTTCTTGTTTGAAAATTCTGATTTCTTGAAATTAATTTTCTTGTTGAAAACATTCATCTTTCTTGATTGTAAATTATTTATTTTATTGATTAAAGATTTAACTATATTATTGAACAGTATATTACGACCCAATGCCCGAAAGTTGGATTTCCGGCCGTGTGTGATATGAAGGCCGAGGCGAAGCCTAAGCCTCATATCACGCACGCCAGGGCATCCAATATTTCTGGTCGTGTGTCGTATACTATTTTTCTTTATCCCCAGCCGAAAGTACGTTTAATAATGAATGTTTGATCAATAAAATGCGTTGTCGGCTGCTAGCTCGTGTGCTTGTTCTTTTGTGGCCTGCATCAGCACGCATCAGGAGGCTAAGTATACGATAACACAATACTGAGTGACAGTTGCTATGCCAGGTTGCTACGTCAGCGATCCAAAAAAATCTCGCAGCCAATCAGAAATCGTGTTAACTCTATCAGGCCGCAAAAGCCACTGCTCCCGGACAGAAATGCAGCCGGGAAAACGTACTTTCGGCTAGGGGACGAAGAAAAATAATTTTTTTAACTGAACATTTATCTTTTTTAGTTACAAATGCAACTATTTGGTTGGAAATACATGAACATAAAAATAATTTTCTTAAGATGCATCGGAAAATTAAAAATGATTTTTTTATTGAGAAATTTATTTCAAGAGAATTTTTAAAAAGATTTCAAAACATTTCTAAATTCTCAAAAAAATATTCTGAGCATTGTAAGCTAATTATTTTTAAAAATTTAGGATAAACTCCCAAATTGTTAAGTTTTTAACTGGAAAATATAAATTATTGACAAACAATTTTAATAGAAAAAAAAAGAATTTTCAGCAAAAAAACTTCAACAAATTAATTGAATTTTCAACTAAAGTGAGAAATTCAAAACTAAAATGATGAAGCTTCAACTCAAATAGTTAAATTTTATACCAAGAAAATTAATTTTCTACCCAAAAAATATAAATTATCAGCAAAAAGAAAATCAACAAATTAGTCAAATTTTCAATCCAGTTGATAAAGTTTAAACCAAAATGAAGAATTTTTAATGAAGTAGTTGACTCCTCAACTACTTTAGAAAAAAAAATTGACAAAATTGTTAAGTTTTTAACTAAAAAATATATATTTTTAACAACAACAAAAAATTTAGGAGCAAAAGAAGAATTTCCAGCAAAAAAATTGCAACAAATTAATTGAATTTTCAAGTAAAGTGAGAAATTTGCAACTAAAATGATGAATCTTCAACTGTAATAGTTGAATTTTATACCAAGAAAATTAATTTTATTATTTATTATCATTATTATTATTTATTTTATTATTAATTATTTATTATTTTTACCCAAAAAATACAAATTATTAGCAAAAAAAAAAAAAAATTCAACAAATTAGTCAAATTTTCAATCCAGGTGATGAAGTTTAAACAAAAATGAAGCATTTTCGATAAAGTAGTTGAATCCTCAACTACTTCGTATAAAAGAAATCAATCCTGGCATTCATATTGCACATGATAAAGCTCTATCTAAAGGCACTGCAAAATACTCTATTACACATGTCGAAGTGGAAGCTATGCCGATACACTCTGGCGTTCACGCTGGAACTTTTGACAGTGTTGTCCTTGGTCATTCACAAAAAAGAATAATAATCGGATTTTTGGACAATACTGCATATGATAGCAGTGAAAACAAAAACCTCTTTGATTTTAAAAATTACAAAATCAATCATCCATTCCTTTATGTTGATGGTAATCAAATACCCTTGAAACCTCTACAGTCATGCTTCAACACTAAAAAATTGTATGTTGAGGCGTATAACGCATTATTTACTGGAAGTCGTATTAATTCTTCAAATAAGGAAAAAACATTGATCGGGAACAATATGCACTCGGAAATTGTTTATTTGCCTTTGATCTTACACTAGACCTCACTGCTAATTGTCATTCTCACTGGAATTTCGCAAAACATGGGAGTTTCAGAATTGAGGTACGGTTTGAAGAGGCGCTTGTCAACACAATTAATTGCCTAGTATATGCAGAGTATGTTAATGTTTTAGAAATAGATTCGTCAAGACAAATTATAGCTGATTTCAGTTCTTAGTTTGAGTGGGGGCTAATTCCCATACATATAGAGCAAACCTCTTATCTGAAAACTCTAGTCACTACTTGAACGTCACACTCGTAAAACCCATTTTTTCATTTATGGGGTTTTTTTGGGACCCTATAGAACAGAGTTATGGTGTTGATATTTGCAAAGCTTTATTTTATTTGTATTCTATGGTTAATTATGAACAGAAATCTTTAGTTTCAACTTGATTGATATAATATTGAGGATTCTGAATAAAATGTACAAAAATGTCTTTTTTTCTTATGGGAAATACATGTTAAATTTCATGAGGCTTGCGGCACCTCTAAATATCATTTTTTTTTTTCAAAACAAAAAAAAATTGATTTATTTTTGGGTGAATTCGAACAAATTTCCGGCTTTTTCCATAAAAATTTGAAAACAAAATTGTTGGATCACCCTACTGAAGATTCATCTTGATGGAAAGAAAATTCGTCTTTTTGTATTAAGAGTGAAGTTTTTGATTCTGTTTGTGAATTCGACTTTTTAATTTAAAAAAATTCTTTGTTGGTTGGAAATTTAACTATTTTTTGGAAAATCCGTTTTTTTTATTGAAAGTTCAACTATTTAATAACTGTGAAATTGTAAATTCTATTTAATTGTAAATTCGTGAAGATTCAACTGTTTGGTTAAAAATAAGAAAAATTTGAAGTTTTATTATTTTTGTTTGAAAATTCGACAATTTGGTTAAAAAGTTGAACTGTCTGGTTGTAAATTCAAATGTATGATCTACAATTTATTTTCATTTTTTTTTTTAAATAAAATTATTCTATTTTTTTAGGAAAATTTATCTTTTTTAGCTGAAAATTCATCTATTTTGTTGAAAATTTGTCCTTTTTTTGGTAGAAAATTGATTTTCTGTGGGTTGAAGATTCAACTATTTGATTAAGAATTTATCTTTTTGATTGAAGGTGCATCATTTCAGTTCAAATTTTATTTATTTGGTTACAAATTTAACAAATTTTAATTGAAAATTCGTTTTCTTTTGTCGAAAATTAGTTTTTAGCCTGAAAAATGTAACTTTTCCATTTTTGCTTGGAAAATTATATTTTTTAGTTGAAAATTCAACTACTTGGTTTTGTGTTTTAGTTTAGTTGAAAAATGCACCATTTTTTTTTAATTCATTTTTTAGATGAAAACTCAACCACTCTTTGAAAATTCATGTATTTTTGTAAAAATTCGTCTTTTTGAAAGAATATTAATTTTCTTGGTTGAAAATTTATATTGTTTCAAAATTCAACTATTTCATATAATGATTCACCATTTTAGTTGAAAATTCATCCTTTTGGTTGAAAATTCATTCTTTTAGTTGAAGATTCAATTATTCTTTGAAAATTCATGTATCTTGTTAAAAATTCGTCTTGTTTGAAAGAATATTAATTTTCTTCGTTGAAAATTTATCTTTTCGGTTTAAAATTCAACTATTCCAGTTAAAGATTCATAATTTTAGTTGAAAATTCATCTGACTGAAAAATCTTTCATAATTAAAAATTCAACTATCTTGGTAGAAAAATCAACTATTTTGTTGAAAACTCCTTTTTTTTTGTCGAATTCAACTGTTTAAAAAAATTAAAAATTGAAATTTCTGTTGGTTGAAATATCAACTATTATATTTTTCGTTGAGAATTCATCTTTTTTGGTTAAAAATTTACCATTTTAGATAAGAATATATATGTTTGGTTGAAAGTGTAACTATTTGATTAAAAATGCATTTCTTTTGTTGGAAATTTGTCTTTTTTCGTAGAAAAATAATTTTCTTGGTGGAAAATTCATCTTTCGGCTTGAAAATTCAACAATTTGTTTGAAAATTTTTTTCTTTCTTGACTAAGAAATGTTTCATGATTGAAAATACAACTATCTTGGTAGAAAAATCAACTTTTTTGTTGAATTTTTTTTTTTTTTTGGTCGAGTTTAAAAAATCAAAAATTGACATTTTTGTTGGTTGAACTATCAACTATTATGTTTTTTGTTGAGAATTCATCTTTTTTGTTTAAAAATTCATAATTTTAGATAATATTACACCTGTTTGGTTAAAAATGTAACTAATTATGAAAAATTCATGTATTATGTTGAAAATTTGTCTTTTTTCGTAGAAAATTAATCTTCTTGATGGAAAATTCATCTTTCGGCTTGAAAATTTAACAATTTGGTTGAAAATTTCTCTTTTTATCAATTTCCCAGGATTCAGGAAAATATTGTAAAATTGTATACAATTTCACAGGATTTTATAATATTTCAATGTACTTTAAGGAATTCCCTCACAAGAAGTGAGGGATTTTGTAGGTTTTCACAGGTTTGTAGAGATTTTCAAATACATTTGGCAATTAATTTGAATTCATTTGAAATTCACCCTGAATTATTACTAATGCATTCAAACTCATTTTGAATTCTTCAATATTTAATCAAATTTTTTTGCATTTCCTTGTATTTTTCCAAAATCATTTTAAGCTTACTAAAATCAATTCAATTTTTTGGTGTGTTGAATTTTTTCCAATTTATTTCCATTTTTTAAATTTTAACTTTAATTGTTTGAAGTTCTATGATTTGAATTCTTGGGAATTCTTTCAAATCCAAAAGAACATTGGTCACACTTTTTGGATTAGAAATGAGTCGTGCTGCAAAAAAAAATCGAATTAAAAATTATTGCTTCGCACTCACGAGATGTTCTCTGGAAATATGCTTTTCGACAACTTCGTATCCAAAATACAATACTTTCGAATAATTTTCAATCCGGCGTTTTTTGTAGAGCAATTTCTCTACTTTTTCGGTTTGAATAGGACACTTTTTTCACAAAAATGAGACTGTGACCGCCTTTAGAATAATGAATTACAAATTCATGCCTCGGGCTCAACACACTATTGACACTATTTAACACTAAAATGATGAATTTCAATACAACAATGGAATGGTTAAATTTGTAGTTAAAAAATTGACTTTTCACTAAAAAACTAAACTTGAACAATATAGTCGAATTTTTTGAAATAATGTGAGGAATTTTTTATCAAGAAGATAATTTGAAAACAAAAACGAAATTTCAACCAAATAGTTGGATTTTCAACTAAAAAAGATAAATTTACAAGCAAAAATGGAATAGGTAAATTTTTAGTTAAGAAATTGACTTTTCACGAAAGAAAAAAAAAAAATTTCGTCAAAATCGTTAAATTTCTAACCATTGAAAAACAAACATTCAAGAAAATAGTTCCATTTTCAAGAAAAAATGAATTTTCGACCAAAAAGATACCTTTTTAAATAGAAAGATGAATTTCCAACCAAGAAGAATAATTTTATACCAAAAAAGTTAAATTTTCAAAAAAATACATGTATTTTCAACGAAGAAAGATAAATTTTCAACTAACAATAGAATAGTTACATTTTCAGTTCGAAAAATTAATCCTTCAACCAAAAAAAAAAACTAATTATCAGTCAAATAGTTCAATTTTTAACCAAAAAGATTAATTTTTAACCAAGATTATTAATTTTCTTCCGCAAAAGACAGATTTTCAAAAATAGTTGAAATTTCAATCAAAAAAATGAATTTTCAACTAAAATGATTGATTTTCAAACAATAATGCAATGGTATTATTATCTCACTAAGTAAAAAGGGGACAAAAAAGTTAAAATTTTAGAAAAACCGCAACTTTCTAGCATTATTTTAGGAGAAGATAGTTATAAACAATAATAAATTATTTAAACAGTCATGTTTGTTAATTTTGAATAATTATAATTTCGCCCTAATTTAAAAGTGAACCAAAAGTGGAAAATTTTAGAAAAAACTGCAACTTTGTAGTATTATTCTAAAAAATTATTATAAATAATAATAAATTATTTGAACAATTATATTTGTTAACTTGTACTCATTATTATCTCACTAAGTAAAAAGTGGACAAAAAAGTTAAAAGTTTCAGGAAAAATCTGCATCTTTTTACCAATTATTTAAGAGAAGGTGGTTATAAAAAATAATAAATTTATTTAAACAATAATGTTTGTTAACTTGAATCAATTATAATTTCTCCCTAATTTAAAAGTGAACCAAAAGTGGAAAATTGTAGGAAAAACTGCAACTTTCTAGTATTGCTCTAAGAAGAAATTATTATAAATAATAATAAATTGCTTAAACAATTATATTTGTTAAATTGCATTAATTATTATCTCACTAATTAAAAAGTGGAGAAAAAAGTTTAAAATTTCAGGAAAACCCCGCAACTTTTCAGCAATTATTTAAGAGAAGGTGGTTATAAACAATAATGAATTGTTTAAACTATATTTCTCAAATTGCACTAATTCTTAACAGAATAGTTAAATTTTAAAATAAAAAGTTTAAATTTCAACCAAATTGTTGAATTTTCAAGCCACAAAGACAAATTTGGTACAAAACAGCTGAATTTTCAACCCGAAAATATGAATTTTCCACAAAAAAGTTTTTTTACGAACAAATAGTGGAATTTTCAACTAAAAAGATGAATTTTTTACCAGAAAAATGATTTTTTTTTTATAAATTGGTTCAGATTTAAAGCAAGTAGTTAATTTTTTAACAAACAAAAATTAGTTTAAACAACATTTTTTCAAATTATAGACCAAAAACAGTTAATAAAACAAAAAGTGATGAATTTACAACAAAATAGTTGAATGCTCAACCAAATTATATATATTTTCAACTTAAATTATGAATCTTCAAAACAAAAGAATGAATTTTCAACCAAAAAGTTGATTTTTTAACCAAGAAGATTAATTTTCTACAAAAAAGATGAATTATTAAAGAAAAACATGAATTTTAAACTAAAAGAAAAAATTAATTCACAACCGAACAGTTGAATAGTTGAATCCTCAATCAAATAGATGAATTTTCAACAACAAAGTTAATTTTCAATCAAGAAAGATGAATTTTTCAAAAATAGTTGAATTTTCAACTTATAAAGGAAAAATTTTCAACCAAAAATGGAATAGCTAGATTTTCAGATAAAAAATTAATTTTTAACAGAAAATTGGGTTTCAAATTTTGAAACTGAAAAAAATAAATTATTAACCAAAAATGGAATAGTTAAATTTTCTTTTAGAAAAAAATAATTTTCTACAAAACAGTTGAATTTATTTACAAATTAGTTTATTTTTCTGCTTAATTGTTGAATTTTCAAAACAAAGAGACGAATTTTCTACAAAGAAGTTCCATTTTTAAACAAAGAGATGAATTTTGCAATAAAATTATAAATATTTAAACAACAAAAATGACTTTTTAAGAAAGCAGTTCAAGTTTCAACGAAAGAGTTGAATTTTCAACCGAAAATGATAAATTCTTAACAAAAAATATAATAGTTGATATTTTAACTAAGAAAAGATTTTAATTTCAAAGAAAAACACGTTTAATTCACCCAAACCATATGAAATTACTACAAAAAGAGATGAATTTTCAAATCAAACAGGCAAATTTTGAACAAGAGTTGCATTTCCAACAAACAATTACATTTTCAACAGAAAAAAATAATTTTCAACCAAGAAGATTAATTTTTTACTAAAAAATACGATTTTTTAATAAAGAATATAAATTTTTAACCATTTAGTTAAATTTTAATCCAAGGAGATTAATTTTTTACAATAAAAGTCGAATTTTCAACAAATTACATCGATTTTCAATCAAATAGTGGAATTTTGAAACTAAAAATGATGCATTAGTAACCAACAATGTAACAATTATTGTTAAAAAAGATTTTAATTTGAAGAAAAAGACAGTCGAATTCAACCAGAAATGATGCATTTTCAACAAAGTACATGAATTTATTACCAAATATTTACAATTTCAATCAAACAAGATCAATTTTCAATGAAAAATGGAATAGTTAAATTTTTAGCTTAAAACATTATTTTCAACCAAGAAAAAAAAAACGAATTTTCAACCAAATATTTTCAATTTCTACAAAATAATCAAATTTTTAATCACAACGATGAGTTTTCCACCAAAAAGATTAATTTTCTAAACAAAAAAATTAAATTTAACTTTTTTTTAAAATAAATTTTTAACATAGTGTCCAACTTTTAATCAAAAAGATTAATATACAAAAAATTGTAATAGTTGTTACTTCAACAAAAAAAAGCATTTTAATATTGAATTAAAAAAAGTTGATGTCAACCAAAATAGACGAATTTTCCACAAAATAGTTCAATCCTCAACCAAAACAGATTAATTTTCAAAAAAGAAGAATTTTCGACAAAATAAGCCAATTTTCTACCGAATAATAAAATGTTAGACAAAATAGTTAAATTTTCGACCAAATAATTGAATTGTTAACCAAAAAAGACATTCTTATCAAAAAAGGTATTATTTTAACAAAAAAAGATTTTAATTTGAAGAAAAAGACAGTCGAATTCAACCAGAAATGATGCATTTTCAACAAAGTACATGAATTAAAATCTACACGCGTGATTAATTATGCTAGTTCTGATAAAAAGATTCTTTTTTCTTTTCGAAATGTAAAAATAAATTTTTAGTCTCATCTATTTTTTTCTTTTTCATGAAAAAATGACCCTATTTCCCCCTTTTTGAGCTCTTATTGTGCTGCGATCCCTTGGATAGATACTTTTTCGCGTTTTATTTTAGGACGTGTTGTGAGCTCCGGCAAATTCTGCCAATTTTTCCAAAGTAGCAAAAAATATTATCGGAACAGAATGTTCCTTATTGACACAAAAATTCGCCGGACTAGAAACTTTAAATACGGCAAAATTTGCCGGAGCTCACAACACGGCCTAAAGTAAAACGCGAAAAAATATCTATCCAAGGGATCGCAGCCCAATAAGAGCTCAAAAAGGGGGAAATAGTGTCATTTTTTCATGAAAAAGAAAAAAATAGATGAGACTAAAAATTTATTTTTACATTTAGAAAAGAAAAAAGAATCTTTTTATCAGAACTAGCATAATTAATCACGCGTGTAGATTTTCGATTTAAGGCATAAATAAGGGACGACTTAAAAATCCCGAAAAATAAATTTCCAGGCATTTCATATAATAATATTACCAAATTTCAAAAATTCCCGAATAGTAAAATTCCGATTAAAATTCTCGAACAGTTTATAATGTTACCGAATCTGAAAATTCCCATATAATAAAATTCGCGTTCAAACGTGGAAAATTCCATTTTCTTCAATTTTAAATACTCGAAAATTGAATTTTCAACTATTAAAAATTCCATTTTCAATTGTTAAAAATTCCATTTTCAAAATGTGATGTTTCAAAACTGGAAAGTTCAATTTTTTTCAATATTAAACTATTGAAAATTCAATTTTCAATTACTGAAAATTCAATATCGACTATTGAAAATTCCATTTTCAACTTATTTAAAATTCTATTTTCAATAACTGAGAATTTATTTATCAACTATTGAAAATTCAATTTTCTACATTTCATGTTTCAAAAGTGGAAAATTCAATTTTCTTCAATTTTAAATACTTGAAAATTGAATTTTCAACTATTAAAAATTCCATTTTCAACATTTGATGTTTCAAAACTAGAAAATTCAATTTTCTCCAATATTAAACAATTGAAAATTCAATTTTCAATTACTAAACATTTAATATCAACTATTGAAAATTCAATTTTCTACATTTCATGTTTCAAATTTGATGTTTCACAACTAGAAAATTTAATTTTCTTCAATATTCAACTTTTGAAAATTCAATTTTCAATTACTGAACATTCAATATCGACTATTAAAAATTCCATTTTCAAGTTATTTAAAATTCCATGTTCAATTATTGAAAATTTCATTTTCAACATTTGATGCTTCAAAAGTAGAAAATTCCATTTTCTTCAATTTTCAATACTTTTCTAGTTTATTTGTTTTTAAGGTTTAATAAATATATAATTTTCCTAAGATTCTTGACAATATTTTAGATATGTCGGAAAAGTATAATCTTCTTTTTGTTATTTAGGATTTTGAAAAATTTTAGGAAAAATATGAGTAAGTTTAAAAGATATATTTAGGACTTTAGGACTCGAAATATTCCTAAAATTTCAAAAAATCTTTCAAACTAAAAAAAATGCCCCTATATCTTCCAGATATTTTCGAAATTTGCAGAAATCTTTTGACACGTGTCAATACCTTTTTAAATTTTCTTTAAAAATAAATTTTTCAGAATAAAAAGTCATTGAAAATTTTCCCAGGAATCTCAAGAAAAGATTTTTATTTCCTTGAATTGAATTTAACTATTCAATTTTTGGTTAACAATTTATCAGTTTACGTCCGATTTATCTGTTTTAATTAAAAAATCATGTATTTAGTTGAAAATTTGTCTTTTTTGTTAGAAATTGATCTCTTGGTTGAAAATTCACCTTTTTGGTTGATAATTCAACTATTCCAGTTAAAAATTTATCAATCAGTTAAGAATTCATCTTTCTATCAAAAATTATTTTTTGTTCATCTGAAAATTCAAATATTCTATTTTTAAATAAAAATTGATCTTTTTTAGTTCAAAATTCAACTACTTGGATGAAAATTTGTCTTTTTAAGTTGAAAATTTACCTATTTCTTTTTCACAAAATGGTTGCATTTTGAACCAGCAATAATAAATTTTCACTACGAATTTGTTTTCTAGCCAAGAGAAATGAATTTCTAACCAAATATTCAAATTTTCAATTAAAAGTATAAGTTTAAACTTGAAAATGGAACTGTTACATTTTCAGTTTAAGAAATTAATTTAAAAAAAAAAAATTTCAACTGGTTCATTTAAACTTAAAAACACGAATTTTGAACGAAATAGTTGAATTCTCAACAAACATAATGCTTCTTTCAAACAGAAGATTTAATTTATTGCTCAAAATGACGAATTTTCAACAAAATACATTAATTTTGCACAAAACAGTCAAATTGTCCACCCGACACTGCATTTTCAACAAACATTGAATTTTTCAACAAGTTGACTTTCCAACCAAATAGTTAAATTTTCAAAAAAGAAAGAAAAAAAAATGTTGAAACAAAAATAGAATAGTTACACTTTCCTTATTTTCAACAAAAGAAGCAAATTTTTCACCTGTTGAATTGCATAAAAAAAGAAAAATTATCACCCTAAATAGTGGAACTCACAGCCAATAGGATCTAATCTCAAAAAAGAAGATTAATTTTCTACCCAAAAAGGAATAGTAACATTTTCAGTTAAAAAATTAAATTTAAAAAAAAAAGAAAAAAAAAAAAATTTACTACCAGTTAAAGTGAACCAACAAAGACAGATTTTAACGAATAGTTACATTTTCCGATTAAAAATTAATTTTCTACCACAAAAAATGTATTTTTAAGAAAATAGCCCAATTTTCAACCAAAGAGATAAATTTAAAAAATTTTAATTAAAAAAAAATCAGTTGAACTCATCCGAAAAGATGAAGTTTCAACAAAATATTTAACTGGCAATCAAAAATAGAATAGTTAAATTTGAAGTTAAAAAAATTAATTTTCAACAAAAAAAAACGAATTTTTAACAAAAAACTTAAATTTTCAACTAAAAAGATACTTTTTCTGCTTAAATAGTGAATCTTCAACTGAAATAGTTAAATTTTCAGTTAAAAAAATCAATTGTCAACCTCAAAAACGCATTTTACCAAAATAGTTAAATTTTTAATCAAAGAGATGAGGTTTTAACTCAAATGATGAATCTTCAACAACAACAAAATGATTTTTTTAACAAAGCAGTTTAACTTTCAACCAAGTAGTTCAATTTTTCACCAACAACATTTTTATTTTAAAAAATCAGTTGAATTCATCCAGACGAATTTTTAACCATATATTAAACTGTCAACCAAAAATGGAATAGTTCAATTTTTCGTTATAAAAAATAATTTACAACAAGAAAAATTCAAATTTTTAACAAAATAATTAATTTTTCAACAAAAGAGACGAATTTTTACCTAAAAAATATAATGAATCTTTAACCAGAATAGTTACATTTAACTTTTTTGTTAAGAATGAATATTTTGTACTTGAAAATTCGAATGTTTTATCGAACAATAATTTTTTCTTGTGTTAATAATTCAACTATTTTGTTGAAAATTCTTTTCTTTGGGTTGAAAATTCAATTTTTTGTAGGAAAATCGTTTTCTTTGGGGCTGAAAATTAAACTATTGTGCTGAAACTTGTTTATTCTTGAAATTCATTTCCTTGGCTTGAAAATTCAACAATTTGGTCAAAAATTCTGCTATTTTATGGAGAATTGTTTCATAGAAAATTATTTTTTCTTTCGAAGTGACACAGCCTTTTTCTTTGTTTAAAAATGTATCCCGTTTGGTTAAGGATTCCACTATTTTGTTTAAAATTCATGTATTTTGGTGAACATTCATGTATTTAGCTGAAAATTCATCCATTTTGTTGAAAATACAATATATTACGATTTAAATTTTCACAGATTCAAAGCGTTTCAATTTCAATTCAATATAGTACCTACGTTGATTTTATTTATTTCAAATTTGCATTCATTTTACAATAATATTTTCATGAAAAATCATCGTATTACCCCTGTGTGAGAGCATTTTGGGCTGTGAAATCTGTAATTATTTTTTTTGAGACAACTGCAAAAATTGTAGATGATCATAACTTCGCGAAAATGATTTTTTTTTCTCAAAACGCCGTTTTGGGGTTTTCGATCGGACTCTAAGTTTGTTTAAATAGAATACTTGAATTTTCAACCAAATAGTAGAATTTTCAAACGAAAAAGGTTAAAATTCAATTAAAAATAGTTGATTTTTTCGGACAAAAAGAAGAATTTTTAACAAAATAGTTCAATCTACAACCAAATGGGCAAATTTTTTTGAAGACAGTTGAATTTCCAACAAAAATGTTCCCTTTGAACTAAGAATGATGCATTTTTAACAAAATAGTTGAACTTTTAATCAGATAGCTCAATTTTGAAGCGAAATTTTTAATGAAAACTTTGAATTTTCGACCAAAAAGATGACTTCCACAAAATATTTTAATTTTCAACCAAATGATTGAAGTTTCAAACAAAACAGATTAAAATTCAACCAAAATCTTTGGACTTTTCAAGACAAAAAACGAATTTTTAACAAAATCGTTGAATCCTCAACCAAATAAGTGAATCTTTCCGAAAACAGTTGAATTTGTAACCAAAAAGTTAAATTTTGAAGCCAAATAGACAAAGTTTTAATGAAACAGTTGAATTTTCAAACAAAAAAGATTAAAATTCAATTAAAAATAGTTAATTTTTTCAGACAAAAAGAAGAATTTTTAACAAAATAGTTCAATCCTCAACCAAATAGGCAAATTTTTTCGAAGCCAGTTGAATTTTCAACAAAAAAGTTCTATTTTGACCAAGAGAAATGAATTTTTTTTTAAATAGTTGCACAATGTAACTAATCCAGTTGAATGTTTAATCATTATAAATAAAAATTCATCTCTTTGGTTTGAAATGATTTTTTTTAACTGAAAATTTAACTATTCCAGTTGAAAATTTATAATTTTAGTTCAAAATTAATCTTTTTTGTTTGAAATTCAACTATTCCAGTTGAAAATTTATTATTTCTGTTGAAAATTAATATTCTAAACTGAAAATCAAACTTTTCCATTTTTTGAATGAAAATTCATCTTTATGGTTAAAAATTCAACTCTTTAATAGAAAATTAATTTTTTTAACTGAAAATTCAACTAATCCAGTTGAATGTTACATCATTTTAGTGGAAAATTCTACTCTTTCTTTGAAAATTAATTTTTTTAACTATAAATTAATTTTTTGTATGAAAATTCATCTTTTTGGTTGAAAATTCAACTTTTTGGTAGAAAATTAATTTTTTAAACTGGAAATTCATCTATTCAATTTTTGGTTGAAAAATTATCCTTTTTGCTTGAAAATTTATTTATTTTGTTCAAAATTAGTCTTTTTCATAGAAAATGAATCTTCTTGGTTGTAAACTCAACTACTTGGTTAAAAGTTAAAAATTTATCTATTTTGTCGAAAATTATTCTTTTTTTAGAAGTAATTTTTTTTAACTTTGAATTGAACTATGACAGTTGAAAATTTAACTATTTTGTTGAAAATTTGCCTTTTTTGGTAGAATTACATCTAATGATTTTTTGTTTAAAAATACCAATTTCAAGTGGAACGCACACCAAAATAACCTAAAACTGTTGGAAACTTGTAAATATTCTTTGAAATTCAATAATTTTTTATTAAAAACACCAATACTTTCCAAAAAAAAACACTACCATTATTCAAAATTGTTAAAAAATTATAAATCATGTTTAAATTCTAATGATTTTTATTTTAAAGTAACAATTTTTTGTGTAAAACGCGAACGTAAGCTAAAATTGTTTAAAAATTATGAACCTTTAGCATTGAATGAGTTTTTATTTTAAAAAACGATTTCCTGTGAAAAACGTTAATATAATCTGAAACTGTTAAGAAATTACAAATCTTTTTCGAACTATAATGATTTTTGTTTTAAAATACCAATTTTTTGTTTAAAACGCTAAAATGATCTCAAAGTTTCCAGAGTTCTGAATCTTCTTCAAAAACTAATTTAAAAAGTTTTAAATTCTACTTTCTGACCAAAAATACTAGCATCATCCAAATCTGTTGATGATTTTTTTTTTTTCACCCTAATTTTCAGTGAAAAAACTAACACAAACAAAAATTTAAAAAAAACTTTTTATTATCTTGAAACCTTTCAAAAATCTTTTGGAATGTTTTGAAATCTTTTTGAATGTTCTCTTAAAATAAATATTGTACATTAAAGAATCATTAAAATTTTTCGAGAAAGATTTATACCTTTATCTGAAAATTAAAATACTTGGTTGAAAGTTAAACTATTTTGTTGAGAATATATATTTTTTTTAGAAATTTAATCTTTTTGATTAAAATTTTACCTCTTCTGTTGAAAATTTAACTAATTTGTTGAACATTTCTTTTTTAAATCAATCTTTTTTCTAACTGAAAATTTAACTATTCTCTTTATGATTGAAAATAAAACTATTTGTTTAAAAATGCACATATTTTGTTGATAGTTTGTCTTTTAAGGTAAAAAACTAATCTTCTTGATTGAAAATTCCAATATTTGGTTGAAAACTAATTTTTTTGTTGAATAATTTTTTTTCGAGTTTATAATTAAACTGTTTAGTAGATCATTTGTTTTTGTTGAAAATTCATTTTTTTAGTTAAAGATTGATAATTTAAGTTAAAAATTCAACTACTTTTTTGAAATTTGAACTATTTTGTTGAAAATTAATTTATTTGTTGAAAATTCATATTTTTAGGTTGAAAGTTAAACTGTTTTCTAAAAAAATATTCTTTTTAGCTTGAAAATGTAACTACTTGGTTAAAAGTTGAACTTTTTTTTTTTTTGGTTGAAGATTTATAACTTTATCTGAAAATTCAAATACTTGGTTGAAAGTTGAACTATTTTATTGAAAATATATATTTTTTTTAGAAATTTAATCTTCTTGATTAAAAATTTACCCATTCTGTTTGTTGAAAATTTGACTATTTGGTTATAAATTCACGTATTTTATTGAAAATTTTTTTGTCTTCTTTTTTGAAAATTAACTCTTTTGAAATGTAAATTGAACTTTTCAATTTTGGATTAAAAATTACAATTTTTCTGGTTGAAAATTTAACTATTGTATTGAAAATTCAACTATTTGGTCGAAAATTAATCTTTTGGGTGGAAAATTGATCCTTTTGGATGAACATTTAACTATTTAAGTTAAAGATTCATCATTTTAGTACAAAATTAACCTTTTTGGTTGAAAATTGAACTATTTCGTTGAAATCTTCGTTTTTTAAAATAACATTTTTTCACTGGAAATTGAACTATTCAATTTTTTGGTTGAAAATTTATCTTTGTAGTTGAAAATTCAACTATCCCAGTTGAAGATTCATCATTTCAGTTAAAAATTAATCTTTTTAATTGAAGTTTAAAATTCAACTATTTGGTTAAAAATTCTTTTATTTTGTTGGAAATTCAACTATTTGGTTAAAAATTAATATTTTTTAGTTAAAAATTCAACTGTTTGGGTAAAATACACGTATTTTGTTGAAAATTCGTCTTTTGATCGAAAATTAATCTTTTTTGTTTAAAAATTGAACTATTTTGTTGAAAATTCGACTATTTGGTTAAAAATTCACGTATTTTGTTGAAAATTCGTTTGTCTTCTTTTTTGAAAATTAACTATTAAATTTGTTATTTGGTAGAAAATTCATGTATTCTGTTCAAAAATCATTTTTGGGGTTGAAAATTAATCCCGTTTCTTGAAAATTCAACTATTTGGTAAAAAATTAATATATTTTGTTAAAAAGTTGTATTTTTGGGTAGAAAATTATTCTTGTTTTTAGAAAGTTTGACTTTTTGTTTGAGAATTCAGCTTTTTTGTTAAAATTTCATCTATCTTGATTGAAAATTATTATTTTTTTTTTTGAAAATTCATATTTTCTGATTTAAAAGTCCAGTATTTTCTAAAAGATTCGACTTTTAGCTTAAAAACTTTACTCTTCTGTTGAAAATTCATCTTTCATGGTAGAAAAGACATCTTTTTTGTTGTTGAAAATTAACTATCTGATGAAAATTCAACTGTATTCTAAAAAGTTTGTCTTGTAAATTCAAATATTTTATTGAATTTTAATCTTTTTTATTTGAAAGTTCGACAATTTATTATTTTTAATTGAACTAATTTGATAAATTTATCATTTTTGGTCGAAAAGTTGATTATTTGACTTAAAGTTGAAATACTGTGTGAAAAAATAAATTTTTTTATTAATGATTGATAATTAGATTTGAAAAGTCAACTATTTGCTTTTAAATGAAATTTTATATTAAAAATTCTGTTTTGTAGAAAATTAATTGTTTTGGCTTGGAAATTCAAGAACTTGGTAGAAAATATTTTCATGCTATTGTATAGAATTTCCGAGAATTTTTTTAGTTTTCAAATTTTAGAATCAAGTCAAAATTGATTTCAAAAATAAAAAAATTCAAAAATTCTAGAATTTTCTAGAAGTTTTCATTTTTAAAATCACTCAAGGTATTTTAAAATACCTTGAGTGATTTTAAAATTCAAAAATTCTAAGAAGTTCTAGAATTTTAACATTTCTTTTATGGATTTAAACAAATTTTCATGCTATTGTATAGAAT
>JAABKJ010075445.1:253880501-253905774 GCA_011634705.1 Andricus grossulariae
ACTTTAGAATCCTTTAGAATCTCTTAAAATCTTTGAAAAAGGTAAGGATTCATTTTAAAAAGTATAATTTATTTAAAAGCCATGGAATGCAAACCAAAATAAACTTATTATTTTGAAGTTCTCTAAAAAACCCGTTTAAAACCGTAGATATATTTGAAATTCCTTGAATTCCTTGAAAACTTAATAAAACCCTTAAATCTTGTGAAATTCCTTGAACTACCTGAACATTTTTTGAAATCATTAAAATCGCTAGGAATTTCTTGAAATTTCATTTGAATTACTTTCTTTTCCAATGTTCACTAAAAAGCTTCTTTGATAGGATATTACAGCGGCAAGGTCCTTGACATTTTTGTGAAAAGTTTATATTGCCACGAGTGTAAAACATGGGAGAACAAACTGGAAAGTGCAGAGTACGCAGATTGGCAAGAAGATCATGTTAACAGCGGAAAATGCGCTTCCAATCATATAGGAGCATCAGGTAATATGGAAGTCGACGCAATCATACAGATGTTTAAACGTTCCCTCACATTTCTCGGAGTAAAGTATCGCAATTATATCGGAGATGGGGATTCCAAAACCTACAGCGGAGTTGTAAATTCTAAACCGTATGGTGAAAACTTTTAAATTACTAAGAAAGAGTGCGTAGGGCACGTACAGAAGCGGATGGGAACTCGTTTGCGTCAGTTGGTAAAATCAAACGTAATTGAAGCAGAAACGAAGACCGGAAAAAAATAAAAAGGAAAAGTTTAAGTGGCAAAGGTAAGCTTACCGGAAAACTTATCGACAAACTAACGGTTTATTACGGTTTGGCTATTCGAAGGAATCACGATTCTGTTGAAAAAATGAAAAATGCCATTTGGGCTACCTACTATCATTACTGCTCGACAGACGAAAAACCTCAGCACGACAAATGCCCACCCGGCGAAGACTCGTGGTGCGAATATCAGAAAGCTGCAGCTGCGGAGGCCTTGCAGTCATTCAAACACTGCTACAATGCACTTCCAAGTGATCACCAAGAATATTACCACTGTCCTAATTAAAATATGGACAAATGGGTCGATTTATATATGGAGGATACGCAGAGTTCGCAGTTTGATTGCGTCTCTAATGACGAACCCATTCCTGGTGTTTTTCGAGCCGGATCTTCTTTTTCTACTTCTGAAAAAAATAATTTTCTTGAGAAATCTCTTCTTTCTGCCAATCCACCTCTTCGTGTCAGGTCCAGATCTCTTCCTGCAAAAAATAATTCTCCTGTCAGGACCCTAGCTCTACCTTTAAGGCTTCCTTCTCCTGACGGACATTGTTGTAGTCTTGAAAAACTTCAATTTATTCGGCTTATTCCCTTTAAGAATCAGCGCCTTATATTCGAACTTCGAAGATACACTTTTCCCGCTGATAGAACAATTAAAATGAGAATATAAAGGTCAACCTATTTGCCTAAGCAACCCGAGAAAAAATGTATTATCAACATCCGATTGTGATGTCTTTGCAACATTGGAGGGTCATATTGTTCTTGCTAGAATATATAGAAATTTTCATGACAATAAAAGCCGGGTGACAATAAACACGCGAAACGGCAGAGTTACCCAATTGACCACAGAAGAAATCAACGAAACTCCAGTAGGTGCCAAACGCACAAACATAATGAACTATAGAGTAGAGCATCTAAACCTTCAAGTAGGTAATCCTTCACACCATTAATTCAAACAAAATGATTCATAATTTTAGTTGAAAATTCATCACTCTGTTTGATAAGGAAACTATTTTTGGAAAATTAGTTTTTTAAAATGATAATTAGTTTTTTTTTTTAACTGAAAATGTAACTACTATTTCAGTTGGTTATTCCATCATTTTAGTTGAAAATTCATCTCTTTGGTGCAACATTAATTGTTTAACTGAAAATTTAACTATTCAATTTTTAGTTGAAAATTATTTTTTAAATTGAAAATTCATCTTTTTTGGTGGAACATTAATCTTCTTGGTTAAAAATCAACTATTCCAGTTGAAGATTCATCATTTTAGTTGAAAATTCATCACGTTGTTTCAAAATGTAACTATTTTTTTGAAATTTTAATTGTTGTTGTTGAAAATCTTTTTTTTTTAACTAAAAATGTAACTACTATTCCAGTTGAACATTCTATCATTTTAGTTGAAAATTCATCTCTTCGGTGGAACATTAATTTCTTAACTGAAAATTTAACTATTCAATTTTTCAATTTATCTTTTTTAGTTCAAAATTGGTGTATTTTGTTGAAAATTTGTCTTTTTTTGGTTAATATTAATCTTCTTGGTTGAAAATTCATCGTTTTTTTTTTGTAAAATTCAACTATTCCAGTTAAAGATTCATAATTTTAGTTGAAAATTCATCACTCTGTTTGATAAGGAAACTATTTTTGGAAAATTAGTTTTTTAAAATGAAAAAGTTTAACTATTTTGATAAAAAGTCCAAATTTGGTTGAAAATTAACTTTTTTGTTGGAAATTTAACTTTTTTGTCGAAAATTCGTCTTTTTGGTTTGGAAATGGTAGAAAGTTCAGCTATTTAATTGAAAATTAAATTTTTTGTTAAAAATGAATATCTTTGGTATAAAAGTTTGACGATTTGGTTGAAAATTCATGGATTTAATAAAAAACTATTTTGGTAGAAAGTCCAAATTATGTTGAAAACCCACTATTTGGTTCAAAATTAACTTTTTTGTGAGAAATTTAACTCTTTCGTTGAAAATTCGTCTTTTTGGTTTGAAAATTATAGAAAATTGAAATATTTGGCTAAACAATTTTTTTTTAATTAATATTTTTGGTTTAAATATTCAACCATACGGTTGAAAATTCGTGTATTTTGTTAAAAGTTTAACTATTCTGATAAAAAGTCCAAATTTGGTTGAAAATTAACTTTTTTGTTGGAAATTTAACTTTTTTGTTGAAAATTCGTCTTTTTGGTTTGAAAATTATAGAAAATTGAAATATTTGCCTGAACAATTTTTATTAAATTAATATCTTAGGTTTAAATATGCAACCACTTGGTTAAAAATTCCTGTATTTTGTTAAAAGTTTAACTATTTTGATAAAAAGTCCAAATTTGGTTGAAAATTAACTTTTTTGTTGGAAATTTAACTTTTTTGTACACAGGCTAAGCAATTGAAAAAGCCACTTGGCGATTCTCTTACTGATGCTCCTGCCAGCGATGCTACACAGGCTAAACAATTGAATACGCCAATTGACGATTCTCTTACTGATGCTCCTATCAGCGATGCTACACAGGCCAAGCAAGTGAAGAAGCCAATTGGCAATTCTCTTAGTGATGCTCCTGCCAGCGATGCTAAGAAGGATGAACAATCTGGAAAACCTGGACCATTGAAAAAGCCTGCTCAATCAAAAAATGCCGTCCATGAACATCATGGGCATGATCACCGTAAACACCATAAGGGCCATGGACAGAATAGACATCATGAACACCATGGACACCATAAACACCATGGTCACCATGATCATCAAGGACACCATGGACATCATGGACCATCTGACAAACCAGGAAAACCAGTACAACCAGGTAAACCAGTCAAGCCGGAACAACCAGGAAAACCAGTAGAACCAGAACAAACAACACAACCAGGAAACCCAGTAGAACCAGATCAACCAGCACAACCAGGAAATGCAGTAGAACCAGATCAACCAGCACAACCGCAAAAACCAGAAAAATCGGGACAACCAGGAAAACCAGGAAAATCAGGAAAACCAGTCAAACCAGAACAACTAGGAAGCCCAGTAGAACCAGATCAACCACCACAATCAGGAAATCCAGTAGAACTAGATCAACCAGCACAACCTTTGACATAAAAACAGTTTACCGAGCAGATTCAAAACTTTACAAATTTATCAAACTAGGCAAAGACCAACCAGATACCTTAGACCAATGCAAGGTTGTTTATAAACTTAAATGCCGATGTGGAAAATCATATGTAGGACAGACAAAACGTCCGCTACATATAAGAAGAGAAGAACATCGTAACAATATCAGATACAATCCAAAATACCACAAAGTAATTGCAAAACATTCAATTAAATTCCATTAAGGTGATACTTCTCATATCGACTGGAATAATATTGAAACATTACACCAAGATTCTACATACTACAAAAGATGCTTTGCTGAAATTGTATTTATTAAAAAAGAAGGAAACAATAGTATAAATAAAATTACAGATTTAGATTATTATCATCCAGCATATAACACATTTTATGAAATTCTTTCATAATTTTCATACAAAATATTACAAAAAAATATTCACAATTATCGTATTTAAAAATAAATAATGTTCTCCAACATCTAAAAACATCATACCATTGGTTCTGGATATCAAAAACAATTCAAAAAAATCTTTACTCTCGTCGTATCACATACACATCTATATCCCTCTGCGTTACACCAATAAATGAATTGGTAAATTGACACGGGGAAAATAGTTCATTAAAAATCCAGTGATTTTGTATCATATTCTTAGATGTAAGAGAAAGTCAATTAAAATTCTCAAAGGGGTTTAATCAGATTTCAACATATTTTATGGGATTTTGACGGATTTCAAAAGATTTTAAGAGATTTTGAGAGATTTAGAAATATTTTGAAAAAATGAACGAGATTTCAAAGGATTTTTAAGGATTTTAAGTAAAGCCGAAGTATTTTTACTAATTTTGAAGAATGTCAGGATTTCTAATTGGATTTTGAAATTTTAAATGAATTTTGTAAGACTTCAAAGGATTTCGACAAATTTTGAAGGATTTCAAGGATTTTCTATGGATTTTAAGACATTCAAAGGGGTTTCCATTTTTTTACGAGACTTCAAGGGGTTTAATCAGATTTCAACATATTTTATGGGATTTTGAGGGATTTCTAAGGATTTTGAAGGATTTCAAGGGATTTTGAGAGATTCTGAAACATTTCAGGAGAATTAACGAGATTTCAAAACATTTTTTAAAGATTTTAAGTAAAACCTAAGTATTTTTAATAATTTTGAAGAATGTCAGGATTTCTAATTGGATTTTGAAATTTTAAATGAATTTTGTAAGATTCCAAAAGATTTCGAGAGATTTTGAAGGATTTCAAGGATTTTCTACGGATTTGAGGACATTCAAAGGGGTTTCCATTTTTTTACGTGATTTGAAGGGGTTTAATCAGATTTCAACATATTTTATGGGATTTTGACGGATTTCAAAAGATTTTAAGAGATTTTGAGAGATAAGAGCCCATCTGTGCACGTCGAAATTTCGACGTGTACAGTTGTCCAAGTACCATCTGTGCACGTGCACAGTTGTCCAAGCGAAAACTGTGCATGTCGAAATTTAGTCGTGCACAGTTGTCACTTAGACAACTGTGCACGTGCACAGATGGTACTTGGGCAACTGTGCACGTCAACATTTCGACGTGCACCGATGGGCTCCTGTGGACTTGGACGTGCACAGATGTCAAATTCCTAACTGTCAATTTTTCAAAATGTGAGGTGCCAAACTTTCTGAAACTACGATATTCGTAAAATGATTTGATAAGTAACAAATCAGTCCTTTTCTTCGACCGACGATGTTTAAGAATTTTTAATTGTTAATTTTTATGTTTTACGGTCCACATAAAATTAAATAAAAATTCAGCCAAAAACATTTCTTCAACTCAGAATTTATAAATTACAAAACTCCTTTCTCCATCCTTTACCGTAAGTTTCGGAACAATTGCCTACCTTTTTCAAAAGGTTTTTCGAAACTTAATACAATAATATTTTAAACTATCAATATTAAACAGAAAAATTCAAAATAAAAAGAATAATTTCATAAATTAATTAAAAATTTGTACCTGAGATAAGATTAATTTCAAAGAGTAAAACAAACATCGAAAAGGAACATAGAAAACCAATGTCAATTTTGAAGAATTCAAGTCAAAATTTGAGTCAAAACCATAACATCAAAATAAATTATAAGTTTCATGTTAGGAATAATTTAGGATAAATTTAATCTTACAAGTATAATGAATAATGCTTAAATCAACTTGTAAGGGTTGTGAAGAAATTATTCTCGTCTCTCCGCAGCTTAGTGGGTAAGAGCATCAGACCAGAAATCTGGAAGACCTGAGTTCGGATTCCAGCGGAGTTAGACAGATTTTTTTCACAACTTATAAAAACAATAATGAATATTCAAAAACAAATTGATTTCGGACCTAGTAGACAAAAAACATTAGCATCATATTATTTGCTACATCTTTCTGTTAAAAAACCATAACATCAAAATAAATGATAACTCTAATGTTACGAATAATTTAGGATCAATTTAATCTTACAAGTATAATGAATGACGTCGGAATTCAACTTGTAAGGGTTGTGAAGAAAATATACTCGTCTCTCCGCAGCTTAGTGAGTAAGAGCATCAGACCGTAAATCTGAAAGACCTGGGTTCGGATCCCAAGTGAGCTAGAGAGATTTTTCCACAACTCATGAAATTAATAATCAACATTTAAAAAAATTGATTTTAGACCTAGAGGACAAAAAACATTATCATATTATTTGCTACATATCCCTGGTCAAAACCCATAACATCAAAATAAATTATAAGTTTCATGTTAGGAATAATTTAGGATAAATTTAATCTTACAAGTATAATGAATTTTGGTTGAATATTCAAGTATTTTGTGGAGAATTCTATTATCTAGTAGAAAATTAATCTTCTTGGTTGAAAATTCAAGCATTTAATTAAAATTTACGTATTTTGTTGAAAATTCATGTTTTTTGGTAGAAAATTATTCTGTTTTCGTACAAGATTCAACTATTTTATTCGAAATTCGTTCTTTTTGGTTTAATTGAACTGTTTTTTAATTAAAATGAAACTTTTTTCTTGGTTAAAATATCAACTATTACATTTTTCGTTAAAAATTCAACTATTTGGTTAAAGTTTGATGTACTTTGTTTAAAATTCGTATTTTCTAATCGAAAATTAATCATTTTGTTTGAAAATTCAACTATTTCATTAAAAATGTACGTATTTTATTGAAAAGTCATGTTTTTTTGTAGAAAATTAATAATCTGTTTTGAAAATGCATTTTTTTGTTAAAACTTTAAACTTTTTGTTTGAAAATTTAACTATTGGGTTGAAAATTAATCTCTTTTGGTTAAGGATTCAACAATTTTGTTGAAATTCGTTCTTTTTGGTGTAATAAAACTATTTTTTAATTAAAATGCAAATATTTTCTTGGTTAAAATATCAACTATTACTTTTTTTGTTTAAAATTCAACTATTTGGTTGAATATTCAAGTATTTTGTGGAGAATTCTATTATCTAGTAGAAAATTAATCTTCTTGGTTGAAAATTCAACGCAGCCATGTATCTTATATACACGTTTCACAATATTGCCTTCTTATTGTTTCTCTAAATCTGAAAATATTATAAAATCACGTTCTTTATTAAACTTTTTTATTTGTGACGTTCACTATTTGTATAAAGTTTTTTAATTAATATATACACCGCTGAATGAATGCATGTATTTTCCCAAAGCAGATAGTGGCTTTCCACTATCGAATTAGAAAATATTTTGACTAATCACATCAGGGGCCATACGTAAATTGCATAACAGATTTTCTTTCAAGTTTCTTCACTGTCTCATCTTTCTCTAAATGAATGAATAGAACTTCATATAATAACAAGAAAAGTTTTTCTAATTTAGATTTAGAGGGTAATTTAAAAAAAATGTTTCATTTCATTTGATAAAATGATTTTCTGGATTCAAATTAATGAGAGTCAATGAATTATTTTTCTAATTTGGGCCATTTCTTTATTTAAACCAAAATAATATATTCTTCAAATTAAACAAATAATATTAAACAAATCTTTCTCTAATTCAATAGAGAAAACAATGTTATTATTTAAAATCAGAGAATCTTTGAAATCTGGCAATGAAACTTTGATGAGAAGAACTAATTTTCGTAGATGTGTTTCTTACTAGAGATAAATAAAGTTTTTCCTCATATTGAAGATTACTGTGTCAAAAACCTAAATATAAATGTTGCTTCATCATCATTTTTTCTCACTAACATAATTCAAAATTCATGCACGAACAGAAAAGATTTCTTGGTTTGAGACAAATCGATTGACCTATTATTTTATTACATTTTATAAAACAGTAAGAAAGCTATTGCAATGCATAATATTTGAAAAAACGGTTTTTAAAGTAAAACTTTTTTCAGTTACATAAATCAAAGTTAATATAAGAACACGAAGGATTTCTTGGTTCGAGACAAATCGATTGACCTATTATTTTATTACATTTTATAAAAAAAAGTAAGAAAGCTATTGCAATGCATAATATTTGAATACACGGTTTTTATAGTAAAACTTTTTTCAGTTACATAAATCAAAGTTGATATAAGAACACGAAGGATTCCTTGGTTCGAGACGAATCGATTGACCTATTATATTAGTACATTTTATCAAAGAGTAAGGAAGCTATTGTAATGCATCATATTTAAAAACACGGTTTTTACAGTAAAACTTTTTTCAGTTACATAATTCAAAGTTGATATAAGAACATGAAGGATTCCTTGGTTCGAGACGAATCAATTAACCTCTTATATTAATACATTTTATTAAAGCGTACGGAAGCTATTGTAATGCATATTATTTGAAAGCGCCGTTTTTTATAGTAAAAATTTTCTCACTAACATAATTCAAAATTCATGCACGAACAGAAAAGATTTCTTGGTTTGAGACAAATCGATTGACCTATAATTCACAAAGGTTTCAAAGATTTTATAAAAATTTCAATGGTTTCACACAGTCATCAAAGATTCTAAAGATTTCGAATATTTCAAAAGATTTCAGATAATTTCAAAAATTTACAAAGATTTTTAAAAATTTCAAAATATTTTAAACTATTTCAATATATTTCCAAGATTTAAAAATATTTCAATATATTTTAGAAGAGTTCAAATTTCACAAAGATTCAAAAGATTTCACAAGGATTTAAAAGATTTCACAAAAATTTCGACAGATTTCAAAAAAATTTTAATATTTCAAAAAGTTTCAGAAGATTTTAAAGATTTCACAAAGATTTAAAAATATTCCAAAGATTAAAAAAATTTCAAACGATTTCATAAGATTTTAAAGATTTCGCAAAGATTTTCAATATTTCACAAACATCATATAGATTTTAAAAGATTATACAAAGATTTTATAAAAATTTCACTGATTTCCCAAGATTTCGAAGATTTCAAAAGATTCCAAAAATTCCAAAAGATTTCAAAGATTTCCAATATTTCACAAATTTTCTAAGATTTTGCGAAGGTTTAACAGACGTCACAAAGATTTTGCAAAGATTTGCAATATTTCACAAACATTTGATAGATTTCAAAAGAATTCACAAAGGTTTCAAAGATTTTATAAAAATTTCAATGGTTTCACACAGTCATCAAAGATTCTAAAGATTTCGAAATAATATTCATACATTTGATTAAAGAATAAGAAGGCTACGGTTATGCATAATATTTTAAAATACGGGTTTTTTATAGAAAAACTTTTTTCTCCAGCATAATCCAAAGTTGATGCAGGAATAAAAAAGAATTCCTTGGTTCGAAACAAATCTATTGACCTGTAATATTACTACATTTCATTGAAGAGTAGGGAAGTTATGGTAATTTATATATTTTTAAAATCAATTTTCTCAGTAAAAATTTTCTCATTCTCATAGTTTAATGTTGATGCGAGAATAAAAAAGTTGTGTTCATTTAAGACGAATCGATTGACCTATAATATTCATACATTTGATTAAAGAATGAGAAGGCTAAATTATGCATAATATTTTAAAATACGGGGTTTTTATAGAAAAACTTTTTTCTCCAGCATAATCCAAAGTTGATACAGGAATAAAGAAGAATTCCTTGGTTCAAAACAAATCTATTGACCTGTTATATTACTACATTTTATGGAAGAGTAGGGAAGTTATGGTAATTTATATATTTTTAAAATCGATTTTCACAGTAAAAATTTTCTCATTCTCATAGTTTAATGTTGATGCGAGAATAAAAAAGTTGTGTTCATTTGAGACGAATCGATTGACCTATAATATTCATACATTTGATTAAAGAATAAGAAGGCTACGGTTATGCATAATATTTTAAAATACGGGTTTTTTATAGGTATTTGCTTATTCAGTCGACATGATTATTCTCTGGCCATTTTTAATTCAAACTTGAATTTTTAATCACGATGATTGCAACATTCCTCAATGAAGTAAGGCTCTTGCCAACCCATTCATAATTAGAGATATTATGTTAACAATTAAAACAAGAGAGCCACACGCATACAAAAATCTCACCCTCGCCTTGCGCCTATCAGGTCATGTCTCACTGGCCGACGTTCTGGCTCTAATAAAATAGGTATCTAGTTCTAAAGCAAGAAAAGTATCACTTTATAATATACTATGAATGACAATAAAGCATCAGAGAAGAAAAATATAAATATTAATCACGTTCATAATAAATCAATAATTACGTGATTAAAAGTATCCATAAATAGAACAAGTCGCTAATTTGGAACCTCCTTTTTCCAGAAATGGATTTACGAGGCTTGCTTTTGGCTCTGTTCACGGCATGCTTACATTATACAAACAAAATCCATGCCATCTTGGTATATGATTCTGGCCCGAATCAACTGAATATAACAACCGTGTCTTTATTAGAGGTAGGAGGATGTGATAAACCTGCATCCAAATTAAACATTGAGCCGGTAAACATACTATTACTGCAAATAACCGATTATAGTAATACAAAAGTGACACAATGTATAGTAGAAGTAAAGCGGGAAGTAAAATATTGTGGAAGGCATTCCCATGTAGCGTCAGTGATGTAAGCTGTACTCAAAGCAATTCGGTTATGAAGACACTAGAGATTCAGAAGTCCGCGTCCGCCTTCACGGCGTGTAATGTATAATAGCGGAACTGACGAACTGATATGCACGTTTTCATGCATACGTTTCGATTCATCCCTTTCGAAATCAACGTGCCCAACTCTTAAAAAATGGATATGTACGCGGAGCGCTTCCCCAACCGCTGATTGATCAAGATGCAGCCAAAGATGAGGAAGCGACATTAATATTAACCGCGGAAAGCAGGCACATTTCAAGAGATGATCACGATTTCAGGACAAGAAGGAACATGAGGAGAAGCACAGAAGAGATCCAGATGGAGTTCAGATTGGATAAATGTTTAAGAATTCATCTGAAGAAAGAAAGGCTTCTTGGCGTTCTCACCGACCCTGAGCTTGTGGATATAAATGATATCAGACGTCTCAACAGTCGTTGAACAAGGTATCTGCGATCAACATGCTTGCGTTTCATTCCGACTTTACTGGTTTGGGGTGGTTCAATGGACAAACAACGAACTTGAGGCTTCAGATGTCATCACACCTGAGACCATGTATATGGATAAAAGCTTGCATATCAATTCGTCAGTTCTGCGATTATAAATTTCACGCCGTCAAGGCAGACGCGGAATTCGGAAGCTTCAGTGTATTTATAACCAAATTTTTTTTAATACAGCATACATCGCTAAAGACTGTTCGTAATATTTAATTTGTGTGATAGAAAGATGGTGTAAGTTTTGAATGTATTTTTGTTGTTGTTGAAAGAGTTAAATATTAAATATTTAGAACTGAAAATTATTAAATTTTGAAGATTTGAAACATATTCAATTTTGCAGATTAAAAATGGAAAATTATTCAATTTTGAAGATTAAAAATGGAAAATTACTCAATTTCAAATACTTAAAATTGAGATTTATTAAATTTTATAGATTTGCGATGAAGAATTCTTCAATTTTTAATATTTGTAATTAAATACTGTTCATAATATTTAATCTGTGTGATAGAAAGATGGTGTAATTTTGAATGGTTTTTTTTTTGAAAGAGTTAAATATTGAAGATTTAGAACTGAAAATTATGCAATTTTGAAGACTTAAAATTGAAATTTATCAAATTTTATATATTTGCGATGGAAAAATCTTCAATTTTTAATATTTGTATTTGACGCATGTTCATAATATTTAATCTGTATGGTAGAAAGATGGTGTAATTTTGAATTTTTTTTTGTTTGAAAGAGTTAAATATTGAAGATTTAGAACTGAAAATTATTAAATTTTGAAGATTTGAAATTTTTTTGAATTTGATTGATTTAAAATAAAAAAATATTCAATTTTGAAAATTAAAAATGGAAAATTATTCAATTGTGAAGTTTAAAAATGAAAAATTATTCAGATTGAAAATTTAACTATACTATTTTTTGTTGAGAATTTATCTTTTTTAGTAAAAAATTCATCAGTTTTGCAAAAAAATTTTTTTTTCTTGTAGAAAATTGATCATCTGGTATAAATTTAATTTATTTGATTGAAATTTTGTTTCAACTGAAAATTGAACTATTCTATTTTTTGCTGAAAATTTATATTTTTTAGTGAAGAATTCATCTGTTTTGTTAAAAATTTATCTTTTTTAGTAGAAAATTGATCTTTTGGTGCAAATTTTATTTTTTTTTGTGGAAAATTAGTTGTTTTTTTTTTAACTGAAAATTTAAATATTCTATTTTTTGTTGAAAATTTAACTATTTTATTTTTCTTTGAAAATTTATCTTTTTTAGTTAAAAAATTCATCTGCTTTGTTAAGAATTTGTCTTTCTTACTAAAAAATTGATCTTTTGGTAAAAATTTCATTTATTTTGTTGAAAATGAGTTTTTTTCATTGAAAATTTAAATATTCTATTTTTTGTTGCAAATTTATTTTTTTTTAGTAAAAAATTCATCCGTTTTGTTAAAAATTTGTCTTTCCTAGTAGAACATTGATATTTTGATACCAATTTCATTTATTTGGTTGGAAATTAGTTTTTTTTGCATTGAAAATTTAACTATACTATTTTTTGTT
Organism: Andricus grossulariae; assembly: GCA_011634705.1. Classification (NCBI taxonomy): domain Eukaryota; kingdom Metazoa; phylum Arthropoda; class Insecta; order Hymenoptera; family Cynipidae; genus Andricus; species Andricus grossulariae. The sequence goes on from JAABKJ010075445.1 coordinate 253,893,433, forward strand.
GAGAATTTATCTTTTTTAGTAAAAAATTCATCAGTTTTGCAAAAAAAGGAACGAGTTGGGGAAATGGTTAGAGTGATGAGAGGAATTAGAGAAGGAGAGAAAAAGGGGCTAAATAAAGGAAAGTAGGGAAGGGAAAATGTTAACAGATCTCTTGCAATCAAAATTTTCTAAGTAATTCTCGACAATGCCACCAAATTATATATATTATATATATCTACGATGCAAAATATTGGTGAAATGCAACTGAATGATATTGTTAAATTAAAGTTGGCCAAGAAAAATGAAAAAAAAAAAATTAACTATCATTAACTGAATTAGGGGAGGGGAATCATTAATTACTTAAATATGTAATATAGGTAAGATTTGATATTTTTTACTCAATATATAACAAATAACCAATTATTTTTACCGTAAATGAGATTTCAAAGAATTTAAAAGTAATTCGAAGATTTCATGAGATCTCAGGAAACATAAATTTTTTTTCAAGTATTTTAAAAGTTTGAGGGTAGGATTTGAAATAATTCTAGCGGGCACAATCTCAAAGAGAATCTTAATTTTTTAAAGAAATTTTCAAATATATATCGGACTTCAGGTACTTTTAAGAATCACGAAGGATTTCGACAGATTTCATAAATTTTGAGAAATTCTTAAAGGTTTTAAGAGAATTTCTGAAATATTTCAAAATAAGTCACGGGGTTTCAGAGAAATTCAAAGAATTTCTTGTGATTCCGAAGTATTCACTAGTTCCAGACCTCTGGAAACTGTTAAAAAGTTCCCTTCTTTCAAAACTCTTAAGAAGTTCCTTTTCTTCGAAACTTTAAAGATCTACATTTTATTTTCATTTCCTTGACATTGTTGCAAGTTAAAATTTTTTTTTAAATGCCGCTAAAAATGAAAAAATTGATTTTAAATTTTCCAAATTCTTTTTCGACAATTTTCGAAACCTTCCGAAGTATTTTTAATTTTTTTCAATTTTATCCTCAAATTAATTTTGCAAAATTAAGTACCGTTTAAATTTTTCCAGGAATCTTAACATAAAATTTGTATTTTCTTGAAATATTTCAAAATTCTTAAAAACCTTTTTTCAAAATCTTCCAAAATCTACACTTTCTTTTAAATTTCCTGAAATCGTTCCAGGTTTCAAATTATTTTGGAAATTTTTTCAAAGCTTCTCAATATCTCTTTAAATTAGTAGAATTTTTTCTATTTTCTTTTCAAAATTCTGCAAAATGAATAAATTGCCTTAAAACCTTTCAGAAACTTTTCTGACAATTTTGGAAATCTTTTGAAATGTTTTGAAATATTCTTCAATGTTATATTAAAATTAATTTATAGAAATAAAAAATCATTTAAATTTTGCCAGGAATCTTAAAATAACTTGGTTATTCTCTTGAAACCTTTGAAAATTCTTAAAACCCTATTTTTATCAAAATTTTCATAATCTACATTTCGATTATTCAAAGAAAAACGAATATTCATCAACATAATTCAATTTTCAAGCAAAGAAATAAATTTTTTGAAATTTTAAAACAATTTTTTGTGACAATAATGGAACACTTACATTTTTAGTTACAAAAAATAATTTTCAACCAAACAAAAACGAATTTTCAACCAAATAGTTCAAATTTAAAACTTAAAGAATAATTTTCTACAAAAAATTGTTTTGAACAAAATACAGATATTTTTAACTACAAAGTTGAATTTTCAACTGAAAAAGATAAATTATCAAGAAAATAGTTAAAATTTCAAGTATAAAGATGAATTTTTAACCAAGAAGTATATTTTTCTACAAAAAAAGACGAATTTTCAACTAAAAATTTTGTTTTCGCAAAAATGGAATTCTTTAATTTTTAGTTAAAAAAATTAATTTTCAACTAAAAAAGACGAATAGTTGTTAAATTTTCAGTTCATTAATTTCCAATAAGAAAATGTAATTTCCATCAAAATAGTTCCACTTGAATTGAACAAAAAAAGAATAATAATTTTCAAGCAAAAAGATTTTTAAGACAAGAAAAAAATGCATTTTCAACTAAAAAGATAAATTTACAATGAATAATAGTGGTTAAATTTTGAGTAAAAAAAATTAATTTTTGTCAAAAAAAAAAAGAAAAAACGAATTTTCAGAAAAATAGTATAACTTTCAACTAAAGAAAATATATTCGAGAATTTTAGTGTCGGGAATTTTATTTTTCGGTATATTTCAGTTGTCCCTTACAAAATTCCCGAATAATAAAATTCCTGAATTGGAAAATCCCGAATAATAAAATTTCTGAACAGTTTATAATATTACAGAATTGGATAATTCCCGAATAAGAAAATTCCCGACAGAAAATTGCAGAATTATAAAATATACGAACAAGAAAATTTCCGAATTTAAAGAATTAAATTTTTGTACAAATATTATTTATTCATCAAAAATACAATAATAAAATATTTGTAATGTTTAAAGTTTCTAAAATTATTGGCTGAATTTAAAATAACAATAAATGAAAAAAATATATTTCTGGATGACATTTTTTTCAGTTATTGTTATTTTAAATTCAAACGAAAAATTTAGAAACTTTCATCATTAAAAATAATTTTTTTTTTTAATAAAAATATTGGATTATTGTATTTTTAAACAATAAATAATGTTAAACAAATTAGTTGTTTAAATTCGTGAATTTTATAATACGGCAATTTTCTATAGGGAATTTTATTATTCGGTAATATTATAAACTGTTCGGGAATTTTATAATTCACGAATTTTATTATTCGAAAATTTTATTATTATGAAATTTTCCAATTCGAGAATTTTAGTGTCGGGAATTTTATTTTTCGGTATATTTCAGTTGTCCCTTACAAAATTCCCGAATAATAAAATCTTGAAAATTCATCTTTTTGGTGGAAAATTCAATCATTTGGTTGAAAATTCAATCATTTGGTTGAAGATTCATTTTCGTAGGTTGGAAATTCAAGTATTTGGTTAAAAATTCAATTATTTGGTTAAAAATTCAGTTTTTTGTTCAATTTTCATCTCTTTTGTTTGAAATTTCAATTATTTGGTTGAAAATTAACTGTTTTGTTGAACGTTCATCTTTTTGGATATAAAATTCATCCTTTTGGATTAAAAATTCATCTTTTATGGTTGAAAATTCAACTTTTTCTTAACATTCGTTTTTTTTTATAGGAAATTCGTCTTTTTGGATTGAAAATTCATCTTTTGGTAGAAAATGCAACTGTTTTTGGTTGAAGTGTAACTGTTTTTGTTTAAAAATTCGATCATTTGGTTGAAGATTCATTTTCGTAGGTTGAAAATTCAAGTATTTGATTTAAAATTCAATTATTTGGTTAAAAAGTCAATTTTTCGTTCAATTTTCATCTCTTTTGTTTGAAAGTTCAATTATTTGGTTGAAAATTAACTGTTTTGTTGAACGTTCATCTTTTTGGATATAAAATTCATCCTTTTGAATTTAAAATTCATCTTTTCTTAGAAAGATAATCTCTTTTTCTTGAAAATTCATCTTTTTGGTGGAAAATTCAATCATTTGGTTGAAAATTCAATCATTTGGTTGAAGATTCATTTTCGGGTTATTCCTTCGAGACCATCCCTGAACAATTGTCCGCGACTGCTTATTGATTAAAGTAACCATATTTAGCAGAAACCCTTGGTACAGGGATCCTCTATCCGCAACCCGAGGACGCGTTTGGTGGCTTTGTCATAGGGTCTTCAGTTCTATTCCAAAGGAATGGCAACCTAAACCGACTAGTGGCAAAGGTGTGATATATATATATATATATATATATATATGTATATACATACATAAATACATACATACATATATATACCGGGTGTTTTTTTAACTTGAGATATCGAAATACTTAAAAAAATACGTATCCTGTGAAAAAATATCCGTAATAAAAACTTTTTATCTTCGGGAGGTGGGGGGGGGGGCGATGTCGAACAAATTGACCCCACCGCCAGGATGGAAGGGGAGGGAAGGGTGACTCTATAATTTGAAATGAAAACCCCATTTTTTATCACAGATTCAGATTCTCCTTTATGAAATACATAAGTTTTATTCAAAAAATTTGTTTCGATTCGCGAATAAAAACCTACCCCCCTGCCTTCTGGGGGGACAGAATGAATTTGTACATAGTCGCTTTTTCCCTTTGAAAATAAAACGTTTTTAGTACGGATATTTGTTCATAGAATGCATATTTTTTGAGATATTTCGATGTCTTCTTATCATTAATAAGCAGTCACGGACAATTGTCTAGGGGTGGTCCCGCAATTTTTAAGAGCTTCACAAATATTTAAATAATTTCAAAAGCTTTCAAAGGATTTGAAATACTTTAAGGGATTTTAAAAGATTCCAAAGTATTTTTATAGATTTCAGTAATTTTAAGAGATTTCAAAAGATTTTCTGTTATTTTTTAACATTTCAAAGAATCTTCAAAAGCTTTAAAAAATGTCAAGGGTTTTCAAAAGCTTTCAAATGCTTTGGAATACCTTAAGGGATTTTCGAAGATTTCAAAGTGTTTTTTATTTTAATCATTTCAAAAGAGTCCAAAGGCTTTTATGGTATTTTTAAAACATTTCAAGGTATTTTCAAGGAATTTATAAAGTTTCAAGGAATTTAACAGCTTTCAAAGGATTTTAAATATTTCAGGGTATTTTAAGCGATTCAAGGGAATTTTTAAAAAATTTCAAGACTTTGATGGGATTTTAGAGAATTTTGAGGATTTTGTAGTATTTTGAAACATTCCAAGGAATTTTCAAGAGCTTTAAAGAATTTCAAAAGTTTCGAGGGATTCAAAAAGTAATCAAAGGATTTAAAATATATTCAGAGATATTTAAAAGATTCCATAGTATTTCAGATTTTTATAGTTTCAAGATATTCCAAAGGATTTTATGGTATTTTCAACCATTCCAAGGAATTTTCGAGTGCTTTGAAAAATTTCCGTGAATGTCAACGCTTTCAAGGGATGTGACATATTATAGTTACATTTTACGTTGACAAAAAAAAAAAAACAAGAAACATATTTTTAACAAACTAGTTGAATACTCAAAAAATAATTTAATTTTCAACAAAATAGATTGATTTCCTGTCAAAATTGTTGAATTTTCAATTAAAAAAGATCAATTTTGTACAAAAAATAGAATAGTTAAATTTTCCTTCAAGAAAAAATTCACAACGAAAAAGAAAAGAATTTTCAACAAAATAGTTGAATCCTCAACCGACAAAGTTAATTTTCAACAAAATAGATGAATTTTCTAATTTTCTATTTTTTCTGTGAAAATTAGGGATGTGCAAAAAACTCGAAGTTCGAACGAGTCGAGTCGAGCTTGTTAAATTTCGAGTCGAGTCAAGCTGAGCTCGATCCGATTCGAGTCGAGGTCGAGGTTTCCAGAAAGCTCGAAACTTTTCGAGCACTCGAACATCTTCAAGAACTCGAAAGTTTCGAGTTCTCGAACAGTTCCGAGTACTCGAATACCTTCGAGAACTCGAATGTCTTTGAGAACTCGAAACTTTCGAGAACCTGAAACTTTCGAGCAGCTCGAAACTTTCGAGTGGCTCGAAAATTTCGAGAACTCGAAATTTCGAGCATACTCTAGCTCGACTCGACTCGAAGTTTCCAGCTTTTTGCACGCCCCTAGACTGAAAATAAATCATTTTTTGTTGAAAATTCAACTACAAAATATTTCAACGTCATTTCAGACAAGATGGAAATATAAATTAAAAACTTTGTAATTAAATTTTATTTCGAAAAAAGATCTTCTCCTTTTACGCCGCTGGGAGTCGAACACTAGGTCAACTGATTTCCGGTCAGGTGCTCTACCAAATGAGCTACTAGAGAGATCAGTTACCTTCCCTGATTATAATACAGATTTCTATTGAAAATTCATATGTAACATCTTGCTAAATAAAGCGTCATTCAGAAGAAAGAATTCTTCCTCTGATCTCTCTAGTAGCTCAGTGGTTAGAGCACCTGACCGGAAATCAGTTGGCCTGGTGTTCAAATACCAGCGGAGTGAAAGGAGAAGATCTTTTCTCTGAATAAAATTTAATTGAAAAGTTTTTAATTTATATTTCCATCAAGTCTGAAATGACGTTAAAATATTTTCTGTATACGAGAATATAACTTTGGTCGATATTGTAAATTTCCATGTTATGTGTGGATTCCTCTTCTCGATCCGTTACCTTCTCCGATGATGATACAGATTTCTATTAAAAATTGATATGTAACATTTTGCTAAATGAACCGTTATTCAGAAAAAAGAATTCTTCCTCTGATCTCTCCAGTAGCTCAATGCTTAGAGCACCTGACCGGAAACAAGTTTAGTTGTCAAATTGTAATTACGAAGACTTAATCATCATAAGTGCAGAGGACTAGGTAATAAATTCAACTTTGTTCAAAAATTTAACCTTACATTTTTGAAAATTTGAATATTTTGTTACAAATTCGTTTTTTTTTTGTTGTTGAAAATTAATTTTTGTACTGTAAATTTAACTTTTCCATTTTTGGTTACAAGTTTAACTATTTTGCTTAAAATTCAAACCCTTTTGTTGAAAATTTGTTTTTGTGTTGTTTTTGAAATATCAGCTATTATATTTTTCGTTGAGAATTATTCATCTTTTTTTGAAAATTTAACTTTTCGTATTGAAAATTAAAATATCTAATTGTTGATGTGTAATATTTTTTTTAATTGTGTTGAAAATTCAATTTTTCAGATTAAAATTCAACTGTGTTAAACTGTGTATTTTTGAAAATTGGAATATTTTGTTAAAAATTCGTTTTTTTTTGTTGAAAATTAATTTTTTTACTGTAAATTTAATTTTTCCATTTTTGGTTGAAAATTTAACTATTTTGCTGAAAATTCAAACTCTTTGGTTGAAGATTTCTTTTTGTGTTGTTTTTGAAGTATCAGCTATTATATTTTTCGTTGAGAATTATTCATCTTTTTTTTTTAATTTAAATTTTCGGATTGAAAATTAAAATATTTAATGGTTGAAGTGTAATCTTTTTTTTAAGTTGTGTTGAAAATTCAATTTGTCAGATTAAAATTCAACTGTGTTATAAAATTCAACTTTGTATTTTTGAATTGCAAAAGGGTTCAAATATTTTACAAAGATTTAAAAATATTTCAAGACTTCACTAAGTTCTAAAAAGATTTCAATAATTTTTAATGATTTCACGAAGATCTTAAAAATTTTTTAAAGATTAAAAAATATTTCAAAGACTTGACGAAGATTTTAAAAAAAATTCAGAAGATTTAAAAATATTTAACAAATATTTTAATGATTTTCAAAAATTTCATAAGAATTTAAAATACTTAACAAACTTTTAAAAAGATTTCACAAAGATTTCAGAAGATTTAAAATAATTTTAATGATTTCACAAATATTTCAATGATTTGCAAAAATTCCACAACGATTTAAAGTACTTCACAAAGTTCTAAAAAGATTTCAATAATTTCACAAAGATTTTAATGATTACGAAAAAAATTAAAAAGAATTTCAAAGACTTCACAAATATTTCCATGTTTTTACCAAGATTTCACATAGATAAGAAAAAAATTAACAAATATTTTAATTATTTAACAAAAATTTTAATTATTTCACAAAGATTTAAAAGAATTTCAGATTATTTCACAAAGACTTGAATGATTCAAAAAAATTTCACAAGTATTTGAATTTCATAAAATTTTCAAATACTTATCAAAGTTTTAAAAATATTTCAATAATTTTACAAAGATTGCAAAAGGATTAAAAAAATTTACAAAGATTTCAATAATTTTACCAAGATCCTATATACCCATTCACACATCACTACTTTCCGAACGACCAATTCACGCCTATCCCGAAAGGGAAACGGCTTACTGATATAATAATAATAATAATAATAATAATAACTCTTAATTAGTAGCAGTATCCTTCAGAAAACTTTTTGATTAAATGTCGAAGAAATGATGTTCCACCTAAAAAAATATTCTTCTCGGATAACAAATTTCAAGATTTTGCTTTAAAAATTTTGCTTTAAAGAATTTCAAACTCTCAGAGTTGAATTTACTGATGAAGGTTGTTTCACATGGTGTTAATTCTTTAAAAGTAAAAATGTCCGGAATTAGATGTGAATTAGAAGTATGTTTACAAGAAGATGAAATCATTGATCTTTGAAACATCAGAATTCCCTTGATCGAGGATTTTTAAACAATGATAAAAAACATGAGAACAAACTTTCTATTTTGATTGATCAACAAACTAATATTCAAGAGATGAATTTAAATTTACACAAGATTTTTGAAGAAGAAGATAGGGAACCTTGATTTGTAAATTTGGCAGATATTCAAATTCCTGATACAGTTACAGATATTCTCAGATTAGTTGAATGTTTTAGTTTCCAATAGTTTCCAATTCCAATTAATGAAGTGACACTTTCAGGTTTCTAGACAATTGGAGAAAGAATGCAAGATGTTATGGTTTGAGGAAGATTCATACGGAAAGCTATTCGCATAATAGTGGTCGGAAGTCCTTGGAATAGTTTAGGTCAATAAATCTTTATTTCTTGACCCAATTACATTAATAGAAAAGTAAAAAGCTCAGTTGAAGAAAGCAACGATGAAATCAAAACGGAAGAGAAAAGGAAAATACAAATCGATTTTTAAGGAAGCAAGAAACTATTATGGAAATTGGCTGAGACTTTGAGATGAGACTAGTCTGAATCGATAGAACGTCGAAAAATATTAGACATGTATAGCGGCTTTCTTGTAATTGGGTCCTAGTTTTTTTAAATGGATTTTTGAAAATCACGATTTTCGTGCTATACGAGTATCTACCGTGGCGCACGAGATTTTCCCATCCAAAGTCATTGGTAGAGCGGTGAGGTGGTTGGCTAAAGAGCACGCTGTCGCGCGTTCGAATCTTTTTGGCGATTTTTTTTTTGTTGCTCTTTTTATTAAAAACGTGTTTATTATTTTTCGAGTTACTATCGGCTGACCATTTGAAGAATATTCAAGTAACTGGAGCTTCCAAAGGAATTTGAAACGACGACCGGTTCATCGTAGTGCAAAGCGCGTTTCTTGCGTCGTCAAATATTTTTCTGCGTAATATTCTTCCACTTCACCTTCACCATTTTTAAAATGAATAAAAACAATTTTGTTTTCAGGTCGAAAACTTCCAGACTTCATTATAATTAATTCAATAATACTCATAATGTTCAATACAGTAATATAAAGCTACATTTACAAATAATCATTTTTATTCAATTTTATATTACAATTAAAAAAAAAAGCACGAAAAAAGTTCCTTGACTTTAAAAAAAGTTCCCTTTGACGAAGAATTATACTACAAGATATTCTTAAATATATCAACACCATAAATTAAATAAAAACTTAAATAATACTATAAAATTTTTTTATTGAACATAGTAATTTCTTGAATTTGTCTCTCAAATCCATGAATTTGAATAATAATTCAATTTAAACCGCTTCGAAAGCCTAATTTTTCAGATAAAAATATTTCTTTTTTAACAATATGAATTAATTTTTAACCAAACAGTTGAATTTTCAATTAAAAAAGATCAACTTTTAACCAAAAAAATTAGTTTTCAAGCAAAAATAGAAGTTAAATTTTCAGTTAGAAATTAATTCTCCACACAAAAAAAACTAACAAATTTTCAACAAAATACATGAATTTTCAACTAAATAAGATACATTAAGTTACAACTTCAGTTTTAAAAAAATGTCAACCAAAAAAAAAACTAACTAAAAAAAGTAGTTAGATTTTCAAGCAAAGTGATCAATTTTCAACTATAATGATGAATGTACAACTGGAATAGTTTAATTTTAAACCAAAATGATGAATTTTCAACTAAAATGATGAATGTTTAACTAGAATAATTGAACATTCAACGAAAAAGAAACGTATAATCTTTTTATTTAAATTTAGTCAAGCGCACACACTTTTGCGAAAAAGTTGAATCTATAAAATCTGAAATTTCTTTAGCTTAAACGAAAGAAACCGGACAGATTTTTTCTTTCATGGAAAATTTTTTTTGTGGTTTTTAAAATGTTCCCTGTTTCAAAATCGCGATAAGAAGCCAGAATAACAAATTCCGAAAATTTCTAAATAAATAATTTTTCAAATATTTTATTCGTTTGTTAAAATCTCTTGGATTATAATCCAAGCATGTTAAAAATGTTTTTATTTTTAGTCAATAATTTCAAGTTTGAATGATACTTAACACATTCAGAATTTATGTACATTTAATAAATAAACATGAATTTATTCCACTGGAATTTCTTATTATTTGTTATCCATAAAATTTAATAATAGTTATAAAATTCTTATTCATATTTCCGGTAAAAAAAGTTCGATTTCCTTCAAAGCTGCTTTAAATATCAGTGAAAAACATAAAAGTATTATTGATTATAATAATATTAATGATAATATATTAAAAATTACATTGAAAAAAAATATAAGTCCTAATGAGGGAATAATTTTCAAATCTATATTTTTTAAATTCAAGAATTTCAATTGTTACTCTTCAAAATTGTAAAAATTCAATTTTTTTATCTTAAAAATTTAGGATTTCTTATTTAAAACATCACACGATTAAAAATTTTAATAAAAAAAAGAATTTTCAAGAAAAGAGTTCTAAATTCAGAACAGTTAAGTTTCCAGATTAAACAAAAAAAATTGGTTCAAAAATTCATAATTGTTGTTAAAAAAAAAAACTTAAAGTATTTTAAATATTTTGTGATATCTTAAAACTATTGAAATCTATTCAAAATTCCTTGAAATATTTTTAAATATCGTACAAAAAAAACTTACAAACCCAAGGTTACATTTTTTTTCTTTCTTGACTGAAAAATCTTTCTTGGTTTAAGAATCAACCATTTGGTTAAAAATTCAACTTTTTTCTTAGAAGTTCGTCTTTTTTTCTTAAAAGTTCAACTATTTGGTTTTAATTGCAAGTATTTTGTTGAAAATTCGTTTTTCTTGGTTGAAAATGGACTTTTGGCTTGAAAATTAACTTTTTTATTGAAATTTCATATTTTAATTATTAAGTTATTACATTAATTTTTAACAAAATAGTTGAATCCTCAACCAAAATAATGAATTTTCAACAAACAAGATTAATTTTTTATCCAAGTAAAAGAATTTTCTACCAAACAGTTGAATTTTCAACTTACAAAGGAAAAATTGAGAAAAAAAAAATTTCTAACAAAAAATTAATTTCAATTTTTGATTCTCAAAAAAAACAACGAATTTTTATCAAAATAGTAGTTAAATTTTCAATTAAAAAAAAATGAATTTTCAAGTAAAATCTACCAATTAAATTAATTTTCAAGAAAGTAGTTGAAATTTTAACCAAGTAATTGAATTTAAAAAAAAGATGGATTTTCCACAAAATATATGAATTTTCAACTAAATAGTCCAATTTTCAGTTGAAAAAATTAATTTTTAGATAAAAAATGAATTTTCAACAAAAAAAGTAGGTAAATTTTTAACAAAAAAAAAGACGAATTTTCAACAAATTACATGAATTTTTAACTAAAAACTATCATTTTTCAACCGAAAATGGAATATTACAATTTTCAATTCAAAAAAAGAAATTTTTAATAAAAAAAGGAAAAAATTTCAACAAATACGTGAATTTGCGATGAAATAGAACAATTTTTAATCAAACTTGAATAGACCAATTTTCAGTAAAATTATTATTTATGAAATAAACAAAAAAAACTGATTTTCAGCGAACTAGTTAAACCTTCGACCAGTAAAATAAATTTTGAACAAAGTAAATTAAAGGTCAACAAAGTAGTTGAATTTTTAACAAAAAAGTTGAATTCACAACAAAATACATTAACTGTCAACTAAATAGTTGAATTTTCAGTTGAAAAAATTATTTTCAATAAAAAAAGATGAATTTTCAACAAAATAGTTACATTTTTTTTAACCAAAGAAATGAATTTTCAACTAAAAGAATGAATTTTTAACACATTAGTTTTACTTCTGTCTCTTATACACATTAATTTGATATTATTTCCATTAAAAATAGTTTTGAAAGTTTCAATCAGACGTTTAGAGTTCATTAACTACTAATGTTTTCGCATTCAAATAGTTCAATTTTGAAAATTAAAATCTGTAGATTCTTTGATTTTGAACATAAGTTTAGAATCTTCTTGTAAAATGAATTATATTTCAATTATAAATACTCGAATTACAGTTTAATTTAAAAAGTCATTACAATTTTTATATTCACATTTTATCAGCTTACAACGTTTTTTATCAAGAATTTTCAAATTCAAATGCTCTTAATTTCTAATTCTTTCAAGTCTTCCAAACCTGCATTTTA
>JAABKJ010075445.1:253912906-253948098 GCA_011634705.1 Andricus grossulariae
AAAATTATCATTTTTGTTGAAAATTCATATTTTCCGTTTAAAAGGTTAATCTTTCATGGTTAAAATTCAACTATTTTGTTAAAAATTCGTATTTTTTGGTTGAATTAGATTATTTTTCATTTTTAATATTTTTTTGATTGAAATTCCAACTATGACATTTTTCGTTGGGAATTCTGTTTTAAAAGAAAATTTTAATTTCTTTTTTCTGATTGAAATATCAACTAATATATTTTTTGTTGCGAATTGATTTTCTTGTATTAAAAATTTAACTATTTGGGTGAAAATATAGTTTAATTTTCAGTTGAAAATAAAAACGAATTAAACAAATTGAAACAAATTTTACACCACCAGTTGAATTTAAAAAAAAGAACAATTTTTGACAAAATAGTTAAATCCTCAACCAAATAAATACATTTTTGGAAAACAAGATTAATTTTCTACCCAAATAGACGAATTTTTAACAAAATTGTTAAGTTTTCAAGCTGAAAAGTGGTATGTCGTAAAAAAAGTTGATTTGTAACCCGAAAAAAAATAATTTTCAACAATAAAATTAATTTTCCATTAGAAGTGAGGAATTTTTAACGGGAAAAGTTGACTTTTCAACAAAATACATAACTTTTCGACGAAATAGTTAAATTTTTAATTTATAAAGGCTAAATATCAAACCAAAAATTGAATAGGTAATGTTTTAGATGAAAAAATAAAGTTTTAACAAAACAAAAATGAATTTGCAAAAAGAAAGTTAAATTTTCAATTAGGGATGAATGCTTAAAAAGAATTTTCAACAAATAAGTTCAACTTTAAACCAAATAGTTGAATATTTAACAAAAAAAGTTGAATTTTTCACCAAATACTTGAATGAGCACATCAATTTGCAACAAAATTGTTGAGTTTTGAATCTAAAGAGGCGAACTATCTACAAAAAAGCTTAATTTTCAACCAAAAAATGTGATTTTTTTTATCAAAATAGTTAACTTCCTACCAAATAGGCAATTTAAAATTTGAAAATATTTTTAAAAACTTTAGATGAAATGTAGATTTTTAAAGATTTCGAAATACAATTTTAAGGTTTTTCAAAATTTTCAAACTTTTCAAGATAATCAAAAAATTTTCTCATGATTTCTGGGAATATTTAAAACGATTCTTTTTCTTGAAAAATTAATTTGAAGAGAATATTTACCAGCATTTTAAAACATTATATAATATTTCCGAACTTTCGAAAAGATACAAAAATAATTTAAAAATTGAAATAATTTTAACAAATTTAAAAAAATATAGATTTTTGATGATTTGAAACCCAAAACTTAGAAGATTTTCAAGTATTTTGAAAGTTTTCATGAAAATACAAAAAATTTCTTAAGATTTTTGAAAAAAAATTTATAATTTTTCAAACATTTCAAAAGTAATTTAAAATTTACGAATATTTTTAAAAACTTAAAATAAAATGTAGATTTTTGAAGATTTTGGAATTCAATTTTTAAGTTTTTTCAAAATTTTGAAAAGTTTAAAGATAATAAAAAAATTTCCTAAGATTTCGGGGAATATTTAAAGTAATTCCTTATTTTTTTAAGTTAATTTTAAGAGAATATTTGAAATTTTTTTTAAAACATTACAAAAGATTTCCAAATTTGTCAAAAAAGAATCTGGAAGATTTTCAGTTTTTTTTTTAATTTTGAAGAATTTTCTCAAAGTTAATTCAACTGTTTGGTAGAAAATTCGTCTTTTTTGCTTGAAAATTTAACAATTTAATTGAAAATTAACTTTTTAGTTCAAGATTCAAACGTTTTGGTGAAAAATTCATCTTTTTGGATTGAAAATTTAACAGTTTGGTCTAAAATTAAATTAGCCGGTTGAAATGGAACTTTTTTATTGATCATTCATATCTTTTGGTTGAAAATTCATATTTTTCGATTGAAAACTCTACTGTTTTATAGAAAAATAGTCTATTTGGCTTAAAAATTTGATTAAAAATTAAACTAGCTGGTTGAAATTTATATTTTTTTATTTAAAAAATTCATATCTTTTGGTTAAAAATACAACTATTAGAAAATTAAACTGTTTGGTAGAAAATTCGTTTTTTAGCTTCAAAATTTAACATCTTGGTCTAAAATTAAATTAGATGGTTGAAATTTAACTTTTTTATTGAAAATTAATATATTTTGGTTGAAAACTCAACTATTTGGTTGAAAATTAAACTTTTTTTCTTGAAAATTCCTATTATTGGATTGAAAATTCAAATGTTTGATAGAAAAATCGTCTTTTTGGCTTTAAATTTAAATAATTTGATTGAAAATTTAACTAGTTGGTTGAAAATTCAATTATTTGGTTGAAAATCAACTTTTCGGTTGAAAAGTTATATTTTTGGGTTGGAAATTCAACTGTTTGATTGAAAATTCGAAAAATAATTTGCAACAAATAAAAAAGGAATTTTGTACCAGTTAAATCGAACCAAAAAATAAGAATTTTCAACAAAATAGTTGAATTCACAGCCAAAAAGATGAATTTTCAAAAAAGAAGATTAATTTTCTATTAAAAAAGACAAATTTTCAACCAAATAAATTAATTCTTCACAAAAAAAATGAATTTTCTACCAAATAGTCGAATTTCCAACTTCTAAAGAAAAATTTATATCCGAAAATATGAATATTTATCAAAAATTTTTTTTTTTTATTCAAATAGTTTAATTTTCTAACAAATAGTTAATTTTTCAAATTAATAGTTTAATTTTTAACCAAATAGCGGAATTTTCTACCAAATTAGTTGAATTTTTAACTAAGAAAAATAATTTTCAACAAAAGAAAACGAATTTTCTACCAGTTAAATTAAATAAAAAAAGACGAATATTTAAGAAAATAGTTTAATTCACAGTAAAAAAATTAACTTTTGATAAAGGAAAATCAATTTTCTACCCAAAAAGTCAAATTTTCATCAAAATAGATGAATTTTCCACAAGACAATTGAATTTTCCACCCGACATTATGAATTTTCAACAAAAACGTTACTTTTCCATAAAGTAGTTAATTTTTTAAAGAATTTTCTACAAAGTAGTTAAATTTAAAAAAATAGTTAAATTTTTTACCAAATAGTTGAATTTTCAACAACTCATCATTTTATTTGAAAATTAGATTAGATTTGAAAATTAGATTTTTAAAGTGAAAATGTAACTATTCCATTTTTAGTTGCAAATGCAACTATTTGCTTCAAAATGTATTTATTGTATTTTGTTAACAATTTATCTTCTTTATTTAAAAATCCTACTATTTTGGTTGAAAATGTTTTTTTTTTTTTTAGTTTAAAATTGACCTTTTTGATCGAAAATTCAACAATCTGGTGAAGAATTATTATTTTTGTTGTTGAAGATTCATCATTTTAGTTGAAAATTCATTTTTTTTGAATTAATGATTCAATTATTTTGTCGAAAATTCATTTCTTTCTATTTGAAACCTTAATTACTTGCTTGAAAATTTATTCATTTTGCAAAAAATTTGAGCTTTTTGGTATAAAATTAATATTTTTGATTGAAAATATATTTTTTTTAGTTGAAAATTCATATATTTTGTTAAGAAATTTTTTTTTTCAAGATTCATCATTTTAGTTGAAAATGCATTTTTTAAACTGAAAATTCAACTATTTTATCAAGAATTATTTTCTTTTTGGTTGAAAATTCAACTATTTGATTCATTTTTTTTTGTTTGAAGATCTATTGTTTTAGATAAAAATTCATTTCTTCGATTTAAAATTTAACTATTATTTTTAATTACTATTTTTTTGGTTGAAAATTAGTTTTTCGAAGTGAAAATGTAACCGCTGTCACAGTATTGGCAACGCAACGGGCAGCCGGTGAGCCGTACAAATACGGTGGGCAGGCCAGCAGTGCGCGTTTCACCCTGCAACGAGTAAAAGACTTCGGTAATACGTAATGTGTCTTGCATAGTCGCCACGGGCGTAACAGCTAAACAGGCTGTCCGCCTCCGTCAGGCACTTCAAGGGATTGCGCCAACGCGTCAACCCCAGGAAGCGTGTTTCATAAAAGGGCGTGGATTCTAACGAAAAAACCCGCGACAAGCGCGGGTTTCTTCTGAACGGGCGGCATTGCTTACAAGCGTTGCAGGTCCCGCTGGGCCAACTGCGCCGCGGAGGTACCCGGATACTGGGCAACCACCTGCTGCAGAATACCTTTGACCTTGTCGGTGTGACCCAGGCGGCGTTCTACGTCAGCGAGTTTGTACAGCGAATCCGGAACCTTGGCGTGCTTGGGGTACAGCTGGCTGACCTTGGCAAAAGCCTGGCCCGCCGCCTGCAGATCACCCTTTGCCAGGTTGACCTCACCCAACCAGTACTGGGCGTTGCCCGCGTACTGGCTGTTGGGGTATTTGCGCAGGAAAGCGGTAAAAGCCTGACTGGCCTTATCGAAATCCTTGGCCTTGATCAGGTCGAAGGCTGCATCGTAATACAGTTTTTCCTTCGCCGGATCGCCCGGCTCGCTGCTGGCGGCAGGAGCTGCAGCGGTTGAACATCTTTTCGACCATTTTATTTATGTATTTGGATCACCGAAACATATCTTGACAGATCAAGGTCAAAACTTAGTTTCTGAGTTAATGCAGAATTTTGAGAATCTCTTTAGAATTCAACACGTCAAGACAACAGCTTTTCACCCTCAAAGTAATGGCGCATTAGAGCGTACCCACAGTACCATCAAGGATCTAATTAGAACAGCGATGAGTGACCTTCATACCGAATGGGACAGGACTCTGAAGTTTATTTGTATGGCCTATAACACCATGGTCCATGAAGGAACTGGATTCAGTCCTTTCGAATTAACTTTCGGAAGAACTGCTAACATCCCTTCTGTACTGGCTACCACACCTAGTCTAAAATATCCAGATTTGGTGAAACTTTGGCAAGAAAGACATGAGAGATACATCAGAAAAGCTCGCGAAAGAATCGAAAAATGTAAGGAAAAATACAAAAGGGTACAAGACGCAAGGATAGTATTACCTCAAAAATTATTTGATCCGGGAGACTTGATATTGATTGAAAATACTAAGGAAAACAAACTGAGTCCCGATTGGAAGGGACCTGCTGTAGTTTTAAAAGCTCTCTCTCACAACAATTACGAAATACTTTTTAACAATGCAAGATTCGTTATCCATTCAGACAGACTCAAGGCTTATAACCATTAATTTCCAGATTTATCATGTTGATGCTTCGGGAGTTTTGAGAGGCAAGGTGCTCACGATAATAAAGAGCCCCGATTATTAAAATGCAAGGAGACTCACAATAATAAAGAACCCCGATTTGAGGAAGACGAGGGGACTCACAATAATAGAGCACCCCGATTTGTGAGAGTCGAGGGTACTCACATCAAAAAGCGCCCCGATTTGTGAGAGGCGTGAAGGCTCACAATAATCAAGCAACCCGATATGTAAGAGGCGAGGGACTCACAATAATAAATCAAACCGATTTTTCAGAGGCGAGGAGACTCAAAATATTAAAGCAACCCGAGTTTTGAGAGGCGAGGGAAGTCACAATAATAAAGCAATACGACTTTTGAGAGGCGATGAGTCTCACAATAATAAAGCAACCCGATTTGTGAGAGGCGAGGGGACTCACAATAAAGAAGCACCCCGATTTATAAGGGGCGAGGGGACTCACAATAATGAAGCAACTCGATTTTTGAGAGGCGAGGAGACTTACAATAATAAAGCAACCCGATTTGTGAGAGGCGAGGGGCTTACGATCATAAAGCACCGAAATTTTTGAAAGGCGAGGAGACTCACAATAAGAAAGCAACACGATTTGTGGGAGGCGAGGGGACTCACAATAATAAAGCAACCCGAGTTTTGAGAGGCAAGGTGCTCACGATAATAAAGAGCCCCGATTATTAAAATGCAAGGAGACTCACAATAATAAAGGAAATCGAAGAATTCCAGTAATTCGAAGAATTCAAGTAATTCGATTAACTTTAAGAATAAGAGTAATTTGATTAAATTGAAGAATTTCAGTTATTCTATTATATCGAACAATTCAAGCAATTAGAAGGAATCAAGTAAATCGAAGAATTCAACTAAATCAAAGGATTTAAGTCATTTAACGAACTGAAGTAATTCCACGAATTCAAGTGATTCGAAGGATTCGAATAAGTTGAAAATTCAAGTAATTTAAGTGAATCGAAAAATTAGTCATTCGCATAATTCGACTAAATCGAAGAATTGGAGTAATTGGATTAAATCGAAGAATTCCAGTAATTCGAAGAATTCAATTAATTCAATTAACTTTAAGAATTAGAGTAATTTGATTAAATCAAAGAATTCCAGTTATTCTATTAAATCGAACGATTCAAGCAATTAGAAGGAATCAAGTAAATCGAAGAAATTAAGTAAGTCAGAGGATTTAAGTCATTTAACGAATTGAAGTAATTCCACGAATTCAAGTGATTCGAAGAATTCGAATAAGTTGAAAATTCGAGTAATTTAAGTGAATCGAAAAATTAGAGTAATTCGCAGAATTCGACTAAATCGAAGAATTGGAGTAAGTGGATGAAATCGAAGAATTCCAGTAATTCGAAGAATTCAAGTAATTCGATTAACTTTAAGAATAAGAGTAATTTGATTAAATGGTCGATCGATGCATCTCAAAGACACGAACAAATACACTACATATAACATTGTCGTATTTTGAATATAAAAAAAAAAATTTCTCATATGAGCAGAATAGACCATTTTTTTTAAACTTCATAAATCGGCACTGGTAGGTCATAAAAGATTCAACAATAGGTCAATCGATGCCTCTCGAGGACGCGAACAAATACACTACATATAATATTGTCGTGTTTTTAATATCAAAAAATTTTTTCTCATATGAGCAGAATAGACAATTTTTTGTAAACTTCATAAATCGGTACTGGTAGGTCATAAAAGGTTCAACAATAGGTCAATCGATGCATCTCAAAGACGCGAACAAAAACAATACATATAATATTGTCGTATTTTGAATATCGAAAAAAAATGTTCTCATATGAGCAGAATAAACCATTTTTTTTTTAACTTCATAAATTGGTACTGGTAGGTCATAGAAGTTTAAAAAATAGGTCAATCGATGCGTCTCAAGGACGCGAACAAAAACAATACACATAATATTGTCGTTTTTTGAATATAAAAAAAATGTTCTCATGTGAGCAGAATAAACCATTTTTTTTAAACTTCGTAAATCGGTATTGGTAGGTCATAAAAGTTTCACAAGTAGGTCGATCGATGCATCTCAAAGACACGAACAAATACACTACATATAACATTGTCGTATTTTGAATATAAAAAAAAAAGATAATGCATAATATTTGAAAATGCGATTTTTCAGAGTAAAACTTTTTCCAATAACATAATTTAAAGTTGATGCAAGGATAAGAAAGATTTCTTGATTCGAGACGAATCGATTGACCTATAACATC
The DNA here is from genome assembly GCA_011634705.1 of Andricus grossulariae. Classification (NCBI taxonomy): domain Eukaryota; kingdom Metazoa; phylum Arthropoda; class Insecta; order Hymenoptera; family Cynipidae; genus Andricus; species Andricus grossulariae. The sequence goes on from JAABKJ010075445.1 coordinate 253,920,354, forward strand.
AATACATTTTATTATAGAGTAGGGAAGTCATGATAATTCACATATTTTGAAAATCGGTTTTTAATAATGAAACTTTTTTCATCCACATAATTTAAAGTTAATACAAGAACCTAAAAGATTCTTCGGTTCAAGACGAATTGATTGTCCTATAATATTAATATATTTTATTGAAGAGTAAGAAAGCAATGATAATGCATAATATTTGAAAATGAGATTTTTCAGATTAAAACTTTTTCCAATAACATAATTTAAAGTTGATGCAAGGATAAAAAAGATTCCTTGATTCGAGACGAATCGATTGACCTATAATATCAATACATTTTATTATAGAGTAGGGAAGTCATGGTAATTTACATATTTTGAAAATCGGTTTTTTATAATGAAACTTTTTTCATCAACATAATTCAAAGTTAATACAAGAACCTAAAAGATTCTTCGGTTCGAGACGGATCGATTGACCTATGATATTGATATATTTAATTGAAGAGAAAGAAAGCAATGATAATGCATAATATTTGAAAATGCGATTTTTCAGAGTAAAACTTTTTCCAATAACATAATTTAAAGTTGATGCAAGTAATTCAAAGTGGTGTTGTGACATACATGGAAAAAGGAATTTTCCGAATGAATGACAGTTCGAACTTGGAGCAGTGAATTTTCTTAAAAGAATTATGTTTCTGAGTTGGGACAGGGAATTTCAGTGAAAGAACATAATTTTAATTTTAGGAGAGAAAATTTCTGGAAGCATTAAAATTTTGGCTTGAAAGTGAAAGATTATTGTATTAATTGTGATATACGTTTCAAGGAATTTAGAAAGTACATTTTATTGCTTGAAACTGACTAATAAAATGGAAATATCTGTGAAGGACAAGCTAAACGTGTATGATCTAAAAGATAAGAAATATATGATTCACTATATAACTAGACGAAGAACTAGAATATTCATTAGTTACATTGTTGATGAAAATCTTTAATAATATGTTAATTAGTTTCTCCTCCAAATAGGAAATATGAGGATTGTTTTTACTCAAGTCTTATGTTTGACGATTGTCCTCAACTCTATTGGTAAAGATAATCATATAATATATCCATAACTTACGTCGAATTTTTAAGGTACCCGCAAATGAATATGAGTGCGGTTTATTCTACGTTCTATCCCAATTGCTATTTTGTGTCAATTTTTATTTGAGTTTGTCCAAAATAAGTATAAAATCAATCTCTATTTGGGGAGAATCCAGTATATGTGTGTGCGTGTGTGGAAAAAATTGAATTCGGAAAGTTCTTCGGAAGTTGTACCTGGAAACTCACAGTACTCAAATGGAATAAGTTCCTGAGGTGGTAATTCCAACTCCACGTCTTCGTCCGTAGTGTTGTATGCATACGAATAGCGTACACCATCGTGGTTCCTAACCACCCCATCGCCAATGTAAACACCATCGAGGGTGTCGATTTGCGGCAAATATCCTTCTGACAGCTCCATGTTTTTAACCTTGATGGCGACAGGCTGCTTTATGCGTGATTGCAATTTCAAAGTACGAGCGAATGGCTTTATCTCCGGCTTCAGATTACGTCGCGCTTGTCTGGATTCAGAATCTACGAATAGTATCGGGGTGATAAGATCCGATATTATGACAAGGGTATTGTGCCGGAAAGACAGTTGAGCCTGCTCCTGACGTAAGTAAGCACGCCGAATTATGCCTTCGGCTGATAGAGGGAAGTTGTTGGGAACAATATAGACCTCAACTCGACTATTGAGTAGTTGCACCCACACCGATCCGTGTGTCTCTACAGCCTCTAATGTTATACCAGATACCAGGATGGGATCATCGCCTACAACTAAATCGCCTTGCAGCGCCTCAAGCTTGATGAAGTTTACATCGGCCCCCGGATCTACTAAAAATTTAGCCTTTCCTCCACGAAACTCGGGTGAAGATAATCGTACTACAGGGGAGTCTTTTTGTTGACATCCACTTCGGAGGATTCAAAAGTTTTATTTATGGCTTTATCTTTGTCAAAGAGTATTTTATTATTTTACTGTATTTAGAAACTTTTGAGAATTCTGCAATTTTAAAACTGGGCTATCTGCAAATCTTTTTTATGAATTCTAAGTTTACCTAGCTGTTTTTCTCATTTTTCTTTGCTCCAGATTTTTGTGTACAGTGGATTCCTTTTCAAATAATTATAACTAGAAATAAACAACTACGAGCTTCTGGTCTATGCGCAGAGTCCTAGATTTTCATCACGATTTTTTTGCCAAAGTTATTTTCAATGTATCAAATTTTTCGGAATTATAATAAATTGAACTCGTAGAATAAGTTTAATCGTAAAACAGAAAATATTAGCTTTTCGAATGAAGTATATCAATAGTTTTTCTAAAGTTAGACAAAAAATATTTGCTACAATAGTAAGTATGAGCATGTATAAGGTTTGAGTTTTTTTTCTTGTTGAATTTTCAATAAATTGAACTCGCAGAATAGAATTATTGGCCAAAAACAAAACATTGGATTTTCTAGTGGTCCTGAACTAGGTATAAAATATTTTTCACTATAGTTATTTCTTCCAAAATTCGATCAAGTGCCAAAAAGTTACACACATAAAATATTTGGTGAAAAAGGCAGAACTGTCAATATAAAGTCTGAGATCATTCTAGGAATTATAATCAATTGAACGGGCAGAATAAAATTATAGAATGGCATTGTTAGGACTGCGACTGAAGTATGTGGTACTGCGGTTGTAGAAAGAATGCCTGGTGATGTATGGTGGAATGATGAAATTCAAGCAGCCGCCCAAGAAAGAAAGAAGCACATAAAAAAAGATTGAAAATCACAGATCTTAGCGATGAGGAGAGAAATAGACTTGAAAGTGATTTCAGACACAAAGAGAGGAAAGTTAAACTACTAGTCAAGGAAAGTAAAGATAAAATCAGAACATCAGAAGAAAAGAAAATGCAAAATGATTTTGAAGGAAGCAAGAATCTGTTTTATAAGTGGACGCTTATCCATATGAAGGGAGGTAAAAGTAGAGACTTAGTCAGCATGAGAAATAGCAACGTGAAGTGCTATATGATACAGATGGGAAACCAGACGCTTTAAGAGACTCTTTTAGAAAATTATTGGGAAATGAGACTATAGGGTGAGCATTTAGGAATGGCCCTTTTTGACGAAGAAGGTGTGTATTTCGGGACAGTGAAGGTACGTGGGTTAGTTCAATGCATTTTCGGACCACCCTAATGTATAATTGAACGTAGTCCCAGTACAGATGAAAAAAAGTTTGATTGAAATAAGGTAGAACTTGAGAAGTGTCGAAAAGTTAAGAATGGCATTGTTAGGACTGCGACTGAAGTATGTGGTACTGCGGTTGTAGAAAGAATGCCTGGTGATGTATGGTGGATGCAAGTTAAATTTATTGCGTTTTTGTACTTTTTGGCCGAGATATTTAACGGAATCTTTCCAGTTTATTGGTTGTCCAAACATTTGTGGTGGTTCTAGTTCTTTGGGCTTCTTAACAGAGAATAGTAAAGCTTCGCATTTAGATGTGTTAATTTTGATTCTCCATAATTTGCACTATGTTTCTACAATCCTAAGTGCCTCATTCAGGAGTCTTAGGATTGTTTTATTGCACCATGTGGATACAAATAGACCGTATCATCCGCGTATATACCCAGAAGAACTCTGGGGATTATTGAGATGTCATTGACGTAAAGGATAAAAAGCACTGGTCCCATTATGCTGCCCTGGGGGACACCCGCTTTGATGCAAATTTTGTCTGAAAGATTGTCATTTATCTTCACTGAAAATTTTATGTTAGAGAGATAAGAGTGCAATATGCGAATGAGTTTACCTGTAAATTTATAATTGATTAGTTTCTTTAGTAGCCCTGTGTGCCATACGCTATAAAATGCTTTTTTCACATCGAGGAAGACAGCTCCTGTGTTCCTTTTGCAATTGAAAATATGGTTACATTTTCTACGAGTGTAAGTATCATGTTTTGTGTTGAATGTTCTTTTTTGAAGCCAAACTGCTCTGGTCTAAGGATGCTGTCTTTCTCGATGTGTTTATTTATCCTAATGAGAATTATCTTTTCAAAAATTTTAGTTGAATTTTCTACCAAATTCTTGAATTTTTAAGGAACAAGGAAGAATTTTCCACAATGCAGTAGAATTTTAAAGAAAAAATGTTTAATTTTCAACAAAAAAATGATGCATTTTAAACCGAATAGTTTAATTTTTAATCTAAAAAACCTAAATTTTTAATAAAAAATGGAATAAATAAATTTTTATTGAAAACCAATAATTTTTAATTTCTGAAAGCAATTTTTTTACAAAATAGTTGAATTTTCTACAAAATTGATGAATTTGCATTAAAACAGTTGAATTTTCAACCCAAAATTATACATTTTCAACAAAAAAGATTACTTTCAAAAAAAGAGTTGAATCCTTAACCAAAACAGATTAATTTTGAACCAAAAGTTGAATTTTTTATTAAAAAATTTGATTTTTGACCAAAAAAGAAGAATTTTCAAAAAATGCATACATTTTTAACAAAATGGTCGAATTTTCAACCCGAAAATATGAATTTTTGAAGAAAAAATTTAATTTATCGTCCAAATAGTTGAATTTTTAGTCTAAAAATGATCAATTTTTACCCATAAATAGAATAAATAAATTTTTTATGGAAAACAATCATTTTCAGTTTAGGAAAGCGAATTTTTTACAAAACAGTTGAATTTTCTACCAAATTCTTGAATTTTTAAGGAACAAGGAAGAATTTTCCACAATGCAGTAGAATTTTAAAGAAACTAGTAAAAATAATTCGGTATTACTTGAAATCCCTAAAAATCCTTTGAAATCTCGTTCATTTTTTCAGAATATTTTCAAATCTCTCGAAATTCCTTAAAATCTTTTGAAATCCGTCGAAATCCCATAGAATCTGTTGAAATCTGATTAAACCCCTTGAAATCTCTTGAAATCATGAAAACCCTTTTAAATGTCTCAAAATCCGTAGAAAATCCTTCAAATCCTTCGAAAACTCTTAAAATCTTTTGAAATCTTACAAAATTCATTTAAAATTTTGAAATCCAATTAGAAATCCTGACATTCTTCAAAATTAGTAAAAATACTTCGGTACTACTTGAAATCTCTAAAAATCCTTTGAAATCTCGTTCATTTTTATGAAATGTTTCCAAATCTCTCAAAATCCCTTAAAATCCTTTAAAATCCGTTGAAATCCGTCGAAATCCCATAAAATATGTTGAACTCTGATTAAACCCCTTGAAATCTCGTGAAATCATGAAAACCCTTTTGAATGTCTCAAAATCCGTAGAAAATCCTTAAAATCCTTCGAAATCGCTTAAAATCTTTTAAAATCTTAGAAAATTCATTTAAAATGTCGAAATCCAATTAAAAATCCTGGCGTCCTTCAAAACTAGTAAAAATAATTCGGTATTACTTGAAATCCCTAAAAATCCTTTGAAATCTCGTTCATTTTTTCAGAATATTTTTATGAATTTGGGAATATCCTATTCCGAATATCTTTTTCGGGAATTTTACAGAGTCGGGAATTTTATTTTTCGGGATGTTTTAGTCGTCCCGGCAATTTTATTGTTCAGGAATTTTTTAATTCGAGAATATTATGAACTGTTCAGGCATTTTATTGTTTACGAATTTTAAATTCGGGAATTTTATTATATGGGAATATTTCAATTCGGTGATTTTAAAATGTGGGGAATTTTATTTTTCGGGATTTTTCAGTCGTCTCGGAAATTTTATTATTCTGGCATTGTCCCTTACGGAATTTTTAAGTTTGGGCAATTTTATGAATTTGGGAATATCCTATTCCGAATATGTTTTTCTGGAATTTTACAGAGTCGGGAATTTCATTTTTCGGGATTTTTTAGTCGTCCCGGCAATTTTATTGTTCAGGAATTTTCCTATTCGATAATATTGTAAACTGTTCGGGCATTTTATTATTAAGTAATTTTAATTTAGGGAATCTTCATGTTTTGGGAATATTTCAGTTTGGGCATTTTAAGTATGTGGAATTTTATTTTTCGGGATTTTTCAGTTGTCTTGGAAATTTTATTATTCGGGCATTTTCCCATACGAAATTTTCAAATTTTGGAAATTTTATGAATTTGGGAATATCCTATTCCGAATATCTTTTTCGGGAATTTTACAGAGTCGGGAATTTTATTTTTCGGGATAAATTCAACCAGTTTGTTGAAAATTCGTCCTTTTGAATTAAAAATTCATCTCTTAAGACAGAAAAGTCATCTTTCTTGGTTGAAAATTCAACTTTCTCCTAAAAAAAGTCGTCTTTTTGGTTTAAAAATTCTACGATTTGTTTGAAAATCCAAGTATTTGGTTGAAAATTCATCTTTTGGTAGAAGTTAATCTTTGTCGGTTAAAAATTCTACTAGTTGTTGAAACATTTAACTAGTCAGTTAAAATTTTAATTATTTGTTTGAACATTTAACTATTTTGTTGATGTCATCTATTTTGGTCGAAAATTTAACTGGTTTGTTGAAAATACATCCTTTTGAATTGAAGCATCATCTTTCATGACACAGAAGTCATCTTTCTTGGTTGAAAATTCAACTTTCTCCTAAAAAATTCGTCTTCTTGGCTTGAAAATTCTACGATTTGGTTGAAAATCCAAGTATTTTGTTGAAAATTAATCTTTTGGTAGAAAATTAATCTTCTTGGTTGAAAATTAATTTTTGTAAATTAAAAATTCAATTATTTGGTGAAAAATTCAACTAGCCTGTTGAAATTTTAATTATTTTGTTGAAAATTCAACTATTTTGTTAAAGTCATCTTTTTTGGTCGAAAATTCAACCAGTTTGTTGAAAATTCGTCCTTTTGAATTAAAAATTCATCTCTTAAGACAGAAAAGTCATCTTTCTTCTTGAAATCTCTGGGAAACCTACAAAAATATTTGACATTACTTGAAAATTTTGGAATCTCTTAAAATTCTTTGGAATCTTTAAAAATCGTAAAAATCCAATTTGTTCCAATGTTTGGAATAACTATAGGAATTCCTTGAAATTTTATTTCATTTAATTTATTTTCCAAAGTTCTCCAGAAATCCCTTAAAATCAAGCTTAAAATCTTTGAAAATCCTACAAAATTCGTTGAGATTCCTTGAAATTTTTTTAATCTCTTGAAATTCTTTGGAATCTTTTAAATAACTTAAAATCTTCAAAATCCTTTGAAAGTTTTTTAATTCCTTCATATTCCTTGAAATTGTTGAAATCCGCAGAAATCCCTTAAAATAAAATTTATTTTATTCCTTAAAGTTTTAGAGAAATTTGTTGAAATCCCTGAAAATCTTTTAAATCATTGGAAATATTTCGAAATCCCTTGAAATCCATAGAAATCCCTTGAAAACTTTAAAATCCTTAAAATATTTAGAAACCACTAAAATTCCTTGAAAATAAAATAAATTTATTCCCTAAAATACTCTATAAATCCCTTAAAATGATTACAATCCCCTAAAATATCCTTGAATCTTGTGAAATTCATTTAAATTCCTTGAAATCTCTGGGAAACCTACAAAAATATTTGACATTACTTGAAAATTTTGGAATCTCTTAAAATTCTTTGGAATTTTCTCCCTCTGTTAATCTAAATGCCCGTCTATCTTTTTCAATATCCTCTTATTTACCTCATCCTATACTACATCTATCAACGTCTATCTTTTTCAATCCTCTGTTCTCTATCTCATCCTATCCTTTGTCTATCCACATCAATCCTTTACTATCTCTTTGTTCACTTGAATTACCATCTTTCTTTTTCAATCCCCTCGCTTCTATCTTATCACATCCTTCATCTGTCCACGTCAATATTTTTCTCTCTTTCAGCCAATCTAAATTCCTGTCTATCATTTTCAATTCCCTCTTCTGTATATTACCCTCTCTTTCATCAGTTTATGTCCATATTTTAGTATCGCTTAGGTTATTTAAATCTCCATCTATCTTTTTCTATCACTTCGTCAATATAAATTTACGTCTATCTTTTTCAATTTCCTCTTTTCTATCTCATCCGATCCTTCATCTATTTATATCAATCTTTTGCTACCTCTCTTAATGTAAATGCTGGTCTTTTTTTTAAATCTTCTTTTCTCTATCTCATCCTATCCTTTATTTATCCAGTTCAATCATTTTCTATCTCTGTTGATTTATATTCTATCTTCATCAGTCTCTTCTTCTTTATCTCACCCAATGCTACATCTATCAATGTCTATCCTTTTCTATCCCTTTTTCGTTTTAAATTTCCGTCCATCTTTTTCAATCCCCTTCTTTTTATCTTACCCAGTTAGTGGAATTCCTTAAAATATGCCTAAAGAAAGGAAGAACTGTTGACTGTTACAGTGGACTGGAAGTGATTTTTAAATAATAAAAAATAAATTTTCAGCAAAAAAGATAATTTTCAATACAAAAAGCTGAATTTTCAATAAGAAAGTTGAACTACCAACCAATAAGTTGAACTTTTAACAAAAAAGAATAATTTTTTACCCACAAAGACGACTTTTTAACCAAATATATGAATTTTGAATAAGATAGTTGAATTATCGACCAAAAAGTTGAACTTTCAACAAAAAAAGAATAATTTACTACCCAAAAGAACGACTTCTTAACAAAATATATAAATTTTTAACATGATAGTTGAATTATTATCAACCAAAAAGTTGATCTTTCAACAAAGAAGAATAATTTGCTACCCGCAAAAACGACTTTTCAACAGAATATATGAATTTTTAACAAGGTAGTTGAATTGTTAACAAGATAGTTGAATTATCAACCAAAAAGTTAAACTTTCAACAAACAAGAATAATTTTCAACACAAAAAGACGACTTTTTGAAAAAAAAAAATGAATTTTTTACCAAATCGTTGAATTTTCAAGCAATAAGTTGAATTTTCAACAAAAAAAATTAATTTTTTACCGAAAAAACGACTTTCCAACAAAATACTTGAATTTTCAACTCATACAACATACAATTATAAAGTTTCAACATTAAAAATTTTGTTTGAAAGTTTTGAAAATTTATAAATTAAAAATTGTTAATTTCTGAAAAAAAAAAAACATATTTCTTCTTCGCTTGCAGTCGGAAAACGTGAGGTTCTATTTGCACCGTAGCGAAGGAAAAAGATCTTTTTTCAGAAATTAAACATTTTGTTTGAAAGTTTTGAAAATTTATAAATTAAAAATTGTTAATTACTGAAAATAGATTTTTCTCCTTCGCTTGCAGTCGGAAAACGTGAGGTTCTATTTGCACCGTAGCTAAGGAAAAAGATCTTTTTTCGGAAATTGACAATTTTGTTTCAAAAGTTATACATTGAAAATGGTTAATTTCTGAAAAAAGATATTTCTCCTTCGCTTGCAGTCGGAAAACGTGAGGTTCTATTTGCACTGTAGCGAAGAAAAAAGATCTGCTTTCAGAAATTAAACATTTTTTTTGAAAGTTTTGAAAATTTATAAATTAAAAATTGTTCATTTCTGAAAAAAACATATTTCTCCTTCGCTTGCAGTCGGAAAACGTGAGGTTCTATTTGCACCGTAGCGAAGGAAAAAGATCTTTTTTCAGAAATTAAAAATTTTGTTTGAAAGTTTTGAAAATTTATAAATTAAAAATTGTTCATTTCTGAAAAAAAACAACATATTTCTCCTTCGCTTGCAGTCGGAAAACGTGAGGTTCTATTTCTGTCTCTTATACACTGATTCATCATTTTAGTAGAAAATTCATCAGTTTGGTTGAAAATTGACATTTTTATTTAGAAATTAAGCTAGTTGTTTGAAAATTTATGTACTCTGTGAAAAATGCACCTTTTCGTAGAAAATTAAAATTTATGTTTGAAAATTAATCTTTTTGGTATAAAATTCAACTATTCCAGTTGATGATTCATCATTTTAGTTGAAAATTCATCAGTTTGGTTGAAAATTAATTCCTTTAACTGAAAATTTGAATATCCATTTTTGGTTGAAAATTGATCTTTTCTTGTTCAAAAGTCAACAATTTGGATGAAAATTTGTCTTTTTCAACTGAAAATTAAACTTTTCCAGTAGAAAATTTAACTGATATTTTTCTAAAAATCCGTTTTTTTGTTGTTTTTAAGAATTAGATTTGTAACAGAGAATTTGACCATTCTATTTTTGGTTGAAAGTGTATCTTTTCTGCATGAAAATTTAACTGTTCGGTTGAAAATTGATATTTTATATTTAAAAAATTAAGCTAGTTGTTTGAAAACTTATGTACTTTGTGAAAAATGCACCTTCTTGTAGAAAATTAAAATTTATGGTTGAAAATTCATCTTTTTGGTATAAAATTCAACTATTCCAGTTGGTGATTCATCATTTTAGTAGAAAATTCATCAGTTTGGTTGAAAATTGACATTTTTATTTAGAAATTAAGCTAGTTGTTGATTTTCAAAATATATAAATTACCATAACTTCCCTAATCTTTAATAAAATGTATTGATGTTATAGGTCAAATGATTCGTCTCGAACCAAGGAATCTTTTTTACCTTTGCACCAACTTTGAATAATGTTGAAGAAAAAGGTTTTACTATAAAAACCCGTTTTTTCAAATGTTATGCATTACCATAGCTTCCTTACTCCTCGATAAAATGCATCAATATTATAGGTCAATCGATCTGCATCAAATCAAAGAATTTGTTCTATTATTGCATCAATTATGAATTATATTAGTGAAAAAAATTTTACTATAGAAAAACGATTTTCCAAATATATAAATTACCATAACTTCCCTGATCTTTAACAAAATGTATTGATGTTATAGGTCAAATGATTCGTCTCGAACCAAGGAATCTTTTTTATTGCTGCACCAACTTTGAATAATGTTGAAGAAAAAAGTTTTACCATAAAAAACCGTTTTTTCAAATGTTATGCATTACCATAGCTTCCTTAGTCCTCCATAAAATGCATCAATGTTATAGGTCAATCGATCGGCATCGAATCAAAGAATTTGTTCTATTATTGCATCAATTTTGAATTATGTTAATGAAAAAAATTTTACTATAAAAAAAAGATTTTCAAAATATATAAATTACCATAACTTCCCTAATCTTTAATAAAATGTATTGATGTTATAGGTCAAATGATTCTTACATTTTCGAGTTGAAAATTCAAATTTTTGGTAGAAAATTCGTCTTTTTGGCTTGAGATTTCAAAAGTTTAGTAGAAAATTTAACTTTTTTGTTAAAAATTCAACTGTTTGGTTGCAAATGATTTTTTTTTAATGAAAAATTATATTTTCGGGTTTAAAATTCAACTGTTTCGTTGAAAATTCTTCTTTTTGGTTTGAAAATTGAACTATTTGGTTTGAAAATATACTTTTTTGTAGAAAATTCGTCTTTTTGTTTGAAAAAAAAAAAATTTGGTTTATTTTTTCCTTTTTGACTGAAAAAAATTCTTGTTGGAAAATTCGTCTTTTTGGTTTGTAAATTAATTTTTTTTTCGTAAAAATTTAATCTGTTTTGGTTGAAAATAATTATGTTTTTTGTTGAAGATTTAACTATTTTGCGGAAAAATTTTCTTTTTGATTGAATTATCATTATTTTAGTTAAAAATTTGTCTTTTTGAATTGAAAATTCAAGAATTTGGTTGCATTTTTTTCTTTCTCGACTGAAAAATCATTCTTGATCGAAAATTCAAGTCTTTTGTAAAAAATTCGTCTTTTTGTTTTAAAAATTCAACTTTTTGTTTGAAAATATACTTTTTTGTAGAAAATTTACATTTTCGAGTTGAAAATTCAAATTTTTGGTAGAAAATTCGTCTTTTTGGCTTGAGATTTCAAAAGTTTAGTAGCTATTTGGTTAAAAGCTCACACATTTTGTGAAATTTCAACTATTTGATTGAAAGTTTAACTATTTTTTTGAAAATTCGTTTTTTTTTCAGCTGAAATATTAACTATTTAATTTCACCTTGAGAATTCAAGTATTTTTTGAAAATTCAAATGTTTTTAGTTAATGTTTTTAATTTTTTTTCAAAATTCGAATATTTGGTTGAAAGTTCATTTTTGCAGGTAGGAAAGTCAACTATTTTGTTGAACATTTGTCTATTCGGAAAGGAAATTCGACATTGTGAATTGATATAATTCAATGTTTTGCTGAAAATAAACAAATTAAATTAATTTTTTAGACTAGAATGTTTACTTTTCCATTTCTGGTTAAAAATTGATCTTTTTTATTTTGAAATTCAAATATTTGTATGAAAATTTATCTTTTTTACTTGGAAATTCAAGTATTTGGTTAAAAATTCATGTATTTTGTTGAAAATTCGTCTTTTTTGGTTTAAAATTAAATTACTTGATTGAAAATTATACTCCTCTCTTAAAAATTCATTTTTTTAGGATTATTTTTTTGATAATTTAAGCAATACAGTTGAATATTCCACAATTTTAGTTAAAAATTTATTCATCTTTTCCGCGGTTGAAAATTCACCATTTTAGTTTAAAATTCAACACTTTGGATTTAAATTGAACTATTTTGATGAAAATTCTTTTTTTTTTGTTGGTATAGGGTCTTTTAGGTTGGTTGGTTTGGGTTGGCTGATTCAGGTGGGTTGGTTTGAGTCAGCTTGTTTGCTCTAGTTGGTATGGCTTGGTTGGTTTTGAATAATTTTTGTTGGTTGGCTTAGGTTGGTTTTTTTGGTTTGGTTGGTTTGCGTGGTTTGGATGAGTTTTACGATTTGAGTTGGTTCCTTTGGGTTGGTTCGTTTGTGTTGACTCATTAGGATATGCTCGCTTGCATTAGTTTCTTTGAGTTGATTAGCTTCGTTTGGTTCATTTAGGTTTGTTTGTTTGGATTGGCTGGCTTGAGTTGGGGTTTTGAGGTTGTTTTGGATTAGTTGAGGTTTGTTTAGATTAGTTGTCTTCATTTACTTGTTCTTGGATAGTTGGATTGCATTGCATGGTTTGGGTTGGCTAGTTTGGGTGGATTGACTTGTTTTGGTTCGTTTGGGTTAGCAGGCTAGGTTCAGTTGGTATGGGTTGGCTTGGACATGCTCACTTGCGTTAGTTTCTTTGAATTGATTCGCTTGATTTGGTTAATTCAAGTTTATTTGTTTGGGTTGATCTGTTTAAGTGGACTGGTTTGAATTGGTTATTTGGGGTTGTTTTGCATTCGTTTGGGTATGTTTGAATTATTTGGCTTGATTTGGTTGTTTTGGGATAGTTGGCTTGGGTTGGATGGTCAGGTTCAGTTGGTATAGGTGATGTATTTTTATAGCAAGAGTTTATAACAAATTTGTAGATCTTTTTTGGTTGAACACATTTTTTTTCATTTTTTTTTCGTCACTTGTGTCATTTTTAAGAATTTAATATTTTTATTTTTATGCTTATTTTTTACGATTAAAAAATATACTCGCCCTTTCTGAAAATTATGAATAAAAATTTGTACATCCTCTTTGAGTGAACAAGTTTGCCTATTATTGTTTTTTCTTACCTTGTGTCATCTTCCAAAACACTAATTTTTTTTATTTTTAATGTTATTTTTCACGAATAAAACAAAAACTACGCGTCCTGTCAAAAAGTGATTTAAAAAAAATTTGTAGATCTTTTTAGGGTGCACGATTTTTGTATCTACATTTTTTTTTATCTTGCATAGTTTGACCGCAAAATGGAATTTTTAATTATTTTTTGTGCCATCAAAATTTAAAATTTCGATTTTTCGAAAAAAATCAGAGAGCTGTTATGATAATCTTGCAGAGCTCTCAAACAGAAACGTTTTTCTCCTCATGACTTTTTTTCATATCGTGCGTTGTTCGGCTTAAAATATTAATTTTCGATTGTTTTTGTGATCTTGAAAATGCTATAACTCGGATAATTTTCATTTTATCAAAAAATTTCATCAAAATAAATTGTTTGTATTTTGGAGTACTACTGATAACCGTACATAGAATTTTCAAATTTGAAAACGTTTGCCTGACGCTTTAAGCTTGGTTCCTCTATGTTTTCGCATTCCGTGTGCTCGCTATTGTTATGACCTGCTTTTGGTTCAATTATGTCAGTTTTACATGAAAAGAAGGAGTAATTTACTTAAGGTTCTATCAACCTTAAGGAACACATTTTCATCAAGACACTCGCGCCTCGCGCTCGATATTTGTTTTAAAAATCATGTAAACCTTGCGCTCCATGCTCATTTCTTGTCTTCGTATAATAGAAGCCCAAAAGTTTTAGCGCGCTTGCGGCACGCGATTTGGTCGTCGCGCTTCGCACCGACCATGTGTTATGTTCGACGTTCTTCAGATAAAAATGACTAAATTTGTATTTCATTTAAAATGAAGAAGGAAATTCTTTTACACCAGCGTATACTTCGATATCTTTCTCATGAATCATTATTTGTCGTATCTGCTCAATATGACCATAAAATTAAATTTTTTATTTTCCATTAATATTTGTGTAATAAAAATGTGAATTTTTGATTTTTCATGAAAATTCAAAAATTCGTTATGATAATCTTGTAGAGCGTGCGAAAAGAAACATTTTTCTTGTCTTGACTTTTTTTTCGTATCGTGCATTGTTTGGCTGAAAATGTTGCTTTTCGTTTCTTCTTTTGAATTTTGAAAATGCTGTAAAAAATGCTGTGTGAATTTTTTACTACTATGCACAAGCACACACCCTAATTCCAGACTCCATATCTCCCCTACTACAGACTTTCTTCACATACAGCCCCACCTCTTGTTTCTTCTACTACTCCTACCCCTACTCCAATTCACTTCCACACATTTCTCCTACTCTCCCTCGCCTCATTTATGCTCATTGCACCTGTCTCCTCATTTCAGATACCTTTTCTTCTCCTCTTTCCTCCCACTATAGCTACTTTCCCTCTCCTCATTATACCTCATTTACCCTATGCTCCTTTCCCTCATTTTCCTATGTTTCGAATTATTATCGTCCTTTTCACTTTTCGCTTTCCACTTTCTACGACACATAGTTTCTATTCATGCTTTTTCTCTTCCCTTATAGTCCACACTTCAAAAGACACTTTTTCAATCTGGCACACCTTATATAATCACTCATCCCATTCCGCGTCGTTCAAACCTCCACCTTATATATTTACCCTTATCTATTGTTGATGTATTCCCCTACTTCTCTTGCCTTTACTTCTCCCTTCGTGGCCGTACTTTCTTATCTTCTTCCTTCTCCACTTTCCCATCTCCTCGCTTTCCGAGCTCAAGCCTTCCTCTACTCCCCTTCCCCTAATCCCCTTCCCCAGCCCTCACTTTCCCTTTAATACTCACCACTATTCATTATCACTTTCCCTACTTTCTTTCACATCCTTTGCTTCACATCCCTGATTTTCCGTCACTTCATCTACTTCAAGTTTAATTATTTTGTTGAAAATTCAACCATTTTCTTTTTAAAGTTTAATTTTTTGGTTGAAAATTCAACAATTTGGCAAAAGGTTGATGATTTTCTTGAAAACTTAACTATTTTTTCGAAACTTGAATTATTTTGTTGAAAATTCAACTATTCTGTTAATGCATCTTTTTTGGTCAAAAATTCAACTTTCTTTCATTTTAAATTGTTAAAAATTCAACTATTTTCTTGAAAATTCAATTATTTTATTGAGAATTCAACAATTATCTTAAAAGTTTAATTATTTTGTTGAAAATTCAAATATTTTCTTGAAAGTTTAATTATTTTGTTGAAAATTAAAAAATGTTTAATTATTTTTTGAAAATTCAACTATTGGGCAGAAGTTTAATTATTTTGTTGAAAATTAGACTATTTTCATCAAAGTTAATTATTTTATTGAGAATTCAACTATTTTCTTAAAAGTTTAATTATTTTCTTGAAAATTAGACAATGTTTAATTATTTTGTTGAAAATTAAACAATTTTTAATTATTTTGTTGAAAATTAAACAATGTTTAATTATTTTTTGAAAATTCAACTATTTTCTTTAAATTTCAATTATTTGGTTGAAAATTCACCAATTGGGCAGAAGTTTAATTATTTTGTTGAAAATTCAACCATTTTCTTTTTAAAGTTTAATTTTTTGGTTGAAAATTCAACAATTTGTAGGCTCCTGATATAGCGACTGAGGCTCTATCTGTGGCTAGAGATGTGCATTATCGATGGCCCCTGTTTTACCGACCTATGGTAAAATGATAGTATAAAGAATTACCGACCTGTCTGTTTTACCTACTGATGGTAACATTGTTCCCAACCTTACCGACTGATGCTAAAACGACAATATACCAAATTAACGACCTCCCTGTTTTACCCACTGATGGTAACATTGTTCCCCACCTTACAGACATATATAAAAATGATAATATAACAAGTTACTGACCTCCCTGTTTTACTTACTGATGGTGACATTGTTCCCTACCTTACCGACATATATAAAAATGATAATATAACAAAATTAACGACCTCCCTGTGTTACCGACGGATGGTAACATTCTTCCCTACCTTATCGACCTATGTTAAAATGAAAATATAAAAAATTACCGACTTACCTATACTACCGACTGATGGTACTGAACTGTTTTACCAATCGATGGTCACTTAGCACAAAACAGAACCTTATGATGTTAAATTAGCGCGAATCTCCACTGCTAATCTCACTGTTTTACCTACTTAGCATGGAACAGAACCCTCCCTTTTTCGGTGGCGCCATCTGTTGGTGTCGGCAACTTGCGACGGTGGCGCCATCTCTCGGAATTTGAGCTAGCACCCCCCTAGCACTACTACTGACAGGGCACGGCCTTTAAAGGACCCTTATTGTTGTTAATCTATATTCTCGGGTTGAAAGCTAAAATTTTTCATAGAAAATTCGTCTGTTTGGCGTGAAAATTAAACAATTCGGTATAAAATTTTACTATTTGGTACAAAATTAAACTGTTTTGTAGGAGATTAATTTTACACCAAAAATGAATGCTCCTTAATGAACATTTTTTCACTCCATTTTTTGTTAATAGTTTTTCTGGTTTAAAAATTTTACTATTCAGTTTTGAAAAATTTTAGAAACGAAAAAAATATAAACTACAAATCAATCAAATAAAATTTGGTTTGACATCACATTCTTTAAACAGTTTAGTTGAGAATTTATGTAATTTGTTAAAAATTCGTCTTTTTTGGTAGAGTATTAATCTTCTTAATTGAAAATTCAAATATTTGATTAAAAATGTATGTATTTTGTTGAAAATGTTTCTTTTCTGGTACAAAATTAATCTTTTTGGTTTTAAATTGAGCTATTTGGTGAAAAATGTACATATACTATCAACAATCTTTTTGGGTATAAAATTGATCTTTTCGATTAAAAATTCAGCTTTTTGGTTGAAAATTAAACTATTGAAAAAATTTTACATTATCTTGTTAAAAATTTAGCTATCTGGTCAAAAATTCATGAATTTTGTGTGAAATTTATCTTTGTTGCTTAAACCTAACTGTTTTTTTTATTTTTAATTAAAATCTTGTTCAACGTATTTTTCTAACTTGAAAATAAACTATGACATCTTTTCTTTAAAATTATTTTTTTGTTGTTGAAAATTTGCCCTTTTTTTGGTAAAAAATTTATCTTCTAGATTGAAAATTCAATTCTTTGGTTACAAATTTAATTTCTCGATTGAAGATGCATCGTTTTACTTAAAAATTTATTTCTTATGTTAAAAATTTAACAAATTTTATTCAAAATTCGTTTTGTTTTGTAAAAAATTAATTTTTTTTACTAAAAACGTAGCTATTCCATTTTTGGTCGATTTTTTTGTTTTGAAAGTCATTTAATCATTTTAGTGGAAAATTTATTTGCTTGGTTGAAAATTTACCTATTTCGTTAAAAATTTAATTTATTTGCTTGAGAAGATATTTCTCCAACTGAAAATTAAACTATTCTATTTTATGTTTAAAATTTATATTTTCTAGTTAAAAATTCATCTATTTTGTTAAAAAAAACTTTGTAGAAAATTAACCTTTCTGGTTGTAAAGTAAATTATTTGGTTATAAATTTATTTATTTTTTAATGCAGATGCATCATTGTAGTAAAAATTTCATTTCTTGGTTAAAAATTTAACTAATTTTATTGAAAATTTGTTTTGTTTTGTTTTGTTGAAAATTCGTTTTGTTTTGTTAAAATTTTTTTTTACTAAAAATGTAGCTATATATGCATTTATAACGAAATAGATACGACTAGTTTGTAGAAAATTCTCCTTTAGCTTTAAATAAAAAATTTAGTGGAAAATTAAGCTATTTGATTGAAAATTTACATTTGATTGAAAATTAAAATTTGTGGTTGAAAATTTAACTATTTTTCTGAACATTCAATTATTTGGTTAAAAATTAACTACTCATTTGAAAAACTGTATGGTAGAAAACTAATTCATTAAAGAGAAATAAAAAATTGAAACTTTAACTATTTGGTTGAAAATTTATGTATGTTTTTGAAAATTCGTCTATTCTGGTTGAAGATTTATGAGTTCAAGTTGAAAATTCTTAAATTTAGTTCTGAATTTCTTTTTTTAATTCATATTTTCGGGTTCAAATTCGAATATTTTGTGAAAAAATTCCCCTTTGGCTTGAAAATTCAACAATTTTGTGGAAAATTGAACTATTTTATTGAAAATTCACATTTCATTAAAAATTAAAATTTTTGGATGGAAATTAAACCATTTTTGCAGAATATACAACTATTCGTTTAAAAATTGAAATACTCATTTTATAAGTCAACTATTTAGTAGAAAATTAATTGGATAAAAAGAAATGAAAAATACAACTATTTGGCCGAAATTTATGTTTTTTTTGTTCTTTTTTTTTAAATTCGTCTTTTCTGGGTGAAGATTGATAATTTTAGTTGATAATTCTTAAATTTAGTCTTCAAATTCATTTTACACGATTTTTCATTATTTTTTTGTATGGGTAAACGCAGAACCATTGGTCAAAAAATGCTGATTAACAAACTAATTTTTTTTTATCCCTAAACGCGTGTTGTAAAGCGCAACCTAATCGGATGTTTATTTCAAAAGTTATCCTGTAGTAATACCTAGTAGTAGTACCTTTCCATTATGATGAGAATGTAAAAAAATATTTTCTCAATTTGACCAGAATCGTCAATATTAGATGTATGGAGTTGACTTTTAATATTTCTCTTAACAATTAGTCCCATAATACGAATCACTCATGAGTGAAAAATTTTTACATAAAATTTTACTTTCTTTTCAGAACTTGATGTTTAAATAAATTTTTCAAACAATGTATTATTTATATCAATTTTCTCTTAACATAGATTTAGAAAGTCGCAGATTTTTTCCG
Source organism: Andricus grossulariae (assembly GCA_011634705.1). Taxonomy (NCBI): domain Eukaryota; kingdom Metazoa; phylum Arthropoda; class Insecta; order Hymenoptera; family Cynipidae; genus Andricus; species Andricus grossulariae. Next base: position 253,939,628 of record JAABKJ010075445.1, read on the forward strand.
AAATATTCACCTTGCTTTCAAATTTTTAGTTAGAGCAGAGCTATAATTAATTGAAGTTAACGAAAGTAATTATTCAAACAATGTATTATCGTGTATGACAATGTTCTTTCAGAATAATGCTAGAAAGTTGTGTTTCTTTTAGAAAGTTTCAATTTTTCTCCCACTTTTTACTTTATAATTTTCAATTGATGCACTTTAGCAAAAACAATTGTTTCAACAATTTATTATTGTTCATAACTACCCGTAACTACCTTCTCATATATTAATGCTTGATAGTTATGGTTCCTTTCGAGATTAATTTGTTTCATAAGACATTATGACTAACTAAGGGAAATCGTGCTTTGAAATCTACATAGATTACAAAAAGTTTGCCTAGGTTCAGTCTCAGACAATGTTGAATCATTGCGTTAAGGTTAAAGATCCGATCCATGCAACCTCTTCCCCTCCTGAAACCTGCCTGCCACTCTGGAAGGAGTTGCATGTCTTCAGCCCAAGCTATCAGCCTTTTGGAAAGAATCTGCGTCAATATCTTTGTAACTCACTAAACTGAGGCAATAGGGCGATAGTTAGATGGATCATTGACATCCCCTTTCTTGTGTATCATTCTAAAAAATGTTTGACACCACGGTATTGGAATCTTTTCTTCATCAATTATTTTAATGAATAACGAGTTTAAGTAAAGGATCAGATTGCGGGGCAAATTTTGCAAAAAGTTATAGCTAATACCGTCAGGACCAGGGGTCTTACTATGTTTTTACTGTTCCAAGCTTGAAATAGTTTCATCAAGAGTTATATGTGAGTCAAGATGAGGATTTTGAAAATTATTGATCGGTATTAAGTAGGAATTTGGATCCCGGACTGAGTGAACAGATTTCAAGTACTGTTCCCATAGGTTTAAGTCTATATCAGCTTTATACGAAACTTTGATATTATAGCCATTTACTATTTTCTAGAACTGTTTAGAGTCGATTGCATTCGCTAGAGAATCAGGGTGATCACTGAAGAGGCGAGATGGATCAGCGAGGAACCTTTCACTCTCCCTGATCCATCTTTCCCTCTTCTGTATTCTCTTCGTTGCCTCAGATAACAGCCGTATTTTGTCAACAATATGCTGCCTGATTGTCAGCAGCTTTGACTTGTTCAGTGCGTGATTCAAGATCTTCAGCTCTTGAACGAACTTTCAAATCCTTTCCGTGAACGGTCTACCAGATTTTATGTAGTCAATCACACATTAAATACGGGACGCATTCTATCTTGCCCATCAAATCTTTTTGTTCAGTTGATGCAAGCGTCTTTTGGTCTTTTGATCCATCGGCGGTTTGGGCCTTCGATTTGAATCAGCCAAGGCTTTCGCAGCACCATAAACTGAGCAATTGATGGTCCAGAGGTCGGACTCTTTCGAGAATTCTCCACGAAGGGAGGCATCCATTTCAGCCAGATCTTGGGGCTTACTAGAAACTGGCGTATTAATGTTCCTTCCGGTCCTGAAATCGTGATCATCTCTTAGAAGGTGCCTGCTTTCCGTGGTTGGTGTTAATGTCGCTTCCTCATCTTCGGCTGCACCTTGATCAAGCAGTGGTTGGAGAAGCGCTCCGCGTACATATCCATTTTTCCAGAGGTAGGCACGTTGATTTCGCGACGATTGAATCGAAACGTGCTGAGGCTCTGGATATATATATATATATATATATCGAATTTAAAATACTACGAAAATTGTATAGTGAGAAATTGCGGAGCATACAGCGATTGAAAGAGAACTAAATTAAGTGGTGCTGAGCCGTTCAGCCGATACTGCCATAAGCAGAAAACTCCCCTACTTAAATTAAAATGTGGTTAATATTGCGGATCAAAAATCGACGACTGACACGAGGCCAAGATGGCGGCGGGAGCCCTCAAATGGTGCCGACGATAGCTGCTGGGCGTAATACATGATGGTCCGCGTAGCGAAAACAAAACCGTAGAAATTACTGATTCTTCCACGAAATCTCAATTCTGAAAAAGACTTTGACATGCCGATTGTCTTGGAGTCCCGCGAGGGTCCTCGTGTTATTTTTCCCAAAAAGTTGTCATAAAATAAAGAATCTACATAATTAAATTGAGGACTGAGTCCCACCAAAGAGAACACGAGGATCCGCGAGGATCACAAACCTCCCGATGACAAGAAGTTAACCTTACCTCATACAGACTACAAAACGGACTCTACGTCAACCCGATACTTCAACGAAACAAAAGAGAATAGGTTCAGTCGGCGTGCGTGGACTCTCGCTGCGTGGCTGCTGAACGACTGAGAGCGTGGCTTGTGGAATTTCGAGCTTGTCGTCTCGCCCGCCTTTGGGGTGAATCCCCACCGGTCGGCGCTGATTGGTTGCTTCCTCAGCGCTGCTGTGTAGTGGTTTTATTTTTTTGGAATTTTATTATTCGGAAATTTTTAAATACGGTCATATTATAAACTCTTAAGAATGTTATTATTCGAGAATTTTCCAATTCGGTTATATTATAAACTTTTCGGGAATTTTATTATTCGGGAATTTTCCAATTCAGGAATTTTATTATTCGGAAATTTTCGCATTGGATAATATCATAAACTGTCAATCATTTTTTTATTCGAGAATTTTGTGATTCGATAATATCATAAACTGTCAATCATTTTTTTGTTCGAGAATTTTGTGATTCGATAATATTATAAACTGTTCAGGATTTTTTCAATTGTGGAATTTTATTATTCGGGAATTTTTCAATTTGGGAATTTTATTATTAGGGAATTTTATAATTCAGAACTTTGTTATTCTGGAACTTTCAAATTCGGGAATTGTATTATTCTGGATGTTTTCAATTTGGGAATTTTATTATTTTGGAATATTTCAATTTGGGAATTCTGCTATACGGGAATTTTGTAATTAAGGAATTTTATTATTCGGCAATTTTTCAATTTGGTAATATTAGAAACTGTTCGGAAATGTTATTAATCGGGAATTTCATTATTCGGAAATTTTATTATTTAGGAGCTTTATTCTTTGGAAATTTTATAATTCAGGAATGTTATTATTCGGGAATTTTTTTATTATGATATTTTCAAATTTAGTAATATTATTATTCAATAAAAGATTGAACTGAATTCAGAAATAGCTTTCAACAAGATGAATGTCTGCTATTCATAGTAACTTTCACACAGTCTGAATGAAACTTTTAATTCATTTTAGAAATATACAAGAGTGGAAGGAGAGAGATTGTTCAGATGTCACATCGAAATTTTTCGTATTTGCTAGATATATTACCTTGGGCGCCTTCAGAATAATTAAACAATCCAATATGTCGAAAAACAGGAAATATTATCATTTTTCTTATAATTCGCACTCTTATGTACAAAAATGAAAGCAAAGATAAAAAATAAACATGCCTTGAGATAAGCTGGCGGTTTTTATGCGGTTTTGTTGATTGATCGAATAAATCTGTCGACACTATAAAAACATTTAGAAATTATGAATCTTTTATCATCGGAATAAAAAAATCCCAAGTTTAAATTAATTCCTTCAATTCAACCAAACAAAAAAAAACGACTTTTTGACAAAATCTATGAATTATCAACAAAATAATCTTATTTCAACACAAAAGTTGAATTTGTAACCAAAGAGTAAAATTTTCAACAAAATACTCAATTTTTCGCACAAACAAGATACATTTTTTACCAAAAAATGAAGAAATATGATTTGTTGTTTGGCAGATTGCATTTTTATTTATTATTTTGGAACCTAGAGTTTCGGTAAAGGAATATAATTTAGAATATTCGGACAGAGAATCCACCAAGGGTATTATTTTTCTACCAAAAAAACATATTTTCATCAGAATACATGAATTTTCAATCAAATAGTCAAATTTTCAACAAAAACTGGATTGATTAAATTAAAAGTTGAAAAAATTAATTAAAAAAAAGAGTTTTCCACTAAATAGTTAATTTTTCAACTAAAAAATTATTATTTATCGAAGTAATTCAATCTTCGACGAAATAGTTTAATTTCTGAAAAGAAAGTACGAATTTTCTACAAAACAGATGAATTTTCAACCCTGAAATGTGAAGTTTCAAAAAAAAGTTAATTTCAACGAAGCAGGTTAATTTTCAATTATACAGTTGCACTTTTATAAAAAAAAAAATCAAACTTCTATAGAAAATAGTAATTTTCGCCAAAAAATGGAATATTTCAATTTTCAGCTAAAAATTGAATTCCTAATTTCAAAAAACTAATTTTCAAACAAAAAAAATTTCCACAAAAAAGTTGAATTATGAATAAAAAAAGGGTGACTTTTTAACAAAATTTTTAAATGTTCAACAAAACATCTTATGTCAGAAATGGTTTTGACCACAACACCCCCCTCCCCCCAAAAAAAGACCTAATGTTACTTATGCACGGCCTCTTATGGGTTAAACTTGAGTTTAACAAACAAAAAATGAACAAACAAACAATTATTTGCTACCAAAAAAGACAGTTTTTTTTAAATACATAAATATGCCATTGCTTTCTTTAAAATTCATCAGTTTTGCTTCAGGATTCAACTATTTAGTTCCAAATTCAACTATTTATTTGAAAATTGATCTTTTTTGGCAGAAAATTAATCTTTTTACTTGAAAATTAGAAAACTGATGTATTTTATTGAAAATTCGTCATTTTTCGTAGAAAATTATTATTTTTAGTTCGAAATTTGAAAATAATGTATTTTGTTGAAAATTTGTCTTTTTTGGTTGAAAAGTAATCTTGTCAGTTCAAGATTTAGAAACTGATATATTTTGTTACAAATTTGTATCTTTCGGTAGAAAATTAATCTTTTGGCTTCAAAATTGGAAAACTGATGTATTTTATTGAAAATTCGTCCTTTTTCGTAGAAAATTATTATTTTAGGTTCGAAATTTGTGAATCATGTCTTTTGTTGAAAATTTGTCTTTTTTGTTTAAAAGTAATCTTGTTAGTTCAAAATTAAAAAATTGATATATTTTGTTAAAAATTTGTATTTTCCGGTAGAAAATTATTTTTTTTTTTGGTAGAAAATCAAGCTTTTTAATTCAAAATTTGAAAACTGATGTATTTTGTTGAAAATTCGTCCTTTATGATAGAAAATTAATTTTTCTTGGTCAAAAATGCCATTGCTTTCTTTAAAATTCATCAGTTTTGCTTCAGGATTCAACTATTTAGTTCCAAATTCAACTATTTATTTATTTTTAAAGATATTCAGAAGTTTTCAAACATATGGTAAAATAATTTAAAATCTTAAAAGATTAAAAAAAATTAAAACAACATATAGATTTTTTAAGATTTCGAACAAACAATTTATAAGCTTCTCAAGCATTTTGAAAGGTGTTAAAAGAATAAAGAACATTTCCTTAAGATTCCTAGGAAAATTGAAAATGATTTTTTATTTTTTAAGATTAATTTTAAGAGAATATTGAAAAAGATTTCAAAAGATTTCGAAAATTGTAAAAAAATAATCTGGAAGATTTTAAGGAAAATTTTTTAATTTTGCAAGATTTATTAAAAGTTTTGGGAAAAATTCAAATAATTTTAAAGATTATATTTAGAAGTTTTGAAAAAATTTCAAAAATAATTTAAAATTTGAAAAGATTCGAAAAAATGTAGAGCAAATATAAATTTTTGAAGATTTTGAAAATTTTCAACATAAAAAATTTTTCCTAAGATTCCTAGGAAAACTACAAGTAATTTTTTATTTTAAAAAATAATTTTAAGAGAATTTAAAAAAAAAATCAAAACAAATTTTGATTTATAAATAAACATCGAACAATTATTAAGTTGCAAAGACTTAAAATAAAAATAATTCAACTTCTAACTTAAAAAGTGTCCAGATAAAAAATGGTAATCTTTCAATTTGTAATGTTTATAACTTATTGCTTAAAATGATATACAACTTACTGTTCAAGAAAAAAAATGAATTATCAACCTGTTGAGTCTACCGAATAAATATAAATTTTTTTACAAAATAGTTGAATCATCAACAAAAATAATGAATTTTCAACAAAAAAGTTATATTCTAGTTATATTGACGAATTTTAGGCAAGAAAGTTAATTTTCAATCAGATAAAATGAATCTTCAACGTATTGTAAAATTTGTAACTAAAAAAATATATATTTTCAACCAAAAATAGAATCGTTGAATTTTTTTCAACTTATTTAAAAAAATAGTTTAATTTTTTACTGAATAGCTGGATTTTAAAACTACAAAGATAAATTTCCAACCAAGAAGATTTATTTTCTACCAAAAGACAAATTTTCAAAAAAATGCATCAATATTCAACCAAAGAGTTCATCTTTCAACTAAAAAAGATAATTAGTTGAATCAATCTAGAAAAGAAGAATTTTTAACAAAATAGTTGTATCCTCAACCAAAATGATGAATTTTCAAGAAACAAGATTAATTTTCAACTTCAATTGTTGACTGCACAACTTTGGTCTATTAATTTTTTGTCGTACCATATATCGTTTTTCAAAAAATTTAATTTTTTATTTTCAATGTTATTTTTTACGATTACAACAAAAACTACGCGTCCTATCAAAAAATTATTAATTACAAATGTGTAGCTCTTTTATGGATGAGCAACTTTTCATAGCTAGTTATGCTGTATTTGAATGTTTTGCGCTGTAGTTGTAATGACGGTTTTTTTCACAATATTGAATGTAGATTTCCTCGAAAAACCCACACTTATATTTTTTTCCAATTTTTTGTTGAATTTGTACTAAGAATTTTATGCGGGCTAAATAACTTTCTTGGCCGGGAGGATATTTTTCATGCAATACAAATACAAATTTTTAACAAAATGGCTACATTGTAAACATAAAGATAAATTTCCAATGAAAAATATAACAGTTCATAATTAAACAAAAACATGTTTTCAATTTTGAATAAAAAAGATTGAAATTCATAAAAAAGATGAATTAAAAAAAAAATTGAAATCAGCCGAAAACGATTTTAATTTTTAACGAAGCATTTGGAATTTAAATAAAAAAAGATTTTAATTCCTATCAAAAGAGGAAATCATTTTTGATACAAAATGCAAATTTTGAATGACTGCTTATGTTTTAATTTTTTCTGCCCATTTGCTTTAATTTCATATGAATATAATTTTCCTAGGTTTCTCTAGAAAATTCAAAAATATTCTCAAAGCTGTAAGATATGTCTCTTAAAGTAAACAGAAAGTTTCAAACAAAATTTTTTCCATTTTTAAATGATTTTACCCAATTTTACGATAAATTTTAATAGTTTAAAATATATTTAAAACTTTTTGACGCTTCAAAGAATTTAAGAATTTTTGGTTTAACCAAAAAGATCAACTTTTTAACAAAAATAGAATAGGCAAATCTTCCGTTAATTAATTAAAAAAAAAAATTTAACACTTGAGTTTAATTTTCAAACAAGTAGTTTTATTTTGAACCAAAAATTATTATATAAATAATAATAATATATAACCAATAATTTTGAATTGAAAACCTTTGAATTCAACCAAAAAATGAAAATTTTTAGCAAATTAGCTGATTTTTTAAATAAAAAGATAATAAATAAAAAAAGGTAATATTTAACTTTAAATTGAAAATTGTTAAATTCAACCAAAAAATACGAATTCTTAACAAATTGTTGAATTTTCATGCCAGAGATGAATTTTCTACAAAATAGTTGAATCTTCAACCCGAAATTACGGTGTTTGTTATTTTTTAATATAAAAAAGTAAAACTTTTGAAAATTGTACTTTGCAAAGTTTTTTTTTACTAAAAAATAATGTTTCATTGATTTATTTTTTGTCCTTACAAATTCATTTCTTTGGTTTTGAAGTTAACAATTTTTGTTGAAAATTCATCTTTTTGGTTAAAAATTCATTTAATTTGTTAAAAATTTGACTAATTGGTTGAAAAAAAAATTTTTTTTATTGAAAATTATTTTTTTTTCTTACTGAAAACTTAAGTATTCCATTTTTGGTTAAAAAATTATCTTTTCTAGTTAATGATATAGTTGAAAATTCATCTATTAGCGTTTTACACAAAAAAATCGGTATTTAAAAACAAAAATTATTATTGTGTGAACAAGATTTGCAATTAGTTGTTTTAAAAAATATATCATTATATTTCAAAGGTTCATATTTTTTAACACTTTTAAATTACGTTATAGCGTTTTACACAAAAAATTGATAATTTAAAACAAAAACCATTATACTTTGATCAATATTTAGAATCTTTTAACAATTTGGGATTATGTTAGTGTTTTTCGTCGGAGATTGGCATTTTTAATTTAAAAAATCAGATTTCAAAGAAAATTCATAACTTTGAGCAATTGTAGGATGTTAGCGTTTTACACGAAAAATTGGTATTTAAAAAAAACGATATAATTTGAACAAGATTTAGAATCCTATAGTCGTTTTGAATTACTTTAGTGTTTTCGACGGATAGTGGTGTTTTTAATTTTGTTTTAATTATATTTCC
>JAABKJ010075445.1:253951547-253985838 GCA_011634705.1 Andricus grossulariae
AATAATTTTCAAACTAAAGAGATGAATTTTCAAACCAAAAGGACAGATTTTCTATTTCAAAAAATAAATTTTCAACAAAACAGTAAAATTTTTAACTAAAAAAGCTGAAATTTCAACAAGAGAGTTAAATTTCTAGCAAAACAATTACAGTTTTAACCAAATAGTACATTTTTATACCAAAACAGATGAATTCTGAATCAAAAATATGAAAGTAGACTTTTCAAGTGAAAAGAATTTTCAACAAATTATAATGAATTTTCAAACAAGAAAGATCACTCTTCGATCAAAAGATGAACTTTCAATTCGAAAGCACGAGGTTGAAAATGTATCTTTTTTGGTAGAAAATTATTCTGTTTATTCAAAATAGGTTGAAAATTCACCAATTTTGTTGAAAATTCTTTTGAATAATTTTTTAACTATAAATCATTTGTGGTTGGAATTCAAACTATTTTGTTAAAAATTCTTTTTTTTTTTGTTGCAAATTATTTTTCTTTTTTTAGTTGAAAATTCTTTTTTTTTTGGTAAAAATTATGTTTTTTGAAAATTCATCTTCTTGGTTGAAAATTGAAATACTTTGTTGAAACTTCATTTTTTTTAGTTGACAATTATTTTTATATTGAAAATTGAACTATTTTGTTGATTTGATTTTATTTGTTTGAAAGTTATTATTTTCAGCGAAAATTAAACTGTTCCTATTTTTGTTTAAAATTGATCTTTTTTAGTTGAAAATTGGTTGAAAATTTATCCTTTTTGGTAGAAAATTATTCTGCCTGTTTGAAAATGGTTGAAAATTCACCGATTTTGTTGAAAATTCTTTTTATTAATTTTTTTTAACTACATACCATTTTTGGTTGAAAATTAATCTGTTTTGTTAAAAATTCATTTTTTTTTGTTGCAAATTATTTTTCTTTTTTTAGTTGAAAAGTAGACGTTTTGGTATTAAAAAAAATTTTTGGTGGAAAATTGAAATATTTTGTTGAAACTTGTTTTTTTTTTCAGTTGAAAATTACTTTTATACAAAATTTCTAGCCAGAAAAATGAAATTCTCTACAAAAAGTTGGAAGTTTATTCCGAACATATGAATTTTCAACAAAAAAGTTCATTTTTAACCAAACAGTTAAATTTTCAACCAAACAGTTGAATTTTCAACTAAATAGTTGAATTATCTACCAAACAGTTGAATTGCCGACCCACAAACATGAATTTTCGAAAAAAAAGTTAATTTTCAAACAAACAGTTCAATTTTCAACCCAAAAGGATGAAAATGCTACAAAAAAAATTGAATTTTCAACTCGAAAATATTAATTTTGAACAAAAAAGTTAATTTTTAACCAAATAGTTGAATTTTCTACCAAACTGTTGAAATTTCTAGATAAAATATAAATTTTTAACAAAAAAGTTCATTTTCAACCCTAAAGTTGAACTCTCAACAAAAAAAAATTAATTTTCAACCAAACAGTTACATTTTCAACAACAACAACATTGAATCTCGACTAAAAGAGATGAATTCTCAAGCCAAAAAGACAAATTTACTACAAAAAAGTTTATTTTCAACCAAACTGTAGGATTTTCATTAATAAAGTTAATTTTTAACCAAACAGTTATATTTTCAACCAAATATTTAAATTTTCTACCAAACTATTCAAAATTTCTAGCCAGAAAAATGAAATTCTCTACAAAAAGTTGGAAGTTTATTCCGAACATATGAATTTTCAACAAAACCGGTGGCGATCACCGTATCGTCATGGGCAATGATCACTTCTTCATCGCGAATGATCGCGCCAATGGTGGTACCGGGCGGCAGGCCGATATCGCGGATCGCCTTGCCAATCACTTTGCTGGACTTGGAGTCACCGTGGGCAATCGCCTCGATGGCTTCCGCTGCGCCACGGCGCAACGAGTGCACGCTGACAATGTCGCCACGGCGCACGTGGGCGAGCAAGGTACCGATGGTCGCCAACTGCGGGCTGATGGCAATGTCGATATCGCCGCCCTGGATCAGGTCCACATAGGCCGGGTTGTTGATGATGGTCATCACCTTCTTCGCCCCCAGCCGCTTGGCCAGCAAGGACGACATGATATTGGCTTCGTCATCGTTGGTCAGGGCCAGGAAGATATCCGCGTCGGCGATGTTCTCTTCCATCAGGAGATCACGGTCCGAGGCGCTGCCTTGCAGTACGACAGTGCTGTCGAGGGTGTCGGACAAATGCCGACACCGCGTCGGGCTCATCTCGATGATCTTCACCTGATAGCGGCTTTCGATGGCTTCGGCCAAACGCTCGCCAATCTGCCCACCGCCGGCGATGACGATGCGTTTGTAGCTCTCGTCGAGCCTGCGCATTTCGCTCATGACCGCACGAATGTTCGCCTTGGCGGCGATGAAAAACACTTCGTCGTCAGCCTCGATCACCGTGTCGCCCTGGGCTTGAAGATTCAACTATTTGTTTGAAAATTCATCTTTCTTGATTAAATTTCATTTATTTGGTTGAAGATTCAACTATTTTATTAATTTGGTTTTAGTTTAATTTTACCTGGTTAGAAATTCGTCTTTTGGTAGAAAATTTCTTTTTTTACAGTAAAAAAGTCATCTTTCTTGGTTGAGAATGAACTTTTTGGTTAAAAATTCGATTTTTCGGTTAGAAAATTGATCTAGTTGAAAAATTGATATTTTTGGTTGAGAATTCAACTATTTGGTTACAAATGCGTCTTTTTTAGTTGAATTTAACTGGTTGAATATTCATTCTTTTTGTTTAAAATTAATTCTTTTTGTTTTAAATTGATTTTTTCAAATTGAAGATTTGATTTTTGGTTAAAAAAAAAATTTTTTAGTTGAAGATTCAACTATTTTTTTTAATTTTTTTTCGTTTAATTCACCTGCTTGAAAATTCGTCTTTTGGTAAAAAATTCCTTTTTTTTTTTGGTAGGAAAGTCATGTTTCTTGGTTGAAAATGATTTTTTTTGTTGAAAATTCGATTTTTTGGTGGCACTTTTTTGTTAAAAATTCAATTTTTTGGACAGAAAATTGATCTAGTTTGTTGAAAAATTGATATTTTTTGTTGAGAATTCAACTATTTGGTTACAAATTCGTAATTTTTTAGTTGAATTCGAACTGGTTGAATATTCATTCATTTTGAACCCAATAGGTGAATCCTCAACCAAAAAGATGAATGTTGAACAAAAAAAATTGATTTTTTAAACAAAAAGACGAATTTTCAACAAAATTCATAAATTTTCTACCAAATAATTAATTTTTGAATTTATACAAAATAAATTTCTGAATAAAAATGGAATAGTTAAATTTTCTGAAGAAAAAATTAATTTTTAACAAAAAGAAAACACGAATTTTCTACGAAAGAAGATCAATTTTGAACCATAGTTAAATTTTCAACCAAAAGGATTAATTGTTCACCAAGAAGATTAATGTTCTACCAAAGAAAAATTTTTTTTAACAAAATTATTGAATTTTGAAACCAGAGAGACGAATTATCTACAAAACAGTTCAATTTTCAACAAGCAAATATGATTTTTCAACCAAAATGTTCATTTTCTATCAGATAGTTAAATTTTTACACAAAAAAGTTCAATTTTCAAACAAAGGGTTGAATTTTTAAACAAAAAGGATGAATTTTCAACCAAAAAGATTAATATTCGATCGAAAAAGACGAATTCTTAATAAAATACATGAATCTTCAAGTAAAAAAAATGAATCTTCAACTAAAAAAAATGAATTTTTAATAAAAAATGAAATAGTTAATTGTCAGTTAAAAAAAATAAATTAACAACAAAAAAAACTAATTTTTAACCAAAGAGATAAATTTTCAGCTGAAATGGTAAAATTAATCTCTATTAGTTGAAAATTCAGATATTTTGTTCAAAACTCATCTCTCTGTTTGAAAATTCATCTCTTTTGGTAGAAAATTCATATTTTTGCTAAAAATGCAACTTTTTTTATTGAAAATTAATATAAAATATGAATGTGAATAAAATTTGTTTGAAAAGGTTAAAAAAATGTACCAATACGAAAATCTAACTACATTTCGGTCAAACTTAATTTTAAAAAAATTTAGACTTATAGCTCAGAATTCATATCTTTTTGTTGAAAATTCTACTATTTGGTGTAACCTTCAACTATTTTGATAAAAATCCGTTTTTTTTTTGGTTACAAACTAATTTTCTTAACTGAAAATTCAACTAATCTATTTTTGGCTGAAAATTGATCACTTTTAGTTGAAAATTCAGTTACTAAATTTTTCATTGAGAATTTATCTTTTTTTTTGTTCAAAATTCAAATACTTGGCTTAAATTTGATCTACTTCGTTAAAAAAAAATTTTATTGGATAAAGATTGAGCCATTTCGTTAATGATTCGTTTTTTTTGTTGAAAATAATGTTTACAAATAAATTAAACTATTTCATAAATTTTTTTTTTTGCTAAAAATTCATCTGTTTTTTGTTTGAAATTGGTTTTTTTAGGTTGAACATTCTATTTTTTCTGTCGAAAATTTCGCTTTTCGATTGAAAATATACATCTTGGATCATATTTTAGTTGAAATTTCGTATTTTTTATTAGAAAATTAATTTTCTTGTTTAAAATTCTGATCGAAGTTTCAGCTTATTGATTAAAATCTTTTTTTTTTTTTTTTTTTTGGTTGAAGATTTTTGTATAAGAAATCCTTTCTTTAGTTGAAGATTCAACTTTTTTGTTGTTATTTTGTGAAGAAATCGTCTTTTTGGTAAAAAATTAAACTTTTTGGTTGAAAATTTTAATACCTGATTGAAAGTAGAAATACTTTGTTAAAACTTCTTTTTTTTTGGTTTTTGAAGATTTATCATATTTTAGTCGAAAATTCATTTTTTTGGGCAAAAAATTAACCTTCTTGTTTAAAAATTCATTTGTTTGATCGAAAATTAAACTTATTGTTTTTTATTTTTATTTTTTTTTGGTTGAAGATTCGTCATTTTAGTGAAATTTCATTTTTTTTGTTGAAAATTTAATAATTTGGTTGAAAGGTTGTTTTTCGGTAAACAATTATTCTTCTTGGTTGAAAATTCATTTGTTTGATCGAAGATTAAACTTATTGTTTTTTTGGTTGAAGATTTTTGTATAAAAATTATTTTTTTTTGTGGCAATTTAATTTTTTTGTTGAAAATGGTATTTTGTGGAAAAATGGTCTTTTTGTTAAAAAAAATAAAATTTTTGGTTGACAATTTTAATACTTGATTGAAAGTAGAAATACAATAAAAAAGACGAATTTTCAACATAATAGTTTAATTTTCAATTAAAAAGAGAATAGTCACATGTCCAGTTAAAAAAATAATAAGTTTTTAAGCAAATAAAATAAATTTTCAACGAAATAGTTAATTTTTTAATTAAAAAGATGAATAAGTCGCCAAGAAGATTAATATTCTACCACAAAATACATAGTTTCAACAAAATACAGAAATTTTCAACCAAATAGTTGAATTTTCAACTGAAGAAGATAATGTGGATTTGCGGCAAAAAAATCAATTTTCTACTCGAATATTAAAATTTTCAGTTTAAAAAATTAATTTTCAAGAAAGTAGTTACATTTTTTAAGAGAGATGAATTTTCAATTAAAATTATGAATCATCAACCAAAAAAATAAATAATTTTCAACAAAATAATTCCACTTTCAACTATTATGTAGTAGAATTTTGAAACAAAAAAAAATTTTCAGTCGCTATTCACGATCCATAACAAAATTTTGGAAAACAAACCGATTTTTCACCTAAAGAAAGTGTAATTAGTGCGCGAGTAGCGCGCTCAATGTTCTAGTTAGATAAAAACTTTTTCGAACTTTTTTGTTAATTTTTAAAAAATTTTCGTTAATTCATCTCGTTTGATTAAAAACTCTATTATTCGATTAAAAAATTCGTCTTCATTCGTCTTTGTTATCAAAAATTAAACTACTTTGTTAAAAAATACACCAGATTTCAATCATTTCAGAAAATCTTAAAGATTTTACACGATTTCAAATTTCTTCAGAAGATTTCACAGATTTCGCAAAGATTTCAAATAGTCCAGTTATTTCAAATGAATACAACAAATTTCAAAAATGCTTCACAAATATTTTAAAGAATTCATAAAGATTAAAACAGATTTCAAGAATTTCAAAAATTTCAAAAACGGTGCACCAGATGTCAAAGATTTCAAAAGATTTTAAATTATTTAGAAGATTTCACAGTGATTTCAAATATTCCAGTTCTTTTCAATGAATTCAACAAATTTCAGAGAGATTTCACAAATATTTCAAAGATTTCAAAAAGGGTACACCAGATTTCAAAGATTTCAAAACATGTCAAAGATTTTAAAGAATGTCAAAAGGTTTAAAAAATTCCAGATTTCAAAAAGGATAAAATACACCAGATTTTAAAGATTTAAAAAAATGTAAAAGATTTTAAACGATTTCAAATTTTGGATTTCAAAGGGTTTCGACACATTTAGAAATATTTCATAAGATTTCAATGATTTAAAACGAACACAAACGATTTCACTAACTAAAATTTGAGAAATCTTTGACAAATATTTCAAAAATTTCAGATTACAAAAACAATACTTCAAAGATTTCAACAAAATTTTAAGATTTTAAACGATTTCAAATTTGTTTGGAAGATTTCGATAGTTTTTATAGTAGAATTAAGATTTCAAAGAAGAAATATTTCTGAATTATAATGGAAAATTTTTTACATTGTTCTTTGCGAATTTATACCTTTTTAGTTAAAAATTCAACTACTTGTTTAAAAGTTAAACTTTTTTGTTAAAAATTAATTTTGTTTGTTTGAAAATTCATCTTTGTTAAAAGTCAATTTTTTAAATTGAAAATTGAACTATTAAAGCAGAAAATTTAACTATTTTCCTGAAAATCGTTTGTTTTTTTTTGGTTAAGAATGAGGTATTTAACAAAAAATTTAACTATTTTATTTTTGGTTGAGAGTTTATCTTTTTTGGATGAAAATTCAACTATTTGGTTGAAAATTATATTTTTTATTCAAGAATGAAACTACTTGTTTTAAAATGTATGTACTTTGTGGAAAATTCATCTTTTTTTGTAGAAAATGATTATTTATGGTTGAAAAATCATCTTTTTGGTATAAAATTCTACTATTCTAGTTAAAGATTCATCATTTCAGTTGAAAATTCACCAGTTTGGTTGAGAATTAATTTTGTCAACTAAAAATTCAACTGTTACATTTTTGGTTGAAAATTGATCTTCTCTAGTTCAAAATTCAACAAATTGAATAAAATTTTCTTTTTTTTAATTGAAAATTCAACTGTTTTGTTCAAAATCCACGTATTTTTATTAAAAACCCGATTTTTTCGGTTACTTTTAACTCTTTATACCACTCGCTCGCTTGTATTTTTGACATTGTCGAGCGCGGTTTGTTGAAATGGGAAATTCTGGGTGCTTTTTGATCATAAGGTATATCACAAAAGTATGTTTGAAAATTGAGGTAATTACAAACCTCCCCCTATAAAGAATGAATTATTGTTTAAAGATTTTAAATCTTTTTCAAATTAGAGTGCTTTTCATTTAAAAATCAACATTTACATTGCTTATTTTGGATTAATCCGTTTCGGTTGAGGACTCATCTATTTTTTTGAAAACTCGTCTTTTTTGGTTTTTATGAAACATCCATTCAGCACATCTTCCGGATGTCAATTTTCCACATTCGTTGTCGAGAAGATTTTTTTGATTATGTGTTGCCTTATCATCAAATCGGTTTTCATAATTTAGACAAGAAATTCTGTAAGACAGTCAAGTAGTTCCCGGGTTTGGTTGAAAGTTGAACTTCTTTGATAAAAATTCATTTTTTTGTTCAGGATTCATCTCTTTGTTTAAAAATTTAATTACTGTGTTACTGTGATGGTGATTAAAAATTTACTGGAACTTCGTTGGCTCATAAGGATGAAATTTATCTTTCCAATTCTGTTAACATATTTCCTAGAATTCATAATCGCTTTCCAAGTTTAAAATAATACTGGATTTCTCTTTAAAACCTAAGACACTATATAAACTGTGGATTACGTGACAATTTTTTCGGAAATATTGGATGCGCACTTTAAAAAAAATTATTCAGAAATCATTAAAAAATCATCAGATAATGCCGGTACTTCTAGTGTTAAAGTAGTAATCCTCACTATTACAATTAGTCAGTTTTACTATTTAAAGTAGTAGTCCTTACTATTAAAATTAGCGAGTTTCACTATTTAAATTAGAAGTCCTTACTATTAAAACTAGAAAATTTTACTATTAAAATTAATGGCTCGTGGACTATTGTGAAGTTAGTACTTTTCAATATTGAAAATATAGTAGATTTTACTATAATTTCTAATTAGTGGACGCGAGAGGTCATGCATTACCTTCGGGATGTTGGAGAAAAACTACTATAATTTCAGTATTTAAGAGTACAGACTTGCAGTAGTAGTAAGTCTATTTGAAAATTTAGATCGATGCGATAGTCTTCACAGTCTTCACTAGTACTGCACTGCACAATACATAAAAAGGTTAAGATAAAAATGGCGACGATCCAGAACATGACGCGATATTTCAGTGCGAATGTTGGCAGCACTGTTCAGGTTTCAGTTCTGCCAATGTCGCCAAGGAGGGAAACATGTAACTTTTGCTACTTTTATTCATTGGAAAATAAATTTGTGGTAAATGTGACTACTTTATTTTGTTGTGACTAGAATTACTATCGTTACTGAAATAACTGGTTGGTTACTTTTACTAACTCTTTTATTGAAAATTCGTATTTAACTATTTTTTGTTGTTGGAAATTTAGTCATTTTCTTGAAAATTAAACTATTTTGTTAAATGCATATTTTTGGGATGAAAATTCAAGTGTTTTATTGAAAACTCGTCCTTTTGGATTGATAATTCATTCTTTATTGTAGAAAAATCACCTTTCTATTGGTTGAAAACTAACTCATTTTTTGAAAATTCAAATGGCTTTGAAAAAATTCGTCTACTATGTGGTTACAAATTCAACTATTTTGTTTAAAATTTACTTATTTGGTTGAAAACTTAACTTCTTGTTAAAATTTCATATTTTTCAGTTGAAAATTTAACTACTGGTATTAAAGTTGAACTACTTTTTTAAAAAGTATTTTGTTCAATTCAGCTCTTTGGTTTAAAATTAATTACTTTTTGAGCATTATTTTTTTGTAAAAATCACCTTTTTATCTGAAAATTTGACTATTCCATTTTTGTTGAAAATCCTTTTTGGAAAAATCCTTTTATAAGTTGAAAATTCAACTACCTGCTGAAAAATTAATATATTTTGTTGAAAATTCATCTATTCGAACATAAGATTGATCCTGTTTTTTGAAAGTTCTTCGTCTTGGTTGGTGATTTAACTCTTTTATTGAAAATTCGTATTTAACTATTTTTTGTTGTTGGAAATTTAGTCATTTTCTTGAAAATTAAACTATCATCACTTGCCGTAGGTCAATGAATGAGCAATGTAGAGACATATATCGTCAATGTTATAAAAGAGAATTTTCCCTTAAAAATGAAACATTTGCTCCAGATAGCATTTGCAGTGCTTGTTACACTATGCTTTTACGTTGGAATAAAGTGAAAAGCAATAAAATGTTAAAATACTCCTCACCGGTAATATGGTGAATACCTCAATCAGAAAAAGAATGTTATTTTTGCAGCACAAAAGTTAAAGAATTCAACGTTAAAAACAAATCAAGAATATCTTATTAGTTACGTTCAAATCAATCGATACTTTGCCTGACTACAAAATTTATCAAAATTTCTATAGTTATGGAACCGCACTGTACTGATTGTTGACTTTTGGAATCAATAAGCAATATTGGTGTAGGCACTAATTGTTTGCAATTGCCAATCAACAATTCCAGTAAATAGTTTTCTAAATTCTAAAAACTTCTACTTTATTTAAAATTAAAATCTGAAATAAAGCATAACTCTTGCGGAACGGTTTGACTGTTGCGGTCGATCATGGGAATAATCTCCTGAAGTTTAGCCCGTCGACACTTCACATTCGAAGATCAGGCGGTAGGTTTAAGGTCATTACATTTTATGTCATCAACCATGTTTAAAATTAATAAACTTGAGTTGGTTCTTGGAACCAATTAAATTCAAGTTTTAAACTTTATTCATCGACATTCTAACTACTTTTTTGAAAATTCATGTATTTGGTTGAAAAATTCATCTTTTTGTTAGAAAACTAATTTTCTTTGTTAAAAATACGTCTTTTTCGTAGAAAACTAATTTTCTTGGTTGAAAATTCGTCTTTTTGGTTTTAAAATTCAACTCTTTGGTTGGAATTTTTTTTTTTAATTATCTTTTTTATTTGTAGACTCTACTATTTGTTTGAAAATTCATTTATTTTGTTGAATTCATTTTTTTTAATTAATCTTTTTTAGTTGAAAATTCAACTATTTTGTTGAAAATTCATGTATTTGGTGGAAAATTCATCTTTTTGGTTTTAAAATTCAACTCTTTTGTTGGAAATCCTTTTTTTTTTAATTTATGTTTTTTAGTTGAAAATTCAACTATTTTATTGGAAATTCGCCTTTTTGGTTTTAAAATTCAACTCTTTGTTTGGAAATTCATTTTTGCTGTTATTGAAAATGATCTTTTTTAGTTGAGAATTTAACTATTTTATTGAAAATTAGTCTTTTTGGTAGGAAACTTATTTTCTTGGTTGAAAATTCGTCTTTTTGGTTTTATAATTCAACTCTTTGGTTGTGAATTAATTTTTTTTGCAATTATCTTTTTTAGTCAAAATTCTAACTACTTTTTTGAAAATTCATGTATTTGGTTGAAAAATTCATCTTTTTGTTAGAAAACTAATTTTCTTTGTGTGCCTTTGTGTTGCAATAGTATTGAGCAATTCAAGATAGCGTTTGGGATGTTTGTCATATTCCTTACACGCATAATTATAATCTGCCAACGTAGCACAAGATAGCACTTTGTGAAACGTGTCATGGCAGACCCTCCCAAGCGCCATATGTTTGCTTTCCTTGAGGCTTTCAATCACTATCTCTCAATTTCGAATTGTATTCTCCACTCTCTTCAATAAGAGATTGCGAATGGAAATCTTCTTCTGAAGATAATTTTGGAATTTCAAAGAAGAAAATATCCTAGTAGCGCACTATATTATTAGTTTTTCAAATTGAAAAGGCCCAATTATTTCCCGTGTCGTTTAAAATCTTCTGGTCAAAGCATTTTGGTGGATGAATGGGGAACAAAATTAAACTTACTTCGAAAAGGGTAACATTATTTGACTCACCATTATTTTGATCAGATGTGGCCAAAATTTCGTTCGGCAATACGGCAAAAAGTATCAAGAAAACCAAATACGACAGTTTGCTCATTTTGATGAGGAGCTATGTACTCACAGAATGGAACTGATGATAAAGGAAAAATGTTCGACTTTTATAAAGAAACCTTGTATATAATGCGGCTCTAATGCCATCTTGCATTAAAATCTTACAAATAAAAATAGATAACAATTAGCCTTCGCACACTTTTTTCCGGAAAATCGAGGCAACAGTGTGATTTCTGCGGTCGATATACTGGTTATCGTGCGAGGCCAGCATCTGGATGCGATCTTCGGAGTAATGCAGCAAGGCCTGATGATGGTGGATTTATAGTGTAAGAAAACTGGACTATCGGTCAATTCGAGTAAGACAGACGCTGTTGCTTTCACCAGAAGGTATAAGTGGGGAACCACGAGTACACTGAAACTTGGAGGACAACAACTGAAAATCAAGGAACAAGCTAAATATTTAGGATTCATTCTGGATAAGATGTTATGGAACGAGCACCTGGAAAACAAGTGAAGGAAGCTAGCAGCGACCTTATGGCTCTGTGGGAAAGCCATAGGGAAAAGCTGGGGCATGAAACCCGAGACATTTCTGTGGCTCTAGACAGCGATCTTGCAACCAAGACTAACCTATGCGGCGGTGGTCTGGTGGAGCAGGGTCTATCTGTCCACTGTGATGTCTCGACTGGAAAGGATCAGGGGACTGATTTTCAAAGGTGTCACTGGTGCCTCAAAGTTTACACCTACGATGACATTGGGGGCACTAATAGGTTTGAAGCACCTCCATCTCAACGTCAAGGCCGTGGCTGCGGTGGAAACCTGGAGACTAAATTTGGTAAATGACAGAAGAATGTCGATAGCAGTGAAGATCCCAGTCGATATCGCGAGGAGGCCGACCCTGAACATGCCCAGGGACAAAATGGCCACTCGCTACCTCTTAATTTGCAGAACCTTTAATAAAATTGTTGGGGAAGACTGGGTGACGTGTGCCCACTGGACAATCTCGAATTTCACCTGAAGTCAAAATATCAACTTCGCCGCTTATCATATTTACTTTAATTCTTGATTAAGCTTTACTTGTCCTAAAGATTGCACGAAGAAACCCGCTTTACTCTAATATTGCAAAAATGTCACCATTTGATGCTGATAATACAATTTGTTCTTGATTTGGCACGGGAATAAGGTTATTTTCTGGTCGCACTCTAATTTGTTTATCAGTAGGAAAAACGTATCTTCGAAATTCGAATCGTAGGTTCTGATTTTTTTGGGGAATGAGCCAAATGTATCCAAGTTGTCCAAGTGTATATCCAAGTACAATAGGTGAAGGCGGCCACCCTGGAGGCGATCTGGCTTCGGTATGAATAGGAGGCTCCTGAGGTGAAGTCCGGTCAGGTGAATGTTGTTCGTCAGAAGGAGAAGAACCAGGTTTACGTTCGCTAGTAGGATTCGATTGGGATTGTTGTGAATCGTTATCTGCTAAAGTTTTAATAAAATTGTTGGGGAAGATGGGGTGACTTCTGCCCACTGGGCAATCTCGCATTTCATCTGGGGTCAAATTATCAACTGCGCCGCTTATCATGTTCACTTTGATTCTCGACTTAGCTTTATGTGTCGTATATAGTCCACGAAGAATCCCGCTGTGGGTAGAAAAATGCCTCCTTTGGATTGAAAAGTAATCTCTTTTGGTTAAAACTTCATCATTCTTGGTTGAAAATTAAATTTTTTGTTTCGGTTCAGGATTCGCTTCTTTTGTTTAAAAATACGACTGCTTGGTTGAAAAATTTCCATATTTTGTTGAAAACTTAGTTATTTTGTCAAAAAGTCATCTTCTTTGATTGAAAATTCATCTTGGTTGAAAATGACCTTTTTTGTTTCGGTTCAGAATTTATCTCTTTTGTTTGAAAATTCTACCATTTGGTTGAAAATGTTTCATATTTTGTTGACAAATTAATTATTTTTGTGAAAATTAAAGTATTTTGTTAAAGTCATATTTTTGGCTAACTAATTCAACTGTTTTGTTGAAAATTCGTATATCTGGATATAAAATTCACCCTTTGGATTGAAAAGTAATCTTTTTTGATTGAAAATTCATTTTTCTTGTCTGTTAATGTACTTTTTTGTTTTGTTTCGGAATTCATCGCTTTTGTTCAAAAATTGTACTATTTGGTTGAAAATTTCCTATATTTTGTTGAAAATTCAACTATTTTGTAAAAAGTCATAATTTTTTGTTGAGAATTCAAGTGTTTTGTTTTAAATTCGTCTTTCTGGGTAGAAAAATGCCTCCTTTGGATTGAAAAGTAATCTCTTTTGGTTAAAACTTCATCATTCTTGGTTGAAAATTAAATCAATATTAAAAATAACGCAACTTTGTTCAACTTATTAAAATAAAATCATATCGCAAGGACTGAGTAGAGTCATGCATAATTCATGAGGTGAGAACTATAGTATATATTATATAATATGATTGAGCAGCAGAATAACCACTTTTATTGATATTCTTTCCAGACTCTATTTAAATTTGTCTGACATGATTATATAATTCAAAATGTGTGTCTACTGATAAGGAATATGTCGGAATTAAAATAATTAGTGATTGCGTAGTTGATTACAAAAAAAAAATCGTAAATAAAATGAACTTTTTTAATTCAAGTATGCACAATATTCTTAAATTCTATACACTCAGTGGTTTCAAATTTTTCATATATTTCTTAGAGACACAGGCTATTCAAAATTTTTATCAGATCTATTCTGAATATTCTTTGGATCTTTTATCTTCATCTGAACATTTATCCACAGTTTTTATCTATTACTTGAACATTTATCTGAAGTCTTAGCTGTTATTCGCAAAGTACCTGTAGTTTTTTCTATTATTTGAATATTCATCTTTTATCACACTTCATTATAAAATACAATTGCGGCCTAATAGCTAAGATTATCATTAGCGACCATTTTTTGGTTTTGATTGAATTATAAAATCAAAAAGAGAAAGTATTCTATCAATTCTGTGGATTACATAAAAACAAAATTTTCAATATGACTCTGTTAGGTTGAAAATTCACGTATTTTGTTGGAAAATCCTCTTTTTTGGTAGTAAATTATCTTTCTGTTTAAAAATTAATCTTTGTGTTTAAAAATTAATCTTTTTGTTTAAAAATTAATATTTTGTTAAAAATTTATTCTTTTGGTTTAAAATTCATCTATTCCAGTTCAAGATTCATCATTTTAGTTCAAAATTCATCACTTTGGTCGAAATTTTTTTTTCGTGAAAAATTAATATTTTTAAGTGAAAATTCAACTATTCCATTTTTGGTTAAAAATTGATCTTTTTTAGTTAAAAATTCAACTATATGGTTGAAAATTCACGTCTTTTTATGGAAAATCGTCTTTTTGGTAGTAAATGATCTTTCTGCTTAAAAATTAATCTTTTGTTAAAACTCTTTTGTTAAAAATTTATTATTTTGTTTTAAAATTCATCTATTCCAGTTCAATATTCATCATTTTATTTCAAAATTCATGACTTTAGTTGAAATTTTCTTTTTCGTGAAAAATTAATATTTTTTACTGAAAATTTAACTATTCCATTTTCGGTTGAAAATTGATCTTTTTTAGTTAAAAATTCAACTATTTGGTTGAAAATGCATTTTTTTTGTATTTGAAAACTCAACTATAAGGTTGAAAATTCACGTATTTTGTTGGAAAATCCTCTTTTTTGGTAGTAAATTATCTTTCTGTTTAAAAATTAATCTTATCAAGGAATGCTCTGAGAGGGAAACAAGACTCAATAAAAATGCCTTTAAAGATAATATAAAACATGATCGACAATTTCTAAACATTCTTAAAGAGCAAGGGGATGTACAAAAATTGCATTTAAACATTTACTCAGTTCTTTTTCAAGATCAACCAGACCCTTGGTTTTTTAATATTTCTCATGTAATTATCCCATACAGATTTATTGACATTTTGAGATTGGGTGATGGTTTTAGCAATGAATTAGGGGGAAAACACTATATTCAATTACTTGAAATCATTGAAGACATTGAATCCATATCAAAAAAATACCTGAGAATAAAATTGATGAATTCAGATCACATTTTATGGGTTTACCTAATGATTTTTTTGCATAATGGTAATCCAAAAACTCCGTAGAAAAGGAATTAAATGAGGGTTTAATGGAATCAAAGATTTTCTTTAAAAATCATCCGGAAAAAATTATCACAAAATCAGATGAAGGAAATATTATAGTAGCGATTCATAAGGATGTTTATATTCAAAAAATTTTGCATATCTTCAATGATGAAGATAGTTTTCAATTGATTTCTAGTAATCTCACGAAATTGCTTCAAAAGGGGACTTTTAAAATTTTAGACAGAATAAGGAATAATAAACATTCAGGTAATAATATTGAAAGATGTGATATTGATACAACGAGTACTAATCCCTCTTCAGCCTATCAAACAAAAAGACTTGAAACGAGTGGAATATGTTTCGAAAAATGAGTGTAATCGGTCAATAAAGACAATAGTTCAACAAAGGAAAAAAAAAGGAGAAGACATTTTCCTTTTGTATTCTCTTTCACTAATTTCACATCTTTCTTGATCCACCCTTTTCCCCTCTTACTCGTATTCTGCTTAACTGAAAACTGAATCAAAAGAACTGCATCAGAAACTTCAACTATTTGGGTTGCAACTCAATTTTTTTGGTGAAAAAGTCCAGCATTATATTTTTGGTTGAGAATTACGCTTTTTCGCTGAAATGGAGCAACCCAAGGACGACCGCCTCCTGCGTTTTCCCCGCGAGTGTTTCAGCATTTTGTTAAAATGCAGGGATGATTTTCATGCAATTAACCAGTGAAACGTGGGCAAACGTGGTCGGAAACATGATTTGTGGTTCAAAGTCAAGGAAAACTAAGTCAGGCCTCGTGTGCGCAACAAAAACAATATTTTTGTGATAAAGAACTCTTAATGCCGCTATTGTGCCTTTGGATGTAGGTCGTTCCCGAATGAGTTATACAACTAGATAGTATGTGTACTAGATGCTCGTGGTGTGCAACACACGCTCTGCAGCTATCGTCAGGAATGTCTGGGGTCAAAATGTGGCGACGGTATGCTAGAGTGAAAATGACACCGTCTTGACATGCCAAAATGAAACCCTTTTTTTGAAGATTCATCTTTAATGGAAGAAAATTAATCTTCTTATTTAAAAATTCAACTATTTGGTTAAAAGTGTATATATTTGATTAAGAATTCATCTTTTTTGGTAGAAAATTAATCTTCTGTGTTAACAATTCATCTTTTTGGTTAAAAATTAATCTTTTTGGTTGAAAATTTAATTATTTGGTTGAAAATTCAACTGTTTTATAGAAAGCTCATATTTTTAGTTAAAAATGCAACTGTTTTGTTGAAAATTTATGTATTTTGTTGAAAATTAGTCTTTTATGGTAGAAAATTAATCGTCTGGGTTGAAAATTTAACTATTTGGTTAAAAATTTATGTTTTTTTTTTAAATTTGTCTTTTAAGGTTCAAAATTATTCTTTTTGGTAGAAAATTCAACTAGTTGGCTACAATTTTATGTATTTTTATAAAAAATTGTCTTTTATGGTAGAAAATTAATCTTCTTGGTTGAAAATTCATTTATTTGGTTAAAAATTGATGTATTTTGTCAAAAATTTGTCTTTTATGGTAGAAAATTTAATTATTTGGTTGGGAATTCAACTATTTTGTAGAAAGCTCATACTTTTTGTTAAAAATGCAACTGTTTGGTTAAAAATGTATGCGATTTTTTGAAGATTCATCTTTAATGGAAGAAAATTAATCTTCTTATTTAAAAATTCAACTATTTGGTTAAAAGTGTATCATCATTTTGAATGAAAATTAATTTTTCTGTGTTGTAAGTTAATTTTTTTACTGAATAATTTTTATCTTTTTTAGTTTAAAATTAATTATTTGGTTGAGAATTCATGTATTTTCTTTTAAAATCATCTTTTTCGTAGAAAATTAATTTTCCTGTTTGAAAATTAATCTTTTTGGTTAAAAATTCAAGTATTCCAGTTAAATATTCATAATTTTAGTTGAAAATTCATCTTGTTGGTTTAAAATTCATCTATTCCAGTTAAGGATTCCTATTTTCAGTTGAAAATTCATCATTTTCGTTGAATTTTTTTTTCGTTTTGTTGCAAATTTGTTTTATTTTTTGTTGAAATTTTTTTTTTTCTATAAAGTGCAAAATATAATAGTTGAATATTTCATAATTTTCAAAAAAATCCATTTTGTAGAAAATTTGTTACATTTTTGGTTGAAAATGATTTTTTTTTCAAAATAAAAATATAATATTTGAATATTTCATAATTTTACTTAAATATTCATCCTTTTGGTTGAAAATTATTTTTTTTTTACTGAAAATATAATAGTGGAATATTTTATAATTTTAGTTAAATATTCATCTTTTTGGTTGAAATTTTAATTATTCTAGTTAAAGATTCATCATTTTGAATGAAAATTAATTTTTCTGTGTTGTAAGTTAATTTTTTTACTGAATAATTTTTATCTTTTTTAGTTGATTTTATCATTGACTGATGTAAATTTAGAGTGTACTTTCTAAGATTTCTTGTTTGTTAAATAAACGCAATGTTTTTATTATCATAATAATTAATATTTTTCTCATATTTTTATATTTGAAATTAATTATATAAATTAGTTTTGGAAAATAAAATAAATTAGTTGCATATTTCTATGTTTATTTATTAAGACTATATGTTTCAAAATAATTCACATGCTGCAAAACATTATAATAAAAATAAAATATTACTTGAAAATTATTCCCCCAGACACAAGCATATAATATTCCAGGGACATGATATTTTCAATAAATTTGCATTGTATAAACAATTAAAGTTTGTTTGAAAATTTACAGTTATTGTTAGAAAACAAATTAGTACTTACAAATATTAAAATCTGTCGAAAATTTAATGAGATAAAATGTTTCTTCTGCCTTTTTTGGGCAAACTATATACTTGAACAAACACGCATTATTTAAATAATTGTGAAATTATTTAAACAAATTATTTTATTGTTATAATTGATTGAAGAACTCATAACGTCTAGAAAGTACGTTAATTTAGCGACTAAACTGAAAAAAATTGTTAAAACGAATTAAAATTGTTTAAAAAATTGAAAAATTAGTTAAAATATGACTCAGTATTCTTAAATGACCGATTATTGATTATTTATAATAAAAAATTTTCAAAAAACGTTAATAAAGGGGGATGGGATGGGGCATGGGAGGGGGATGTGGTGTGGAATGTAATGGGGGATGAACTGTTGTGTGGGACGAAATGTGATAAGGAATGGAATGGGGAATGGCTTGGGGGTTGGGATGAAGGATGGGATAGGGTGGAATTATATGGAGTAGGATGGGATGTGGAATGTGATCGGGGATGGAATGTGATGGAGGACGAAATATGATGAAGGGATTGAATGAGGAATAGGAAGGGAGATGGGATGGGATGTGATGAGATGGGATGTGATGGGATGGGGTTGGATGGGATTGAATGGGGTGGGATGGGATGATATAGGGTGGGGTAGAGTGAAGTGGGATGGGATGGGGTGAAGTAGGGTGTGATGGGGTTGGGTAGAGTGAGATAGAATGGGATGAGATGGGATGGGATGTGAAATTTGATGAGATATGGAATGAGATGAGGGACAAAATGTGATGGGGAATGGGATGAGGGATGAGGGATGGGTTGGGATGCGGAATGTGATAGAATGTTGAATGTGATGAGCGATGGAATGGGGGATAGGATGGGGAATGAGGTGGGGGTGCGATGTGGAAAGTGATCAGGGATGGAATGTGATTAGGGAAAAAATATTATGGGGGGATGGAATGGGGAATGGGATGGTTTGGGATGGGATGTGGATGGGATGGGATGGAATGGGATGGGATGGAATGGGATGGGATAGGATCTTTTTGACTTGAAAATTGCACAATTTAGTATAAAATTCAATTATTTGGTATAAAATTAAACATTTTTGTATATAAATCGTTTTTTTTTATTGAAAATTAATTCTCCTTAATGAAAATTATATTAAATCATGTTTACTTAAAAATTTATCTTTCTTAGCTTATAAGTTCAACTATCTAGTTCAAAATTTTTAGAAACGAAAAAAATACAGACTAATAATTTAAGGAAATAAAATTTGGACTAACATCACATACATTGTTCAAAATATTTAAATGAAAATTTATGTAATTTGTTGAAAATTCTTATTTTTAGGTAGAAAATCAATTTTTTTTGTTAAAAATGCAATTTTGAGGATCCTAATCAGCCATTGAGACAATTTATAGCCAATCAGCAAATAAGTTAAAAAATATTTTTCAATAAAAAGTAAAGAAATAGTAAAATTAGCCAAGAAATGTGAGAAAATAGTGTCTTTAGTGTAATTTTGTTCGAAATAGTAATAAAATAGTGTAATCGTTCAAAAAAAGTGTAAAGTAGTGTTAATAGTGTGATGAGTCCGAGAGCTACATTTCGATCCAGTAAATAGGCCCTCTTCTGGCGTAGGTTATCTTGCTGGAGTTCACCTCCATCTAATAAAATAGAGGTTGTTTTAAAAACCGTGAATTAAAACAGTAAAGTTTCTTGGTGGCCTCACAGGTCCCAATTCATAAATTTTCTACCAAGAAGATAAATTTTCTACAAAAAGAGGAATTTTCTACAAAAAGAGGAATTTTCAATAACATGCATGAATTTTCAACTGAAAATGTCAATTTTCAACTAAAATTATGAATCTTAAAAAATTAATTTTCGACAAAAAAGTTCGATCCAAAAGATGAGTTTTTATTCTAGTAGATCAATTTTCTAAAAATGGAATAGTTAAATTTTCAACAAAATACATGATAGAATAATAAAATAATAATAATAAATACATAATCAAGCAATCGAATTTTCAACAATAATGATGAATTTGTAAACAGATAGTTACATTTTCAAACAAAAATATAAATTTTCCACCAAGAAGATACATTTTCTGCAAAAAGAGGAATTTTTAACAAAATACATGAATTTTCAACTGAAAATATCAATTTTCAACTAAAATTATGAATCTTAAAAAAATTAATTTTCAACAAAAAATTTCCATCCAAAAGATGAATTTTTATTCTAGAAGATTAATTTTCTAAAAATGGAATTGCTAAATTTTCAAGAAAAAACAATGATTTTAAAGCAAACAGTTGAATTTTCAACAAAAATGATAAATTTTTAAGCAAATAGTTACATTTTCAAACAAAAAAATAAATTTTCTACCAAGAAGATAAATTTTCTACAAAAAGAGGAATTTTCTACAAAAAGAGGAATTTTCAATAACATGGGTATTCATGAGTGGGACACATCCTTCCTTTTATTTCTCGTTTCTCATCTTATTATTCTGGACGAATTAGTCTAGAGCTTACAATTTTGATCGGATTTGAACATTTAAAAAAAAATAAAATTTAAATAAAGTTCAAAAAGATTTATCCAGGTCGATTTTTTAATTTTTTATTTAACAACAAAGTTGACATTAAAAATTTTTTTTATAAGCTCCTTGAGGATTAAAAATACTTGGAGATTTAACTTTTTAATTTTTATTGCAGGATATGTGTGGATACAATGCTCAGCAGCCATTGTTTTGAAGTCCAAAGTAATTGTTAATGTTGAATACAAATTTAATAAACAAATACACATCTCAGCTTTTTCATGCTCTGAAGTCTTCGTTCCTTCAACAAAATAAATAAAAAATTTGACGTGAATAAATAATATGCACGATTTTTCGAAATTTTATAACAATTTTTAATTGTTTAAATAAATTTGATAAACAAATACAAATTTTCGTTAATTTTTAACCGGAAAATTTAGTTTTTCCGAGATACTCAATTTTCAATTGCTTAAAAAAATCCGTCGCTCGTAATGCTTTACCAACAAATAATAATTTTTCATGGTACGAACATTTTTATAAACAAATTCACAACTTGACTACTTGACATTAAGGGGATGTTTTTTTACGCAATCAACTACCAGTGACTCAGATTATACTCAACTACTTTATTGAAAATTCGTTTTTGTTGTTGTTAAATTAAAATGTTTTTTTAATATCAAATTTAACTGTTTTGTTGAAAATTCTTTTTTTTTCAGTTGAAAATTACGTTTTTTAGCTAAAAATTTAATTAATTGTGTTTAATTAGTTGTTGAAAATTTATATTTTCTATTTGAAATATCATGTATTTAGTTGAAAATTCATCTTTATGGTGGAAAGTCCAACTATTTTTGGTTGAAAGTTCATTATTCTCGATTGAAAAGTCTATTATTAAATTTTTCATTCAGAAATCAGCTTTTTTATCTACAAACTTTATTATTGGGTTCCAAATTGAACTATTTTTTTTGAAAATTTAACAATTTTATTAAAGACATACTTTTTGGTTCAAATTCTTCAAACTGTTTGGTTGAAAATGTATCTATTTTGTTGAAAATTCATCTTTGTTGGTTAAATCCATCTGTTTTTGACATTAAATAAAAATGTTTTTTGTTGAAATATCAACGATTACATTTTTCATTGAAAAATAATTTTTTTTTGTCACAAATTATTTTTTTACATTGAAAATTTAATTATTTTGTTGAAAATTCAAGTGTTTTGTGTAAAATTTGTTACAAAATTAAACTGTTTTATAGAAAATTAATTTTTTATTGAAAACTAACGCTCCTCAATAAAAATTTAACTACACCATTTTTGGTTAAGAGTAATTTTCTACGAAAATAGTTAAATTTTTAATCCGAAAAGACGAATATTTAACAAAAAGATAAATTTACAATAAAAAATGGAATAGATAAACTTTCAGTTAAAAAAATTAATAGTAAGCCAAAAAAACGAATTTTTAACAAAATACATGAACTTTCAAGCAAATGGTTGAATTTTCAACAAAATAGTTTAGTTTTCAACCAAAAAGATGAATTTTCAAGCAAAAATCTTAGTTTTCTACCAAAAAAACGAAATTTCAACAAAACACATGAATTTTTGACGAAGAAAAATTTTTGACAAAAATAAAATACCTACTTAAAATTTCTACGAAAATAGTTGAATTTTTAACCCGAAGAGGCTAATTTTCAACTAAAAAGATAAATTTACAATAAAAATTGAAATAGTTAAACTTTCAGTAAAAATATTAATATTCACCCCCTCCCCCCCCGAAAAAACAAATTTTCAAGCAAAATAAATTAATTTTCAACCAAATAGTTGAGTTTTCAACAAAATAGTTCAGTTTTCAAGCAAAAATCTTAATTTTCTACGAAAAAACGAAATTTCAACAAAATACATGAATTTTCGATTAAGAAAGACAAATTTTTAACAGAAATAAAATACCTGGTTTAATTTTCTACGAAAATAGTTAAATTTTTAATCCGAAAAGACGAATATTTAACAAAAAGATAAATTTACAATAAAAAAGAAAATTAGTTTCCCAGCGGAGCGAAAGGATAAGATATTTTTTTCAGAAAAAAAATTCATTGAAAATTAGTTCCTTTTTTTCATTGGTTGAAAATCAATGTTTTAACTCAAAATTTTACTGTTCCCTGTTCAATTGAAAATTTATCTTTTTTCGTTGAAAATGCAACTATTTGGTGAAGAATTCATTATTTCGTTAAAAATTCATCGTTTTTGGTAAAAAGTCTATCAAATAAGGGGCCTTTAAGGATTTCGTTAAAAAACTTCTTTTTCGGTTGAAAATTCAAAACATTTATTTGAATCATTTTTTCTTTTTTGGTCTGAAGATTCATGTATTTTTGAAAAAATAAAATAAAAGCGAAATAAGAGAAACAAATTATGTTTTATTATAGAAATTCTCAAAAGAAAAAAATGAAAATTTCACATTCCATCAAGCTTTAATTGTATTTCCAAGAATTTTTATATTTATTAGGTGTATTTAGTCATTAAATTTAAAATTCATTGTAGAAAGCTGGACTACTAGCCACTACCTTTTTTCAATCCATGAAATATTTTGATTTAAGGAATTTAAATTATCGTCTAAATAATGCAAGGTAATTTCCGCTCACTTTTTTGCAATTCAGTTAGTATAATTTCACTAGAAATTAATAAAATTTCACTACTTCACTTTTATGAAGAATGGCACATTTTGCATTTTCTCAGGGCATTTGGGAATATTCCAATTCGTCAATATTATAAACTGTTCAGGAATTTTATTAATCGGGAATTTTCGAATTCGGGAATTTTATCTTTCGGGATTTTTCAGTCATTCCGAAATACAGGACGACTGAAATTCCCCAGAAATAAAATTCCCGACACTGTAAAACTCCCGAATTGAAAAATTCACAAATAATAAAATTGCCGAAGTAGAAAATTTCTAAATTTAAACAATTAAAAAAATTGTTTCTTAATAAGTATTATTCATTCAATTATTCATTCACTAAAAATAAAACAAACAATTATTTTTATCAAAGAATTTTTGTTTAATGTTCAAAAGTTTTGAAAATTATTGTTTGAATTTAAAATAACAATAATCAAAAAATATATATTTCTGGATGTAAAATTTTATTCGAAAATGAGCATAGTATTTTAAAAAAATCAAAAAACGTTCTCCAAAGTCGAATCGTTATTTTTTTTTTTTTATAATTCAAAGATACTTCGAGATAAATCAGTGCTGAATTGAATCCTGCAAAGTTTAATTGGAAAATGTTATTAGGTTTGGAGAAAATTTAGCAAGAATTTTTTTTTCTGCGTTAGAAGTGTTCGTATTTTGAAATTTATTTTTTTATACAATTTAAAATTTAAATAATAATTTAAAAATCGGGACGACTGAAAAATCCCGAGAAATAAAATTCCCGACACTGTAACGAAAACCACCTCCTCAGTAAAAACATAAACCTGAAAAAACAAAATTCTTTTGGGCTTTCGAACGCACCAACAAACAATTTCCAAAAACCACCCTTACTGAAAATAAAACTACCCCCTATTTACAAACGCAAACTCGGTAAAAGCGAAGTACAACAGAATATTAGGATTATTTTGGGCTCTCGGATGCACGACAAAAGTTTCAAAAACCACCTCTCAATGTGAAAAAAACCACCCCCTTGCCAAAAATTAAATCTGCAATAAACAAAGTGCATAAGAATTTTGTGCTTATTTTAGGCTCCCGAATGCACAACAAAAAATTTCAAAAATCACCCCCATATGCAAAAAATCACCTCCTTAGTAAAAACTCGAACCTGAAAAAACAAAATATAAATGAAACACCTATCAATAAATTCGAATTTGATTTTTCAGGAAGCTCAAAAATCAGAGACTCTATTCACCCTATAAAATTATCAAAAAAATTATTTTTTGACAGTCTTATCTGCAGTGTATAAGGGGGTTGTTTTTTAACGTTAAGGGTTTGAGCTCAAAAATCGGTGTTGGAATTTTCAGGATCCGAAAAATCAGAAACTCCATGGACACTGTAAGATTCTCAAAAATATTATTTGTTGACAAAGTCCCATCTGCGTGCTATCTGGGGGTTATTTTTTAACGTTAAGGGTAAGAGCCTAACACTATTTACACATATATATATATATATGTTTTTGGCATCGCTAAATCCGAATCCGGGGTCCAAATAACCCAGTTGGCTCATATTTTTCCGAAAAATGCAAAACTAGACGTAAAATCGACGAAAACAGCGAGTTTTCTTGTATATTTTTGCAAAATAAAAAAGATCTTCATGTCCGGTGGACTTAACCAGCATATATATATTATTGGGGTCGCTGAATTCGAGTCCGTGGTCCAAATGACCCAGTTGGCTCTTATTTTTCCGAAAAACGCAAAAATAGACGTAAATTCGAACGAAACCAATGACTGTGAACAAAACAAATGACAGGTCGCACTCGAACTTCACGTCAGTAAAGAGGACATTGGTGCCAAGTAAGCTTCATAAATGTTTTTGACAATCTTTTCAAGCGGGCTCTTTGATGTGCCTGTACTCAGTGGCTTCCTCATTTTCATTTTTCTATTAACTCTAATAAACTATAAACTCTGAAATTAAAACACATCATGTCTTCTGAGCGCTGTTTCAATTCTAATTCATCCACTTCCACCATAGCACATGATTGCGTGGGCGATCCTCGGTGCTCGTTAAATTTCCCCACTCCATAATCAGTAAATATTGTATCATGTTCTTGTTATTTCGAAGGAACAGATTCTTAGACTTTAGTTGAGCAATGTTAACTTTTTCCATTTACTTTCCTAAAGCATGCTATATCGGTGCCGGATATTTTTTTTTAATAATTTGGCTTTTTCTTTTTTTGGTTGATAATTTATCATCTTTATTGAGAATTCATCTTTTTGATGAAAATTCAACTTTTTGGGTTGAAAATTCAACTGTCTTCTGAAAAATGTGTTTTTCTTTTATCTTAAAAGTTAAAGTATTTCATTAAAAATCTAAGTATTTTATCGAAGATATGAGTATTCTATTAAAAATTCATTTTTTTTTTGTTTAAAAATTCAACTGTTTTGTTGAAAGATCGTTTTTTTTAAAGAAATTTTTTTTTTAAATTAGCTGTCTTCTTAAAAATTAAATTATTTGGTTGAAATTGTAATGGTTTTTAGTTAAAACTTTTTTTTCGTTTGACAATTTGTCTATTTTATTGAAAGTCGAAAAGTCAACTGGTTTGTTAAAAATTTGTCTTTTTCTATTAAAAACTCAACTTTTATGGTATAAAGTCACCTTTTTGGTTGGAATAAAAAAATAAATTTAAAATTTAAAAATTTTAATCTTAAATTGTTTTGCTTTTTTCGTTTATAAAATATTTTACGATAAAACATTAAAAGATTAAGATACTGGTTTTTCAATATTAGTGATAAGGGAAAATGTAAAATTGGTCAGGGAAAAATCAGGGAAAAGTTAGGGGATTTTAAAAATAAAGTTTTTCCACTACCCTGTTTAATAAGTGAAATTTTAATATTAAATATGAATTAAACTTTTTGAAAAATCGTTTTTTTTTGTTAATAATTAATTTTGTAAACTGAAAAGTTACCGATACTATTTTTATTTCAGAAAAAAAAATATATTTTTTTAATTGAACTATTTGAATTAAAATTGATTTATTTGGTTCAGGATTCAACTATTTAGTTTTTTGATAGAAAATTGATCTTTTATGGTAGAAAAGTCATCTTTCTTGGTTGAAAATGAAATTTTTATTGAAAATTCAAATTTCGCGTTGCAAATTCAACGTGTTTGTAAAAATGTCGTCTTTTTTACTTGAAAGTTCTACTTTTTGGTTATTAATGCAACTGTTTGGCTAAAAATTATATATTTTTTGTTGGTTGAAAAATCTTCTTTTTGGGTCTCCTTTTGTAGAAAATCTTTTTAGGTTGAAAATTCAACTATTTGGTTAAAAACTAAACTACTCTTATGAAAATTTTTACTATTTGGTAGAAAATTGTAGAAAATTACCTTCTTCGTTGAAAAATCATATTTTCGGGTAAAAAATTCAATTGTTTTGTAGATAATTCAACTTTTCAGCTTCAAAATTCAACATTTTTGTTGAAAATTTGTCTTTTTTGGTAGAACATGCATTTTCTTGATAGAAAATTAATCATTTTGCTTGAGAATTTAACTATTTAGTCAATAATTAACTTTTTTTTTTTAAACTCATCATTTTAGTTTAAAATCAAAAAAATTAATTTCCAATAACAAAAAGGAATTTCAAACTAAACCAAGATCCTTTTTCTACACAAAAAAAAAGAAGAATTTTCAACAAATGACAAGAATTTTGAACTAAAAAAGATCAATTTCCAACAAAAAATAAAACAGGTTAATTTTTAGTTAAAAAAATTAGTGTCTACTAACAAAAATGGATTTCAAACTAAAATGAAGAACCTTGATCCAAAAAAATGAATCTTTAACCAAATAGTCAAATTTTCAACCAAAAAGTTGAACTTTCAACCAAAAAAATCAATTTCCTATACAAAAAGGAAAGAAGTTTTAACGAAAGACCAGAATTTTCAACTAAAAAAGATAAATTTTCGACCAAAAATAGAACAGTTTAATTTTTAGTTACAAAAATTAATTTCCATTAACAAAAATGAATTTGAAACCAAAATGATGAACCTTGAACCAAAAAAATGCATTTTAAACCAAAGAGACAAATTTTCAACCAAAAAGATGAACTTTCAACCAAAAAGATCAATTTTCTATACAAAAAAGAAAGAAGTTTTAACGAAAGACAAGAATTTTCAACTAAAAAAGATAAATTTTCGACAAAAAAAAGAACAGTCTAATTTTTAGTTACAAAAATTAATTTCCATTAACAAAAATGAATTTGAAACCAAAATGATGAACCTTGAACCAATAAATGAATTTTTAACCAAAGGGAAATATTGGTGAAATGTTTGAAAGCTTCGAAAATCTTCTGAAATCTCAGTGAATTCTTCTGAAACATTTCCGAAATCTTTTTAAACTCTTATGAAATATTTGAAATGTTTTTCAAATTATGAAAAGCTTTTGAAATTTTTTGACTATCTAAAATTTTTTTGGAAATCTTTGTTAAATTCTTGAAATCTTTGTGAAATCTTTTTGAATATTTTAGAATCTTTGAAATCTTTGTGGAATGTATGAAATATTCATGAAATTTTTTTAGATTTCCTGAAATCTTTGTGCACTTTTTTTTAATCTTCTGAAATCTTCATGAATTCCAAGGTGAAATCTTTGAAATCCTTGAAATTTTTGTGAAATATTTGTGAACCGTGTGAAATCTTAGTGAAATTCTTTTAAATTTTGTGAAATTTATAAATTTTTGAAGAAATTAATTAAATATGTGAATTTTTTAAATTATTTCTGAAAGCTTTTGCAATTTTTTAAATCTTTTGAAATCATTGAAAATTTAGTAACATGCCAAATAAAATCTTGGAAATCTTTGTGAAAAATTGGTGAAATATTTGAAATCTTCGAAAATCTTCTGAAATCTTTGTGAATTCTTTGGGAATATTTCGGAAACCTTTTTTAATCCTTATGAAATCTTTGAAATTTTTTTAAATTATAGAAAGCTTTGTTAAATTTTTAGAATGTTTGTGAAAAACTTTTTCTTACTTGGCATGCCTTAAACGGATTTTTGTTCCAAATTAAAATCTAGTTGTTCTAAATATCATTTACTTTATATAAACCATATATGTAATAATTCAATGATAATAATGAAAATTTGTAAATAATGTGAACAAAAAGCAAATATAATTTATAAAAAAAAACAAATATATCTATAAAAAATATATCTATAAAAAACATTTTCGACAAAATCTGAAATGGACAAATTTTTAGTAACAAAAATTAAATTGCAATAAAAAAAGCTAATTTTTAACCAAAGAAATATAATTTCAACCAAAAGATTCATTCAATATTAAACAAAAATAATTATTAACACAAGAGGTACTTGTCCGTCAAGGAAGTTAAATTTTTAACCAGAAGATACGTCGATTTCTACTTAAAAATTACTCGAGGCGAAAATTCACTTCTATTCTTTCTTTGCATCTTTTAAGGTATTCCAGGTGTACAATCAGGCACAACATTACACCAAAAAGTGTGTACATAAAGCAGCGTGCTTGGGACGCTATCCTTCACGCGTTGGACTACCAATACGTCGATTTCTACTTAAAAATTACCCGCGACAAAAATTCACTTCTATTTTTCCTGTGCATCTTTTCAAGTATTCCAGGTGTACAATCAAGCACAAATAGAAGACAATTTTTTTTTACATAAAGTAGCGTGCTTGGATCGCTATTCTTTTGATCTACTTTGTTGAAAACTTTATTTTTAGTTGTAAATTAATTTTTTTCAACTGAAAATTTAACTCTTCCATTTCCTACTGAAAATTTCGTTTTTAGTTAAAAATTCAAGCAATTGGTTGAAAATTCATGCATGTTTTTAAAACGTTATTTTTTTTGGTAGAAAAATAATTTTCAACTATCTTAATATATAATAATTAAATAACAATGATAAATAAATATGAGCATAATAAATAACAATAATAATAATGAAATTCAACTATTATTCCAAGTTTAGTTGAAAATTCGTTCCTTTGGTAAAGAATTCAACTATTTCATTAATTTTTTGTTTTTTTGTTTGTTTGAAAATTTATTTTTAAAGTGAAAATTTAGCTATTCCATTTTTTGATAAAAATCTATCTTTTTCAGTTGACAATTTGACTGATCATTTGAAAATGCATGTATTTCGTTGAAAATTGATATTTTTGGTAGAAAATTAATCATCTTGGTCAAAAATTATTCTTTTTCGTTAAAAAATTAACTTTTTAGTTAAAAAATTATTTTTTTGGTAAAGGTTCATCCTTTCAGTCTTCAATAAAAATGGATTTTGCAACTGAAAATTGAACTATTCTATTTTAAATTGACAGTCTATATTTTTTAATGAAAATTCAACTGTTTTGTTGAAAAGGAAAGTATTTTGTTGAAAGTTCGTCTTTTCTGGTAGAATTACAAAAAGGAAGGATTCTCTTCCAGATTTTGCGTGGACCCCTTTTCTTTCATTTTGTGAATTTTATTTTAATTTAGTTTATTTAATTTGGTCACACAAAATAGCGAAATTTCCTTGGCTAAATGATAACTTTGTCTGTATATGGTGTTATATCATAGTCTGGTAATGTGTTTGCTGTAATGTTCTCCCAATTTTTTTTATCATTTCCCTGATTGATGTTCTTGAATTCTTAAATTGTTCCTATCCCAATTTTTGTTTGTCATTTCCCTGATTGTTGTTGATCCTCCTTGAACGCTTTTGCTTATGAACCCTTTTTTGTTCGAATTAGTATTTAATCTCGAGAAACCGAATGAAAGGTCCATAATTAATTAATTTTATTTTTTACAATTGTATGTGTATTTTGTTCAACATAAGAGACTGTTCGCTTCTGTTCAATCTCTTGTTTCGTGTGACTATGATCGCCTTATGTTGAATTCGTGACTCATGCATGACTTCCCTTCATGTAATACAATTAGGAAATTTGTCTTTTATTGAAGATAGGATTTATTTTTGGATAGAAATTAGTATTCAAGAATTAGATTGAATTTTGTTGTTGTTGACATTATTTTTAATACTAAAGAACTACGCCATCTACCATTATCCAGAAGTAGGACTGAGGTTGACAAATTTTTGTCGGTTCGATTCAATCTGATCTGATTAGAATTTTCAAACAAAAAAGTACAGTATAGAAATAATAACAAATTAATTTCAAAATAAATATTTGAAATCTTAATTGAAAATATGAATTTTTAACCAAGAAAATTAATTTTCTACTGACAGAATAATTCTCAACAAAATACATGAATTTCAACTGAAAACGATAATTTTTCAAACAAAAATGGAATAGTGAAATTTCCAACAAACAAAAAAATTAACTTTTAACAACAACAACAAAATTTTCGACAAGAAAGTTGAATCTTTGACCAATAAAAATAATTTTTAACGAAGTAGTTCAACTTTCAGCCAGGTAGTTAAATGTTTAAAAATAAAGATGAAATCTCAACCAAAGGAAATGAATTCTCAACCAAAAATATAACACTAAACTTTACAATTAAACAGAATAAACTGTCAAACAAAAATAATTGACGCACTTCTATATAAATACATGAATTTTCAATCCAACAGTTGAATTTTTAACTAAAAAAAGATCCATTGAAAATCAAGACAGAAATAATTTAATTTTTCGTTAAAAGAATGCATTTAAACAAACAAAAAAACTAATTTTCAACAAAATAGGTAAAATTTCAACCATCCGATGAATTTTCAACCAAAGAAATTAAATTTTTACAAAGCAGTTCAACTTTCATCCAAAAAAGATCACTTTTTAATAAAATAGTGTAATTTTCAACAAAGTAATGAAAATCATTGAAATCTATCTGAAATTTTTAGGAAATCATTGGAGCCTTCGTGAAATATTTTTAATCTATCCGAAATTCTTGCAAAACCTTTAAAATCTTTGGGAAATCATTGAAATCTCTGTGCACTCTTTTAAATCTATCTGAAATATTTGTGAAATATTCGAAATTTTTGTGAAACCTTTAAAATCTTTGGGAAATCTTTGTAAAATCTTTGGAAATTTTTGCGAAATATTTTTGAAATATTTCATAATATATGTGAATTTATTGAAATTTTTGTGAAATCTTTAATAAATCATTGAACTCTTTGCGAAATATTACAAATATTTGGCAATATCTGTGAAATTATTAAAATCTTTGGGAAATCTTTGGAAATATTTTTGAAATATTCGATATAATTTGTGAGATTATTGAAATCTTTGTGAAATATTTAATAAATCATTGAAATATTTTCAAAATATTAAAAATATTCCGTATTATTTGTGAAATTATTGAAATCTTTGGGAAATCATTGATATATTTGTTCAATCTTTGAAATCTTTGGGAAATCTTTCTGAAAACTTTGCAAATCTTCGCGACATATTTAAAATATTTGGTAATATTTGTAAAATCATTGAAATCTTTGGGAAATCATTAAAATCTTTGTGCAATCTTTGAAATCTAATGGAAATGTTTGTGAAATAATAGAAGTCTTTGTGAAATCTTTTACGTCTAAATAGGAAAATCGGCTTTCGCAAACAAAGCATTCTGGTCTTTAAAATTTGATGCTCTTCTCAGAGTGCATGGACGTTTCAATTTATGGAGATTATCAAACCCAGATCCAGAATCAAGAGTTGAAAAATTGTTGTCGTGGGTTATTAGGTTTCCTATTTTCCTCTTGTTGTGTAGAGAGTTTTCAACGTAACCTATGAAGAGTCGAATTTCATTTATTTTCTGTATATAAAATGATATGTATATGAATATGAAAAATTTATAATACCTTCTGCGATATAACTTGATTTCCATCCACCATGTTGCTGTATGATTCGCGTGTTTGCTTCTTGATTTGCAAGAAGAGTGGCCGAAGTTCTGCGTAAACGGTGTCCCATGGAAAAATTAGCATCGGGCAATCCGAGGCATTGAGCAACTTTCTTGGAAGAGCTTGCGAATTTATTTTTCCCAATTACAAGCTTCGTGCATTTGAAGTTTTGATCATTTGAATAGATTGATCAGTGGGGACTCCATTTGGGCGCGAAGCGATTCATTTTCGCACAATTTCTGCAAATGTGGACTCAATGACGAACGAGCTAGGAATATATGTTTTTGTATCCGGGATTCGCACTACCATAAATGTGTACTTACTTTTGCTACCAATGATCGATCATCGGAAGCTTTGTTTAAAAACGTTTTGATTTCCGTTGCTTCCAGAACTCTTTGTGAAATCATTAGGAAATCATTGAAATCCTTGTTCAATTTTTTAAATCTATCCCAATTTCTTATGAAATAATAGAAGTCTTTGTGAAATCCTTTACATTTATCCCTAATCTTTGTGAAATCCTTATGAAATCGTTGGTAAATTACAGCAATCTTTGTCAAATCTTTTCAATTTATCTGA
This sequence comes from Andricus grossulariae, assembly GCA_011634705.1. NCBI lineage: Eukaryota > Metazoa > Arthropoda > Insecta > Hymenoptera > Cynipidae > Andricus > Andricus grossulariae. The sequence goes on from JAABKJ010075445.1 coordinate 253,984,350, forward strand.
AATCTTTTCGAAACCTGTGAAATCTTTGTCAAATCTTTATGGAATCTTTGAAATCTGTAGAAAATATTTGAGAAATCTTTGTGAAATTTTTGTGACTTTTTTGAAAATCTTGGGTAAACATTTGAAAATTTGTAAAATATTCAGTAAATTTTTGAAATCTATCTTAAGTCTTTGTGAAGTAATAGAAGTTTTTGTGAAATCTTTGGTAAATTATAGCAATCTTCTTCAAATGTTCGTAAAATCTTTTAAATTTATCTGAAATCTTTGCGAAACATATGAAATCTTTGTGAAATCTTTTAAATCTGTTGAAATCTTTTGAATTTATCCGTAATCTCTGAAATTTTTGTGAAATAATTAGGAAATAATTGAAATCTTTGTTCAATTTTTGAAATCTATCTGAAATCGTTGTGGAATAATAGTAGTTTTTGTGAAATCTTTGGTAAATTATAGCAATCTTTTGCAATTCTTTGTGAAATATTTTAAATTCATCTGAAATCTTTGTGAAATCTTAGTAATCTGCCTAAGATTCAAAATATGCGTACGTGAGCGCAGATAAGGTGCCTACGTCAGGTCGAAACAAAGCGCGGTTATTTTAAAGATATATATCGCGCGCTTCCTAAAACAGCCGAACGCTAAGCGCTCGAGATGTAGTCTAAAATGCAAAACATAACCATCTTGCACCATCTCCATGTAAACGAGGAATTGCATCGCAGAATGTATACAATTCTCGAAACTGTTCCTTTGCTACAGCAAACATATTTTTAAATTCTTCAACACTAAAGCTTTCCTCATCACCGAAATCTTGATGAGAAGTTGCTTTGTTACGAAGTTTCTGCAAAAACAAAAGCATCTGCTATCCAGGTATCCTATATGGTTCATTAATTGCTGGTAATCCAAGAAGCAAGGGCGCTAAGATGAAGCCACGTTCATCCAAATTATTTAAACAAGCTGTAGTCTCGTCTGGAATAAAGATTTCCATAGCAATATAGACATTGACTCTCCACTCCACTGAAAGCCTAGGTACATTCGCATTACTGTCAGGATTACAGAACATACACGTTTGCCTACCTGTTTGAATGAGAACATTAAGTCTTAAGCATCCGGGATCACGTTGGAGCTCCTCTATTTGGTTACTAATTGATAGATTGCAATTCAGGCATAACCTACTATCGCCGGCAACTTCAAGTTGTGGTCTACGAAGTTGAAGGCGTTTGAAAATTCTTTAGGATATTATTTACGCCTTTGTGAAATCTTTTAAATATATCCAAAATCTTTGGAATCTTTAGGAATTTTTTTAGTATTCGGGAAGTGACTGAAATCTTTGTGAAATTTGTGTAAAATCCTTCTAAAATCTTTGAAAATCTTTGCTAAATATTTGAAGTTCTTTTGAAATATTTGGTAATATTTGTCAAATTATTTTGAAATCTTTGGGAAATCATTTAGGTATTTGTGAAATCTTTTCAATGTATGCGAATTCTTCGCTAAATAT
>JAABKJ010075445.1:253985848-254015302 GCA_011634705.1 Andricus grossulariae
GTGAAATTTTTGTGAAATCTTCTGAAATCTTTGGAAATCTTTGCGTAACATTTGAATTATTTTTGAAATATTTACCAACATTTGTGAAATTATTGAAATCTTTGTAAAATCTTGGGGAAATCATTCAAGTGTCTATGAAATCTTTTGAATGTATCCAAAATCTTTGCCAAATCATTAAAATCTTTGTGAAATATTGGGGAAATCATTGAAACTTTTGTGCAATCTTTAAAGTCTTTACCAAATCTTTGGGAAATGAATGAAAAAAGACGAATTTTCAACAAATTACATGAATTTCCAACTGGAAAAGAAAAATTTCCAATAAAAGTGATACCTTTAAGTATTAAATTCAATGAAAAAGTTACATCGTCAGTTATAAACAATCATTATAAACAAAAGAAAAAACTAAATTTCAACAAAATAGTTGGATTACGAAATTTTAGAAAAAAGTCGCTTAAGTGCCACAGATGTTGAGAATATTAAAAAAAAACTTTTTAAAAGTTTTGAAAGACTTCAAACGAAAAAAAAATTTATTTCAATTCTATTTTCCTGCGAAAATTAAAAATTGTTTTACCAATGGAATAATGAATTTTAAAAGAAAATTCAAGAAGATTTCAAAACATTTCAAATGATTTTCCAAAATTTCAAAAAAGAGTGCGGAAAATAAGATCGAAAATTTAAAAAGATATTGAGAAGATTTCAAAACAAAACTTTCTGAAAATTTTGAAAAATTTCAAAAAAAAAAAAAATTTTATTTCAATTCTATTCAAAACCTTTCACATAATTACCTAAAATTGCAAAAAGGAGTGCAGAAGATTTTAAAGTAAAAGTTTTCAATTTTGCAGGATTACAAAATAAAAAAATAAACCGTCAAGTAAATTTTAAAAATGGTAAGAAGATTTCGAAATAATAAGATCTTAAAAATTTTTGACAGGTTTCAAGGAAATAAAAACTTTTCCTTTCTTGTTATTATTTTCCTGCGAATATTTATCATAAATTTTTGTTCGAAAAAATGAATTTTAAGAAAAAATTCTAAAATATTTAAAAACATTTCAAATAATTTTCCAAAATTTCAAAAAAGATTTTAGAAGTCTTATTCGAAATTTTTTTGAATTTTTCAGGATTACATTACTATTATATTTTTCGTTGAAAATTCATCTTTTTTGGTAAGAAGATCATCTTTCATGGTTGAAAATGAACTTTTTTGTTGAAACTAATTTCAATTAAATTTTGTTGTTTTTTAAAATTCAACTATTTGGTTGAAAATTCATCTTTCTCAGTTCAAAATAAACGTTTTTGTTGAAAATTCTTTTCATCGGTTTCAAAACTCAATGGTTTTCGAAAAAATTCAACTATTTGTTTAAAGGTAAGCTAGTTTCTTGAAAATCCATTTCTTAGTTGACGAATTCTTTGGCGGAAAATTTAATCTTTTCGTTAAAATATCGTCTCTTTTGTTAAAAATCAATTTTTTAAACTTCAAATTAAAAATATTTGGTTGAATATTCATTTTAGTTCTTAATTTGCCTTTTTATGTTTATTTCAACTTTTTTTTATATGAAATCTTTTTTGGTCGAAATATCAACTATTATACTTTTTGTTGAAAAATCATCATTTTTAGTGAAAGTTGAACTAATTTGTTGAAAATTTATTTTGTTGGTTGAAGATTTATATATTTGGTTTAAATTTTCATTATTTTCTTGAAAATTCATTTGTGTGGCTGAGAATTCATCTGTTTTAATAGTGATATCATTTTTGTATTAAAAATGCAACCGTTTCAATTCTTTTCAATCCGTCCTTCAACTTCAAATTCAATCCAAATGATTCTAAAGCCCTTGATACAAAGTCATCTTTTTTATTAGAAAATGTAACATGTTGGTTGAAAATTCGCCTTTTGCGTTTGAAATTCCTGAATTTCTGTTAAAAAATTCGGCTATTTGATTAAAATTAAACATTTAATTATTTTGTTGAAATTTAAGTAATTCATTAAAAATCCAACAATTTTTTTGAAACATCATCTTTTTTATCCGAAGTTTAAACATTTTGATTGCAATTTCATCCTTCGGGTGGAAAATTCATCAATTTTGGTAGAAAATTCGGCTATTTGGTCAAAATTAACCATTTAATTATTTTGTGGCAATTCAACTAATTCTTTAAAAATTCAACATTCTTAATGCAGAGTCATCTTTTTTATTCAAAAATTTTACATTTTGGTTGAAAATTCGTCTTTTGAATGAAATTCATCAATTTTGGTAGAAAATTCGGCTATTTGGTTAAAATTAATCATTTAATTATTTTGTGGCAATTAAACTAATTCTTTGAAAATTCAACATTTTTAATACAAAGTCATCTTTTTCATTCCAAAATTTAACATTTTGGTTGAAAATTCATCTTTTGGGTATAAAATTCCTCAATTTTGGTAAACAAATTCGGCTACTTGGTTAAAATTACCCATTCAATTATTTTCTTGAAATTTAAGTAATTCTTTAGAAATTCAACAATCTTTTTGAAACGTCATCTTTTTCATCCGAAATCAAATCAAAAATGCTTATATAATGTTTTTCCTTTTTTTATATTTACCACCAAATATATTTACAACTTAAAGCAAACTAAAAATTACAAAATTTTACCCTTAAATCTATATAACTTCGGATAAGTTTTGCAACTCACTCGTCGACAGAAGCATACAACACATCTCAACAATCTCTAAAGGAAGTTTGTGAGCAGAAATGTACTTCGCAAATACATTAGACGCTGATGAAAATACAACTCGTCGCGAACAAATGTCTGCAAACTTTTTGCTTAAAGTATTGCCGTAAAACGGTAATTTTTCTACTAGACTAGACATTATTCCGTTGATGTTTTTATTTTCAAGAATTCTACCCGCGATGTCTACATTTTTCGTTATAAGATCGTAAACCGAAAAACCATTTAATTCGCTAACTGGACTTTTCATTAACTGTAATTCAGATTCGATATTCAGGTAATGGTCTATCATTTTCGCGTTTTGTGGATGAATATCTTGGTGATTTCTCCTCATGTTAGAAACATGATCTAAAATTATGTCAATCTTCTCTTTCTCATATTCACTTAACCTATTGCCCAACACAGATGGATTAATGAATCTACCCAGTACATAATTGACAGGCGTTTTCCAAGTTCCTCGTATATAACATGTGGCATTAATATTCGCGTTATACTTCAAAAGTAATCTAAGTAGCCCTAAAGGACTGGCTGGGACTGTTTCGGTCACCTCGACCTGCACATCTGCAAAGGCCTTTTCAAGGACAGCTATCATTGCATCGGTTGAGCTCTCATCCGTCGTATCGGCTTTGAGCGTACAGTTTACCGCCAGCGCCTTGAGGGCCATGATCTTCTCCTGTTTGCAGATTAGGACTGTGGGTGCCTGGTCATGCTTGCCTGTGGAGGCAGGAAATCAGGCGTTGCCTTTACGTCGCCGCGTTTCCCAACCTTTTTTCGCGGCAGCGGACCGATCAGAAGCGCTCTGGCTGGAACCGCCTTTGCGTCCGCCCTTGCGCGAACTGTCATGATTTTCAGGCTTGCCGCGTCCGGAACCCGATTTGTTTCCGCCGCCGGATTCCTTATTGACCGTCGCCCAGGCGCGGCGCTCGGCCTCCTTGTGAGAAACGCCGCGATCCTCATAGCCCTCTTCGATATGGGCGGCCTTGCGTTTCTGCTTGTCGCTATAGCTCGACTTGTCACCTTTCGGCATCGCATCTCTCCTTATTCGGCATCGGGTAGCTGCGCATTTGACGGCTCCTGGAAAGGGCAGCCGTTCAACCGCCCGCGCAGCTCGGACGACGCAGCATAGGCCACTTTGCGCGCTCGCATCACCGCACCGAGCGGACGATGCGCCTTGATCCCATGCCAGGGGTTGAACGCTGTCTGATCGTCGAGCACCCGCGCTCTGTCCCAGGTTTACGGTCTCATTGATATAAAAAACTAAATTTTCGATAACTGGAAATAAATACACGGCTAAAAATAATCCTTTTGTATATCTAGTATTAGAAAAATATGGTTTTCGCTACATTTCCTCTGACGTTACACGAGTATTACCAATCCCATTTCCGTACTGGAAGCGGGTCCTCAAAAAATCTTACCCCAACAATAAAGCCATCTAGTTTCGATTCAAATTGATCAAAATATGATTTTAATATTGGCCAAATCGTGCGATCTGATGATTGATAATGACGAATACCATGACTAATACTTTGAAGTCGTCTATGATGCTAAAATATTTCAGAAAACACATCTGGTTCTATAAAAATAAATAAGAATGATTCAATTTTAATACACGAAATAAGGACAAAAAGAAAGTAAATGTAAACGGAATGAAAGGAGCAGATAGGTTAATATAAGTGAAAGAACAGTTGAAAGAAAAGTTCAAGAATTTTGAAATGATAGTGGAAAATATAAATGAAAATACAGAAATAATGATAGGATAAAAACTTTGATTTTGTTACCTACTAAGAAGTCAATTAGCTCGCTCAAATTTGCCTCCATTCCTATCACTTCACGTTCGGCAACATTCTAACCTATGCTGTCCTTCTCAATCCTATTCTATCCGCTTCTATCCGATCACATTCTTCTCCCACTGACCCTACTTCTTCTCTTTAACTCCGACATGCAGTAGACGAAACAAAGCATCACCTCTTGCAAACGATACAGCCGCTATGAACCGCACCGATGTCCTGATCGCAATTGCAGAATTGGCACGAAAAGGAGGCGGGTCGGAACCCGAAGATGCGATATCCCAGCTTGCCATCATCATTGCCGCCGCGGCGCCCAGCGCCTGCAGCCCCAGCCTTGCCATCTTGCGTCCAGACCTTGTCATCGGCGCCGGGGAGCGGCGCCATGCTTCATCCTGTTGTGCCGCGCAATTGCGGCAATTTGATAGCGCGGGGCGAACGGCCGTGCCGCAATTGCCCCGCGCCGGCTTTCAATGGGTGACGAAACTGTCCAGCGCGAGCGGGAACAGCCGCGAGCAGAAGGCGCAATCGACGCCGATAATGCCCTTCTCGTCCGCCATCGCCACCCGCTCGTCCGCCGGAAAGCGGCCGATCACATCGCGAATATGGGCAAGGTCACAGCGACAGCCCTTGGCGAGCGCCGTCGTCTCGGTGACGCGCACTTCCTCTTCTTCATGGAACAGGCGCCAGGCGATGTCGGTCAGCGGCAGGTCGAGATCGGTCAGTTCCTCGTCGCGCAGCGTACCAGCCAGTGCCTGCACATGCTCCCATTCGGGATGGTCGTGCCGCACATGCAGACGCTCGCGCCCCACCTCGCCCTCAGGCAGATGCTGGAGCAGCAGGCCCGCCGCGATGTCACGGGGGTGCCTTCCCGCCCCCACAACATCTGCGAAAGGTGGTCGTGTGTGACCTAAGTTATTTTTTGTGCCCCACCACAGGTGTGCCTTCCCGCCCCCACGATGGGCTGAAAAGGAGGTTGTGTGTGACTTAAGTTATTTCTGTGACTTGTCACAGGGGTGCCTTCCCGCCCCCACAAAACCTGGGAAAGGGGGTCGTATGTGACCTGCATTATTTTTTGTGCCCTATCACAGGGGTGCCTTCCCGCCCCCACAACATCTGGAAAAGAGGGTCGTGTGTGACCTAAGTCATTTTTGTGACCAGTCACAGGGGTGCCTTCCCGCCCCCACGATAGGCTGGGAAGGAGGTCGTGTTTGACTTAAGTTATTTCTGTGGCCTGTCACGGGGGTGCCTTCCCGCCCCCACAACACCTGCAAAAGGTGGTCCTGTGTGACCTAAGTTATTTTTTGTGCCCTATCACAGGGGTGCCTTCCCGCCCACACGATAGGCTGGACAGGAGGTTGTGTGTAACTCAAGTTATTTCTGTGACCTGTGACACGGGTGCCTTCCCGCCCCTCACAACACCAGGGAAAGGGGGTCGTGTGTGACCTATGTTATTTCTATGACCTGTGACAGGGTTGCCTTCCCGCCCCCACGATTGGCTGGAAGGAGGTCGTGTGTGACTTAAGTAATTTCTGTGACCTGTCACAGGGGTGCTGAACAAAATAACAAGTGCTTTACAAGGAAAAATAGAACTTTTATTCGACAGTTACGATGCAACGAATAGTTGTCTACCACTTGTTATATGCAATACGTGTAAAAGTTATTTGTACAAATCTAACATTACCAGTGATACAATTCAACAGTTCGATTTTTCTCAATATCATATACCAATAAATACACGATCCAAAGTAGCATGCTACTATCTGCTAGCAGATAGGTGTGAATGCGATTTCTGTATAATGGCAAGAATGAATGGGAACGAAAAGCCGTTACGCCGAAATGTTTTTTCAAACTCAAAAAACAATGAAAATGTCAATAATAAAGTTGTATCAAAGCCTGAGAAACGTTGTTCAAAATGTTTTTCGATGATTGGACAAGGAAAGAACCACGTATGTTCAAATTCTAATCAAGTAAAAAATGTTAATAATTGCATACAAAATTCATTCACACCTGCGCAAAAAGAACAATTAACCTCTATGCTATTAAAAGATATGAGTAATAAGAATGATGATTCAAAGGAGCATTCAAAATCATTATCCTCAAAACAACAAAGAGGAAAAAACCTGAACATTGTTATTGGCGAAAGTAGCAAAAAACAAACTGAGAAAACTCTGTTTAGTGTCGCGGATTTTCAAAAAATACAAGAAATTAATAATTTGAGTTTGAATGCTACTTGCAGCATAGCGGCGTCTCTTCAGAGCTAGATAAAGCAATCATGTTGAGTGAAGAGCAGGAATGTAAAATGGAGTTAGCTTCAAAGAAAATTCCAGTTTCTCCAGTGGAAACCACAGTTGAGCAACCTGAAAAAGTAGATGAACTAAAACCGGAAGTTTCTCGCAAAGAGTATAAAAAAATACGTAAAGAATTACATGAAAAAATTCTAAAATTAATGGAGTTCTACTTTGGAGACGAAAACTTGAGGAAAGACAGATATTTGGCAAAACTCATCGACGAGGATCCTTGTAAATATAAAAATAATGTCATGTAGTTTATACTTCTTGGTTTTGTACGAAAACTATGAATGCAATATTATTTTGTAGGGGTCGATCTAAGCATATTTATTGCGTTTAAGAAGATGAAAATTCTAACAACGGATGTGAGCAGAATAGCCAAGGCTTTAAAGAAATCTACGATGCTGGATGTTTCTGAAGACGGTACGAAAGTTCGTCGTACTACTCCAATCAGGGGGAAAAATAATTCTGAAGATTGCACAGTCTATGTTCAAAAATTGCCTCCAGATGCTGACCACGATTGGATTTCAAAGCTATTATCTCAGTATGGTCCAATCGACTACATTTCCATTCCAAAGTACAGAAACAAGGCTATTAAGGGCTTTGCCTTTGTAGAATACAAGACACCGGAAGATGCTCGGAATTGCATTAAGGTATATTATTTTCTCGGAAGATACTGACCTATGCCAAATTTTGGTCATAGCTCATTGCCCTTATCTCCCTCCCTTGCCTCTTTGCCTCCGCCCTGGTCCTGAGGCTTTAGGCTACCTGCCTTCGGTATTGGCGTAACCCTTGAGGGGGTGTCAACGAGCCTCAGTACGTTCAGTTTTCCAGAGTTTCCACTTTTTTTATCCCCACTCTCCGTGCTCTTATCCGGCCCCTTTTCTTTTCTCCGTTTCTGTGTCCAATGACGGTCCTCTCTCATTTTCTCCTTGTTGTAGTGTACTCTTCGCCCCTCTTCCCTTCTATCTCTTTTCATCTTTATCTTCGTTTGTCATCTCATGTAGAGTTATTATTTCATCTTTCTTTATTTTCTCCCAGTCTCGATCAGCTTGAACTCACCAAAGTATGTCTGCTGCGATGTTCTCCCTGTCTGGGCAGTGCTCCACTTGTATTTGGTAGTCCTGAATAGCTAGCATCCATCTAACGAGTCGACCATTTCCAAAATGACACGTTTTCAGGAATGTCAGAGCCATGTGATCAGTCCTATTAATTATCTTTGCACCGGCTAAATAGGTCCTAAATTTTTGCAAGGCCCAGACAATGGCCAGCAGTTCTTTCTCGGTAGTAAAGTATGCAATTTCTGCACCTTTTAGAGTTCTACTTGCGAGTGTAACGATTTCACTCTCTCCCTGATCCCCTTTTTAGAGCATCATGCTCCTTACTAGCACGATGCTCCTTACTAGCATAATACTCCTCAAGTCTGATGCTCCTTTCTAGCATGATGCTCCTTACTAGCATAATTCTCCTTAAGCATGATGCTCCTCACTAGCATGATGCTCCTTGTTAGCATGATGCTCCTCACTAGCATGATGATCTCTACTAGCATGATGCTCCTTACTAGCATGATGCTCCTTACTAGCATCATGGTCCTTACTAGAATGATGCTCCTTACTAGCACGATTCTCCTCACTAGCATGATACTCCTTACTAGCATGATGCTCCTTATTAGCATGATACTCCTCACTAGCATGATGCTCTTTACTAACATGATGCTCCTCAAGAGCATGACGCTCCTCACTATCATGACGCTTATCACTAGCATGGTGCTCTTTAGGAGCATCATGCTCCTTACTAGAATAATGCTACTCAAGCCTGATGCTCCTTACTAGGATGATGCTCCTTACTAGCATGATGCTCCTTACTAGCATGATGCTCCTTATTAGCATGATGCTCCTCACTAGCATGATGCTCTCTACTAGCATGATGCTCCTTAAGAGCATGATGCTTCTCACTAGCATTACGCTTATTACTAGCATGATGCTCTTTAAGAGCATCATGCTCCTTACTAGCACGATGCTCCTTACTAGCATAATACTCCTCAAGTCTGATGCTCCTTTCTAGCATATGACCAAAGGATGAGTCACTAGAGAAAGGATTCATCCTCTCATTTGAAATGTGTCCTTTGAATTTATAGTATATATTATATTATATTATATTATATATATTATTTATATTATATGAATTTATATTTTCAGTCTAAATAATAGAGAATTGGACGTTATTATTTTTGTCTTTCAGTAGCTGAGATTGGTTTAAAGCTTGAATCTTTCCGAACTAGATTTTTCTCGACAAATATTTGAGCTCTTATTTATCAATGAAGGTATGTTGATCAAATATGTTACACCTATCCGTCAATTGCAGGGAGAGCGAGGTTCTTAAACGCTGAGCTTCACATCGCGGTGAAAGTGGAGCTGCAAATTTCTTCTACTGAAATATTCTAGCGGTCTATCGGGACTTATCAGACGTTAACCTACTACTGAGCAAGGCCTTCAGTTTTGGCACAAAGCTGTTGCGCGAGTCCCCCAGAAATGAGCCCCTTAGGCACTAATTCCTTGACTTTACGCAGACGGTCCCTGCACCGTCGGGTTATGTCTGAGCAAGAACCCGCATCACGATTCATCAAAACAAAGGAAAACGAGATATTTTGAATATAATTGTACCAAATAAGGTAGAATAAGAATCCCTGACTGATGCGTCGCCAAGGAACCCAGATGGATAAGAACTTACTCTTAGATGATTCAGAGGTTCTGGATAGAAAGTAAAATGCTCCGCTGGGATTCGAACTCCAGATCTTTCAGATTTCCGGTCTGATGCTCTAACCAATTAAGCTACGGAGAGAAGAGAAAATTTTCTTCACAACTCCTACAAGTTGAATGTCGACGCCATTCAATGTACTTGCAGGACAATCCAAAACGAGATTGATTTTATTAATTGATGTTATGTTTTTTTTACCAGTGAATTATTTAAATAATAGGGTGTCAATGTTTTTTGTCTACATGGTCGATAATCAATATTTAAATATTGATTATTAGAGTTGTGAAACACAACTTTTTAAAGTTGTAAAAAAAATCTTTCTAGCTCCGCTGGGATTCGAACTCCAGATCTTTCAGATTTCCGGTGTGATGCTCTAACCAATTAAGGTACAGAGAGACGAGAAAATTTTCTTCACAACTCCTACAAGTTGAATGTCGACGTAATTCAATGTACTTGCAAGATATTACAACACGAGATTGATTCTATTAATTGATGTTATGTTTTTTTTGACCAGTGAATTAATTAAATAATATGATGTTAATTCTTTCGGTTTAAGTGGTCGATAATCAATATTTTAATATTGTTTGTTAAAGTTGTGAAAGACAACTTTTTAAAGTTGTAAAAAAATCTCTCTCGCTCCGCTGGGATTCGAACTCCAGATCTTTCAGATTTCCGGTCTGATGCTCTAACCAATTAAGCTACGGAGAGAAGAGAATTAAAAGCGTCGGAATAATAACGATCTTAATGAGTTTCAATACTGGAAAACTCGTATTGAAAAAACGTCCCTTCTCAGCATTGTCGAATTTGAGCGTGAAAGAGATCCCTTCCAAAAAAAGGATCAAGCTTCCCTAAAACCCTTTTTTTTTTGGAAAGGATCTCTTTCACGCTCAAATTGGACAATGCTAAGAAGAGACGTTTTTTCAATACGAGTTTTCTAGTATTGAAACTCATTAAGATCGTCATTATTCCGACGCTTTTAATTCAGATATTAATAATTTGTATTGACCGTTGATCTTTTGAGATGAAACCGCTGAATCGAGAAGCTTCTTTTAAGCAAGAGTTCAGCTTGAAACCTCTGCCCAGAGCCGAAATAATTATTTTTCACATTTTTAGCTCTACTAATTAAAATAATTATTAAATTGACGTAAAAAAATGCCATTTGTTAAACACATATTACTGAATACTCGTGAATTTTTTCAAATTTCTGGTACAAATTTTGAAACGTGAGGAGGACTTCAAAGTCAACGTAGTGAAAGTTGAGAGTCATTTCTCCTGCTTTTTCACACATTTTGTGCCACGGGAAAGTCAAGAATTTTTTGACGAAAATCTAACTGACATCTTTTCACACGTATAATGTTGAAGAATATTTCTGTCCTTGACTCAACATTCTGCGATTTTTTCTCGCCGAGTAATTCCGCGATCTTTAGTATAGTTTGATTATGAAACATATTAATTTTTCAAGCTTTCAAATTGAAATTTAGAAATTCTAAGACCAAAATTGGTAATTTGAAAAATGGAAATTTAAAAATTGAGGATTTAAATATTGGATATTTAAAAATTAAAAATTGCGAATTTTAAAAATGGGAATTTAAAGAATGAGAAGTTAAAAATTGGTAATTTAAAATATTTATATTTAAAAATTAAAAATTTACAAATTGAGAATAAAAAACTTGAGAATTTAAAAATATCAGTACCTTTCATAATTATCCTTAAGAAAAATCCGCGATCTTTGATATACATAGTTTGATTATGAAATATATATTATATTAATTTGTCAAGCTTTTAAATTGAAATTGAGAAATTCTAAGACCAAAATTAGTCCTTTAAAAATTGGGAATTGAAAAATTGAGAATTTAAAAAATAGATATTTAAAAATTTAAAAATTGGGAATTTAAATACTGGAACTTTAAAAATTAGGAATTAAAAATTTTGATATTTAAAAATTGGAAATTTAAAAATTGGAAATTCAAAAATAGTGAATTAAAAAATTGAGAATTTAAAAATATTAGTACCTTTCATGATTATCCTTAAGAAAAATCCGCGATCTTTAGTATAGTTTGATTATGAAACATATTAATTTTTCAAGCTTTCAAATTGAAATTTAGAAATTCTAATTTTTTAAACTTATGCAAAAATTAAGTTTTTTCTTAACTGCTTCTTCTCAGTACATTGCCAGATGTACTGGGAAGAAGTGATGTGCCAGAAGTGACTACCAGAAGTGATTTACCAGAAGTGACTACCAGAAATGATGTACCAGAAGTGACTACCAGAAGTGATGTACCAGAATTGACTACCAGAAGTGATCTACCAGAAGTGACTTTTTAATTTTTATTCTAAAATCACATTTAATTAGTCATTACGTTTTTGAGAAATAACTTGTATCTGATGCATTTTACGTGAAAAAATATTCTTTTAAGAATAAAAGTACATACGTTTGTCAGAAAGCATTGAAAAAGTGCCCTTTGACAAAAATTGATGTAAGTAATAAAATAAACTGTAATATATTTTTACTTTATAGAATTGACTTCAAAATTTATGGCATATAAAATATGAACGCAGTTCCGTATTTACTTTCTTAGCAGTATCTATATTTAGAAAGTTAGTATCTTCGGGAGTTTATTTGAAATAACTTCCAGTGAACGTTTTCCGATCATCTTCAAGTTACATCAAGTCCTCTCTCGACGGGTTTCATACTCAACCCGTATCAGCAAATGACATAATTTTATTTGAATCTTGTTCGATATCCTACTGGCATTTCAAGTCATCACACGGTGTGAAATACGATTACATTTTCCAGTGATGGGAAGTAACTTTTTTTTGTCCTTTCATACTCGACCTACATACATTTTCCTGTAATCGAATGACCAAGGTAGATAAACAAAGCCGTGAACTTTCATGAAGAATTCGGGTCAAACCTGAAACAGTGGAGGCCATTAATCCCCCTGACAAAGAGAAACGAGAAAGCAAAACAAGAAAAGGACCTGTTTAATATGACGAGTGATGTACGATATTTTAGTCAAAACCAGCATTTTATGAGACTGTAGGGCCAGCTGAAAAGTGAGTCGTGATGTTTATGATATTTCTGGTCGAAAAAGCATATGACTGAGGTATCAGTTATCAGCTGTGCCCAGTTTATTCAATTTTGACCTTCTATACCCGACTTACATACATTTCCCTGTAATCGAATGACCAAGGCAGATCAACAAAGCCGTGAACTTTCATGGAGAATTATTTATCAGCCTGACAAAAAGAAACGAGATAGCCAAACTAGGAAAAAAACCTGTGTAATATAACGAGTGATGTACGATATTTTAGTCAAAATCAGCATTTTATGAGACTGTAGGGCCAGCTGAAAAGTGATTCGTGATGTTTGTAGTATTTTTGGTCGTAAGAATATACGACTGAGATAGCTGTCATCTGCTAGGTCCAATTTATTCAGTTTTGTCCTTTCATACTCGACCTACATACATTTTCCTGTAATCGAATGACCAAGGTAGATAAACAAAGCCGTGAACTTATGTATTTTGTTAAAAACTTGAGTATTTTGGTAGAAAGTCCAAATTTGGTCAAAAATTAACTTTTTTGTTGGAAATTAATATTTTTGGTGTGAAAATTCAATCATTTGGTTAAAAATCCATATATTTTGTTAAAAATTTAAGTATTTTTATAAAAAGTCCAAATATGATCGAAAATTAACTGTTTTTTTGAATATTAATATTTTTGGTTTGAAAATTCAACCATTTGGTTGAAAATTATCTATTTTGTTAAGAATTCAAGTATTTTGGTGGAAAGTCCAAATTTTGTCGAAAATTAACTCTTTTATTGGAAATTAAAATTTGTTTGGTATGAAAATTTAATCATTTGGTTGAAAATTTATGTATTTTGTTAAAAACTTAAGTATTTTGGTGAAAGTCCAAATTTTGTCAAAAATTAACTTTTTTGTTGGAAATTTAACTCTTGTAGAAAATTTGTCTTTTTTGTTTGAAAATGGTAGAAAATTTAGCTATTTAGTTTGAATGAACTTTTTCGTTGAAAATTAATTTTTTTGTTGGATATTAATATGTGTTGGTATGAAAATTCTACCTATTTTTTTTAAATGGATATTTTCGGCATGAAGATTCAATCATTTGGTTAAAAATTTATGTATTTTGTTAAAAACTTGAGTATTTTGGTAGAAAGTCCAAATTTGGTCAAAAATTAACTTTTTTGTTGGAAATATATAATTCCCGAATATTAAAATTCCCAAATATTAAAATTCCCAAATATTAAAATTCCCGAATAATAAAACTCCCAAATAATAAAATTCCCAACTATTAAAATTGATAAATAACAAAAATCCCGAATAATAAAAATCCAGAATAATACAATCCCCGCATATTAAAATTCCCAAATATTAAAGTTCCCGAATAATAAAATCCCCAAATATTAAAATTCCCGAATTATATTATTCGGGAATATTAAAATTCCTAAATATTAAAATTCCCGAATAATAAAACTCCCGAATAATAACATTCCCGAATAATAAAATTCCCAAACATTAAAATTCCCGAATAATAAAATTCCCAAATATTTAAATTCACGAATGATAAAAATCCCGAATAACAAAATTCCCAAATTTTTAAATTCCCGAATAATAAAATTCCCAAACCTTAAAATTTCCGAATAATAAAACTCCCAAATAATAAAATTCCCAAATATTAAAATTGATGAATAACAAAAATCACGAATAATAAAAATTCTGAATAATAAAATCCCCGAATATTCAAATTCCCAAATATTAAAGTTCTCGAATAACTAAACTCCCGAATAATAAAATCCCCAAATATTAAAATTCCCGAATAATATAATTCCCGAATATTAAAATTCCCAAATATTAAAATTCCCAAATATTAAAATTCCCGAATAATAAAACTCCCAAGGAAATTCTAGGAATTCAAGGAATTTCGAGGAATCTCAAGGAATTTAACAGATGAGAGGATTTCTGGGATTTCAAGGGATTTAGAAGATTTCAAGGGATTTAGAAGATTTCAAGGAGTTGAGATAATTCGGAGGAATTCAGAGAATTTAGGGAATTCAAAGAATTGCGAAAATTCAGAAAATTCCGAGAAAGGGAATTTCAAGGAATCAAGGGAATTCAGGGGAATTCTTAGAAATTTAGGAAATTCCAAGCATATTAAGAAATTTAGGAAATTCAGGATATTCAAGGAATTTAGAGAAATTAAGGGATTCAAAGGATTCAGGAAATTATAGGAATTCAGGTAATTTCGAGGAATCTCAAGGAATTGGACAGATGAGAGGATTTCTGGGATTTCAAGGAATTTAGAAGATTTCTAGGATTTAGAAGATTTCAAGGAATCGAGATAATTCGGAGGAATTCAGAGAATTTAGGAAATTCAGAATCAGGGAATTTCTTTCCAAGAAAGAGAATTTCAAGGATTCAAGGGAAATCTTAGAAATTTAGGGAATTCCAAATAAATTAAGAAATTTAGGAAATTTAGGATATTCAAGGAATTTAGGGAAATTAAGGGATTCAGAGAATTAAGGAAATTCTAGGAATTCAAGGAATTTCGAGGAATCTCAAGGAATTTAACAGATGAGAGGATTTCTGGGATTTCAAGGAATCTATGCAGTCTTTTTGAATGTCACTTGATACTAGATTATATGATACTTATCAATAATATATTTATCGTCTTTAAAATTTCTACAATTTTAATTTAAAATTATGGTTTTGAATGCGCAATTATAAAAGTTTAATCTTTAAGTCCTTGAAACTAAAGTTTTTTCTTTAATTAATTTTTAGATAATTTTGTAAATTCGGAATTTTAAATTTCACAATATTTCAGTTTCGAAGTCAAATATTCAAAATGTCAGGACAATTTCGCCATTGAATATTTCAAAATTTCATATTAAAAGCCTTAATAGTTTTGAATTTATTAATTTTAAATGTAAATATAAAACAACTTCGAATTAAAAGCTTAAAATTATTCGATTTCAAAAATTGGAATCATATTACAGCAATCTTGTTTTGTACTATTTTTTATATTTTTAATGTAATATCTTAAAATTTTCCGATTTTCAGTTAAAGATTTGAAAAAATAAATAATTTCAAATTATTTTAATGGAAGATTTGAAATTAAAAAATTAAAAATTGATTTTTAAATAAAACAAGATAAAAATTCAACTTTCTGAAATTGATACATCAGTAATTGAATAATTTCGGTAATTTGAAATGATCACAATTTTAGAGTTCTGAATTTTCAGGTTGAACGCTAAATATTTTATTTTTACCTTTCATGGGTTTTAATTTTGCAATTTAAATTATTTGATTGAGAATGTGTGTATTTTGTTGAAAATTCGTCTTTTTTGATAGAAAATTAATCTGTTTGATTGAAAATTAATCTTCTTTGAAATTCAACCTTTTTGTTGAAAATTCGAGTATGCTAGTTAAATAATTATCATTTTAGTTAAGAAACTCATATTTTTGGTTCAAAATAACACTATTTGGTTGAAAGTTAAATTCTTTTGTTAAAAACTCTCTTTTTGGTAACATTCATCTATTTCAATTGAAGATTTTTCATTTAAATTGAAGATTCATCATTTCAGTTGAAAAATTGAAGATTCATCATTTTAGTTGAAGAATTGAAGATTCATCATTTTAGTTGAAAATTCTTCTCTTTGGATCAAAATTAATTTTTTAAACTGAAAAATTAATTATTCCATCTTTTGTTGCAAATTGATCTTTTTAGTTCAAAAATAAACTATTTACTTGAAAATCGATCTTTCTCAGCTGAAAATTCAACTATTTGATTGAGAATTTGTGTATTTTGTTGAAAATTCGTCTTTTTGGTAGAAAATTAATCTTTTTGATTGAAAATTAATCTTGTTTGAAAATCCAACGTTTTAGTTAAATATTCGAGTATGCTAGTTAAATAATGATCATTATAGTTAAAAAACTCATATTTTTGGTTCAAAATAACACTATTTGGTTGAAAGTTAAATTCTTTTGTTAAAAACTCTCTTTTCGTGTATTTTGAATTCTTCATTTTTGGTAGAAATTTCATCCTTTTGGTATAAAATTAATCTTCCAGGTTGAAAATGCATCTTTTTGTTTGAAAATTACAATATTTGGTTGAAAGTGAAGCTGTTTTGTTGAAAATTCAACTTTTTTGGTTGAATTTAACTGTTTTTTTATTAAAAATTTAAATCTTTCTTAGTTGAAACATCAATTATTATTGAACAAAAAATGAATTTTTTTTTGTGGAAGATTCATAATTTCAATTACAAATTCATCTGTTTGTTTGAAAGTCTAACTATTTTGTTCAAAATTCGTCTTTCGTTAAAAAATAATTTTGTTTTGTTAAAATTTAACAATTTTATTGAAAATTCGTTTGTTTTTTGATTGAAAATTAATTTTCTGAACTAAAAATTGAACTTTTCCATTTTTTTAATCAAAATTTCATCTCTTTGGTTGAAAATTTAACTATCTTTTTGAAAAAAATGTGTTATTGGTGAAAATTAACTTTTTAAAATAAAAATTTAACTATTCTATTTTTCAATAAAAATTCATGTTTTTTAGTTGAAAATTGGTCTTTTTTGGTACAAAGTTGAACTCCTTTGTTAAAAATTTAACTAATTAGTTGAAAATTCGTGTATTTTGAATTCTTCATTTTTGGTAGAAATTTCATCCTTTTGGTATAAAATTAATCTTCCAGGTTGAAAATGTTAAGGTAACGAAACAGATTTTAATGATTTTACGGCAGGCCAATGGATTTCACAAGAGTTAATTCAGGGATTTAATATTATTTAGAAGATGACAATAGTTTTTCAGAAATGAAACCTTAGTTTTAAAGTAAGTTTCTATTTACTCTGCTTCACGCGTCATGAACGTGAAGAGAGATAAATAACTTTATATTGCACTTACTACATGCTAGTTGACAAGAATAAAAATTTTCTATAACATGTCGCTTGCATTCTATTCGATGGAACTCATTTGAATTGGAAGAAACTCAGTTATTTTAGGGAATTTTGAACTCTTTTAAACATATTTGGGAATCAAAAAAATATTTAAAAGATTTTACGGCAGTCCAATGGATTGCACAAGAGTTAATTAGGGTATTTGATATTATTTCGAAGATTACAATGGCTTTTCAGATATAAAAACTTAGTTTTAAACTAAGTTTCTATTTACTCTCCTTCACGCGTCATGAACGTGAAAGAAGACGAATAATTTCATATTCTACCTACCAGATGCTAGTTGACAAAAATGAAAATTTCGCATAATATTTTATTTAAATTCTATTTGATGTGACTCATATTTTTAAGAAATGTTTAACGCTTTTGAACGTATTAAGGTAACGAAACAGATTTTAATGATTTTACGGCAGGCCAATGGATTTCACAAGAGTTAATTCAGGGATTTAATAGCTGTAAAGCTTAAAATAAATGAATAGGAATTTTGATAATTAATAGACTAAAGTATTATAGTTCAAATAAATATTAAAGTTTATTTTTAATACTTTCAGAATATGTTGGAAACTGGAAATTTGGCCTAAAATGTAAAGGTACTTTTACGCAACATTTTCGTTGCTTAATAAATTATAAAATTTGACTTTTGTATGATATAATCTAATTGCTACAACTCAATGTGGATTCTGAACCTAATTTTATGAAAGTTTAATGTTATTGAATTATCAGAATTTATATTTTTTTTTATGTTCATTCATTTCCTAAGCCTTCAGAATCTTATGAGATTCTGTAAAAAATGTTAGAAAAACAAAAATTTTAGAACAATACCTTACGTAATTTGTGGATGTATTATTATTATTATTTAGTCATTATTATTTTTCGGTGAATTTATGATAATTTATTGATTATTAATACTGATATTACTAGGTACTACTAACAGCCCAGAAAACTCGTTAACGTACTCCCCCACAAAAAAAATTTACGTAATTTATGCACCGACAACAAATTCAATATCTCATTCACAATAGAAGATTTTGACTTTTTTAGTTTTTTATCATACCATTAAGCCATTTTCCTTTTGGGGTAGGCGTGAATTGCTTGGTTGGAAAGTAGTAGTGTGTGAATGGGTATATAGGTATAGGGTAGATAGGTATATAGGTTTTTTAGTTTAAAATTCAATTATTTGGTTGAAAATTGTACTATTTTGGTATAAAATTAACTTTTTTGTTGAAAATTCATAATTTTTTATGGAAAATTCAACTGTTTTGTGGAAAATTCATGTATTTTGTTGAAAATTCGTCTTTTTGAGTAGAAAATTAGTTTTCTTCTTTAAAAGATTGCCATTTTGGTTGAGGATTCAACTATTTTGTTAAAAACTTGTGTTTTTAGTTGAATTCAATCGGTGGAAAATTAATTTTTTTTTGTTGAAAATTAATTTTTTTAACTGAAAATGTAACTATTCCATTTTGAGTTTGAAACTGATCTTTTTTTTAATTTAAAATTTAATTGTTTGATTGAGAATTTTTTATTTTTTTTTGTCAAAAATTAACTTTTTGGTTAAAAATTCCTAATGTTTGATGGAAAATTCAACTGATTTGTGGAAAAATTTATCTATTTTGTAAAAAATTCGTCTTTTTGAGTAAAAAATTTATCTTCTTTTTTAAAAAATCATTATTTTTGTTGAGAATTCAACTATTTTGTTACTAATTCTTTTTTTTTTTTGTTGAAAATTAATTTTTGAAACTGAAAATGTAACTATTCTATTTTTGGTTTAAAACTGATATTTTTTAGTTTAAAATTCAATTATTTGGTTGAAAATTGTACTATTTTGGTATAAAATTAACTTTTTTGTTGAAAATTGGAAGGCACATCTGTGACAGGGTAAAAAAATAACTTAGGTCACACACGACCTCCTTTCCAGCCTATCGTGTTGGCGGGAAGGCACCTCCGTGGAAGGTCACAGAAATACCTTAGTTCACACACGAGCCCCTTTCCCGGGTGTTGTGGGGGCGGGAAGGCACTCCTGTCACAGGTCGTAGAAACAACTTAAGTCACACACGACCTCCCTACCAGCCTATCGTGGGGTCGGGAAGATACCCCTGTGACAGGTCACAGAAGTAACTTAGGTCACACACGCACTCCTCTCAAGCCTATCGTGGGGGCGAGAAGGCACCCCTGTGTCAGGACATAGAAATAATTTAGGTCACACACGACCCCCTTTCCCAGGTTTTGTGGGGGCGGGAAGGCACCCCTGTGAAAGTTTACAGAATTAACTTAGGTCACACACGACGCCCTTCTCCAGGTGCTGTGGGGGCGGGAAGGTACATCTGTCAAAGGTCACAGAAATACCTTAGGTCACACACGATCCCCTTTTCCATGTGTTGTGAGGGCGAAAAGGACCCCTGTGACAGGTCAAGAAATAACTTAGGTCACAAACGACGCCCTTCTCCAGGTGTTGTGGGTGCAAGAAGGCACCCCTGTGGCAGGACATAGAAATAACTTAGTTCACACACGACCCCCTTTCCCAGGTTTTGTGGGGGGGGGGAATGCGCCCCTGTGACGTAATAAGCTTACACTGAAGTGTGAAATAAGTCTTGAGCGATTTCAAAAAAAAAAATTTTTTAGGAATACCAAGTAAAAGTTTCAGATAATAAAGAACTACAATTTGTAATATATTTTTCTAACAAAGAAAGTGGTATGCAACCCTATACGTACAGAAAAATACCTAAAATAATACAATTGAACATAAAATATTCCCATTTTTTTTTTTTGCTAAAAATTCAAATAAGATCTGTAAAGAAACCTTAGCTCTATTTATAAAAAAAAATCAATACATTTACATACCCAGAAGACTGAAAGTTATTCGCTTGAGGTTAAGAGCTGCCGACAGCATTTTCTACTCTTTTAATGCCCTTGAGCGTCTGAAGAAACTTCTATAACACCTCAACATACAAAAAATAGTGACAGAAAAAATCAACATAAAACTCATCTCATTTGAAAATTCTTTTGAAAACTTAAAGGAATCTAGAGGAAATTCCTTTTTAAAAAAACGCTTAATTTGTGGAGATTTTGAAACACGAAAGCTACTGAAATAACTGTACTCATTGACTCAAGGAAAACACTGAAAGCAAGCGGTAAGACACGCGCGAATCTACAAAATAGCAAAAATGGAGTTCACGCCCCCCCCCCTCACCTGGATTCTTTTATCTTAGATTCACTTTTTTATTTTTCACTGGGAAATAAGAAAAATTATAAAAATATTGAATAAGAGGTTGAGATTGGAACAAAGAGAGGAAAGAGCAAGTACAACATGAGAGAACGGGAGAGTAAATGAGAAAAAAGTCAATAACAGGAAATTAAAAGAGAGTGGGTAAGAAGAATAGATAATAAATTAAAAAATAGAAGAATGGAAAAATGACTACCGGAATAAAACTTTCCAAGAAAGAAAGGTGAGAGTGGAGAGAAAATGGTGTTGGTCAAATAAAATAACATTGAGAACATAAAAGGAAATTGATGGCAAAGAAAAGGGAGGAGAGAATGGAGGATTTGACATGAGAAGAAATATAAGGTAAGGAAAATTCAATAAGAAGGTGGGATTTAAAAAAAGAGATAAAAGAGTAAGTACAACGTGAGAGGACGGGAGAGTAGATGAGAAAAAAGTCAATGGAAGGAAATTAAAAGACAGTGGGAAAGAAAAAGAGGTGATAAATTAAAGAACAGAAGAATTAGGAAATTGTGACACGAATATAACTGGCTTAGAAAGAAAGGTGGGAGAGGAGAGAAAATTGTGCTGGTGAAATTGAATAATATAGGGAACATAAGAGAAAAGTGATGGCAAAGAAAATAGAGGAGAGAACGGAGGATTTGACAATGGAAGGAATGTGAGTGAGGGAAAATATAATTATAAGGCAGGATTTAATCAAAGAGAGGAAAGAGTAAGCAGAACGTGAGAGGACGGGAGTGTTTTTGGTAGAAACTTAATCTTTTTGGTTAAAAAGTTAACTATACTTGGTTAAATGTGGAACTTCTTTGTTAAAAATTTATTTATTGACTGATATAATTTATTAATCTTTTATAGTTTGCAATTTCAACTTTTGGGTTAAAAATTCTTCTAATTTGTTGAAAATTTATCTTTAGGGTTGAAAATTCACCTATACTTGGTTGAAATTTGAACTACTTTAATAAAATTTAATTTTGTGTTGCTTTTTTGGGTTGAAAAATCATCTTTTTAACTAAAAATTGAACTATTCCTTTTTTGGTTCAAATTAATCTTTTTTAATTGAAAATTCAACCATTTTCTTGAGAGTTCATGTGTTTTGTTGAAAAATCATCTTTTAGGTCGAAAATTAATCTTCTTCGTTAAAAATGTATCTTTTTGTTTGAAAATTCAAATATATTTGATTGAAAGTTGAACTAATTTGTTCAAAATTCATTTTTTTGGTTGAAGATTCATTTTTTTTCTTCAAAATTAATCTTTTTAACTGAAAATTCACCTATTCCACTTTTAGTTAAAAATAGATCTTTTTTAGTCGAAACGTCAACTAACTGTTTTGTTGAGAATTCATGTATTTTATTGAAAATTCGTCGTTTTTGGTAGAAACTTAATCTTTTTGGTTAAAAAGTTAACTATACTTGGTTAAATGTGGAACTTCTTTGTTAAAAATTGAAATCTTTTGTATTCATTTGAAATTATTAAAATATTTTTAATCTGTGTCAAATCTTTTGAAATCTTAGAAATCTGATTTACTATAACTTTTTTAACATTTTTAAAATATTTGAAATCTTTTGAAAGTTTTAAAATATTTGGAAATATTCGAAATCTTTGTGAAATCTTTGAAACCTGGAAAGCCTTTTTCAAATCTTTGAAATCCTTGCAATCTATATGAAATGTTCGAAATCTTTGTGAAATTTTTGTAAAATCTTTTTGATATCTTTCTGAAGTCTTTTGTGTTCATTTGAAATTATTAAAATATTTTTAATCTATGTAAAATCTTTTGAAATCTCAGAAATCCTTTTTAAAATCTTTAAAATGTTTTGAAAGTTTTAAAATCTTTGGAAATGTTCGACATCTTTGGGAAATCTTTGAAAACCTTACAATCTTTATGAAATGTTCGGAATCTTTGGGAAATTTTTGTGAAATCTTTGTCAAATCTTTTGAAATATTTGTGAATTTTTGCTTGAATGTTTTGAAATATTTCGAAATCGTTTCAAATCTTCGAAATTAAAATCTTCTTTTGAAATTTTTATGAAATTTGCATGAAATCTTTGAAATATTTGTGAAATCTTTCTGAAATCTTTTGTATTCATTTGAAATTATTAAAATATTTTTAATCTGTGTCAAATCTTTTGAAATCTTAGAAATCTGTCCTCCACCTCCTCCAGCTCCTCCACCTGCTCCAGCTCCTCCACCTGCTCCAGCTCCTCCACCTGCTCCAGATCCTCCACCTGCTCCAGCCCCTCCACCTGCTCCAGTTCCCCCACCTGCTCCAGATCCTCCACCTGCTCCAGATCCTTCACCTCCTCCAGATCCTCCACCTGCTCCAGCCCCTCTGCCTCCAGCTTTTCCAACTCCTCCACCTACTCCAGCTCCGCCACCTGCTCCAGATCCTCCACCTGCTCCAGATCCTCCACCTGCTCCAACTCCTTCACCTCCTCCAGATCCTCCACCTCCTCCAGCTCCTTGACCTTCTCCATCTCCTTCACTTACTCCAGCTCCTTTACCTGATCCAGATCCTCCACCTGCTCCAGCTCCTTCACCTGCTCCAGACCCTCCACCTCCTCCAGATCCCTTACCTGCTCCAGATCCCCAACCTACTCCAGCTCCCCCACCTCCTCCAGACCCTCCTCCTTCTCCAGCTCCCTCACCTGCTCCAGCTCCTCCACCTCCAGCTTTTCCATCTCCTCCAGCTTTTCCAACTCCTCCACCTGCTCCAGATCCTCCACCTGCTCCAACTCCTCTACCTGCTCCAGATCCTCCACCTGCTCCAGATCCTCCACCTCCTCCAGATCCTCCACCTCCTCCAAACCCTCCACCTCCTCCAGATCCTCCACCTGCTCCAGATCCTCTGGAAATTTTAAGAAGTTTTGCAAAGGTTTCATAAAATTTAAAACAAAATCGATTGTTAAAGATTTCGAAGAAAAAAATTTCTAAATATTCATGGAAAATTTAAAATGTTTTATTTTTTTATTTTCAAAAGTTATTTTAGTAGAATATTCCAAAAGATATCCAAAATTATACTCAAGAATCTGAAAGATTGTTGGAAGATTCTTTTCATTTTGCATGACTTTAAATGATTTCCTAAAATTTCGAAAAAGAAAGTAGAAGATTTTTTGAACGATTACTAAATTAAAAAAAAGAAAATTCATTGAATTTGTTACAAACAAATAAGTGAGTGAAAATGGATTCATAGGGATTGGCAGTGATTCGGTAATTATTTTGCACTGAATCTGAACAGATTATAGACAAAACCTGTTTTTTAATTAGGCTCATAAAATTTAATGAATACATTGTTATTCTATAAACAAATTTAAAAAGAAGTTTTGAAAAGGTTCAAAAATAATTGAGGAAAGATTTCAAAGAATTTAAAACAATTTAAAAAAATTTTAAACGATATGTGGATTATGAAAATTTCGAAAAAGTAGGGTTTTAAGAATTATGAAAGCTTCAAAGAGAATAACCAATTTATTTCAAGATTCCTGGCAAAATTTAAATTATTTTTTATTTTGATAAATTAATTTTAAGATAAAATTGAACAAGCTTTCTGAACAATTCGGTAATATTAGAAACTGTCGGGGATTTTCCAATTCGGAAATTTTATCATTCAGGAATTTTATTATTCGGGAATTTCATGATTCGGAAATCTTATTATTCGATAATTTGATTATTCCGGAATTTTCCGATTCGGGAATTTTATTTTTCGGAAATTTTATAATTCGGAAATTTTATTATTAGGAAAATTTTCTAATTCGGGAATTTGACAGTGACGGGAATTTCATTTTTCGGTAATTTTCAAATTCGGAAATATTAGAAACTGTCGGGGATTTTGCATTTCGGGAATTATATTATTCAGAAATTTTATTATTCGAGAATTTTATTATCAGGGAATTTTCCAGTTCGAAAATTCTACAGTGACGGGAAATTCGTTTTTCGGTAACATTATAAACTGTCTGGAATTTTCCAATTCATGAATTTGATTATTCGTGAATTTTCAAATTCATTAATATTATAAATTGTAGGGATGTTTCCAATTCGGGAATTTTATTATTCAGGAATTTTATTGTTCGAAAATTTTTCAATTAGGGAATTTTATTATTCGGAAATTTTATTATTAGGAAATTTTCTAATTCGAGAATTTGACAGTGACGGGAATTTTATTTTTCGGTAATTTTCGAATTCGGTAATATTAGAAACTGTCGGGGATTTTCCAATTCGGAAATTTTATCATTCAGGAATTTTATTATTCGGGAACTTCCGAGGGACTCCAATACTGATGTTACGTCCTAAATGCGATATGTATAGGTATGCATTTTTTTCTTGGGAACGCCAAGAATCTTTCCTCTCTTAAGATAAATTTTAGCACATTTATCCAATCAAAAGTCCATCTCAATCTCTCCTGTGTACTCGTTGACGATATTTATAGCAGTATCAAGTTTGCTCTTACCAGAGGCATAGATCTTTAGGTCATCCATATACAATACATGAGTGACCTTATGCTCGCGATGGTTAGCGTCGTCACAGAAGTATCCAGAAGAGTTTCATAGTGCGAGAGATGGAGGCAGGAGTCTGATGCGAAAAAGCAAAAGACACATAGTATCGCCCGGAAAGACGCACCTCCGGAAGGTGACATTGTTTGTTGTCACACGATAATTTCCAGACGAGATATTTTATCGAGTTTTTCAAAGGGGGATCAATCTCTTTATTCCTCAGGTTGCGGTGAGATGATCCCTGTACCAAAGTTTTTATACTAAATATGGTTACAATAATTAACACGCAGTCGCGAATTCTTCTCCAGGCATAGTTTCAAAGGAATAACCTCTCAGAGGAGACATAACAACCGAGCCGAATTTTGAATGGCATCGGGTTGATGTGCCTTAAACGGTGACTCTTAAGATATCGGGCGACCTTTCAGAGTATACAGCCTTATCCTTGTATGCGCGGCTCTACAAGGAGAGACCTTCCAGTACAGTCTAAGCTTCGTAAAAGACATAAAATCCTCAAGATTCCTTTTCACAGAACAGATCAGCTTCAAATATCATTTATAGTATGAGGTGCCCGGTTATGGAATAAAATTCTATAGGATATTAGAAATGCACCTTCCTTGCATCATTTTACGAATCTCTTTTTCAAATATCTGTACAATACTCCTAATCCAACTCTTGAAATTACTCACTGGTGAATTATAACTTTCACTTCTCGAATATTTCATCTTCGCATCTCTTTCTATCTTCAATAACTTTTGTAAATACTTATTTCTTATGCACAGAGTTATTCATTCTTCATTTACAGCTCAACATGCATAGAGATGTACTCATTAATTAATCACTTGATATTAATTACTATGTCATAACCTAATACCTAATCTGATACTTACTCTGAGGTCAACTCTGCTTATTTATTTATTATAATTAGCTTATAGATTAAATTACAAGTTTAATCAAGTATACTGCCGATCAGTGCTTGCACAAATTTATAATGATCCTGTAATATCCCGTTTCTTAGATGGCTATTTAGCCCTAGGGACTTTCTTGAATAAATGCAAATACAAATATCCCAGGTAAGATTTTAAAATTTGTTGTCTTATTTTAAGTGCAAGACGTGTGAAACGAAAATGATAAGGGATCTTGAATTTGAAGTGTCTTTCATGGAAGCTCTTTCAACCAATAAGATTATTTTTCTACCAAAAAAGATGAATTTATGACAAAATTTATGATTTTTCAACTAAATAGTTAAATGTTCAATCAATAAAATAAATTCTTAACAAAGAAGTTTCAATTTCAACCAATTAATTGAATTTTCAATCATATAATTGAATTTTTGACTAGAAAGAAATCAATTTTCAGTCAAGACTTTGAAAGGTAAATATGTAGTTAGTACAATAATTAGTAACTAACCAAAAGGCATTACAAAAATAGTTAGTTCGCTAGACGATAAAATAAATTTGTAATAATGTAGCTCATAAACAAAAAATATTTCTCAATTAAAAATTTAATAGTAAAACTTTGTACTAATAAGCTTAATTTTATAAAAGAAATATGAATTTAGAACAAAATTGAATTTTCAATCAAATTGTTGAATTTTTGTCTAAAAACGATTAATGGAACCAATGGAAAACCAATGCTTAAATTTTCAGGTAAGCAAATAAAATTCCATCCATAAGACAAAAGATCTTTCAACAAAATAGTTCAATCTTTAATAAATAAAATAAATTTTTAACGAAGTAGTTCCATTCTCAACCGAATAGCAGAATTGTCAAATGAAAAATATGAATTTTTAATTAGATATGAATTATGACAAAAAAATAATTATTAGACTTTTCAATTGAAAGGATTTAACTTTCAATCAATATAGGGGAAAATTTAAGTTTTTGGACAAAAATGATCTGTTTCTATGAAAATGTTACTTTTTTGTTGAAAATTGATTTTTTTCTGAAAAATCGTGTTTATTGTTAGAAAATTAATCTTCTTGCTGGAAAATTTATGTTTTTTGTATGAAAATTTAACTATTTGGTTGAAAATTTATAATTTTTAGTTGAAAATTTAACTTCTTGGTTGAAAATTTGACTATTCCATTTTTAGAAAATTAATATCACGGGTCAAAAAATCATCTTTTGGGTTGAGCTCTTTTGCAAATAATTCATTTCTTTGAAGATCCTTTACTGCAGTTAAAAATGCATCTCTTTCGTTTAAAATATAACTATTATTTTGTTGAAAAATCGCTTATTTTTTGGTAAAGAATCAATTTTTTCAACTCGCAATATAATTATTGTATTTTTGGTTGAAAGATGACTTTTTCTATTTAAAAATTCATGTATTTTATTACAAATTCGTCTGAAAATTGATCTTCTCGGTTGAAAATGAATCCTTTTCGTTTAAAAATGCCACTCTTTGGTTCAATATTAATCTGGTTTGGTTGACGATTCAACAATTTTGTAGAAAAGTAAACTATTCGGTTGAAAATTCATCTTTTTGGTTGAAAATTCAAGTATTTGTTTTAAAATTTATTAATTTTTTATTTGACAATTCATCTATTGTGTTGAAAGTTGAACTGGTTTCGAAATTAATTTTCAACTGAAAAGTGGAAAATTCACCCAAAAAGATTAATCTTCATCGAAATACAGGCATCTTCAACTAAAAAAATTAACTTTTAACCGGAAATCGAATATTTGAATTTTGATTTGAAAAAATTATTTTTATATTAGAGAGATGATTTTATAGCAAAAATAATTAAGTATTCAATTGGATTAGTGGAATTTGTACTTGAAATAAATAATTTTACATAAAATAATTGAATATTCAATCGAATTAAGTGACGATTTTTCATTTAAAATTATAAATTTTCCAACAAAAAAAGATTTTGAACTAAAAAAGATTTTTCAGTCAACAAAGAAAAAAAATATCATCCAAACTGTTGAGTTTGCAAGCAAAAAGTTGAATGTTTCACTATTTGGAATAATTTTTTACCTGAAAGGACGAATTTTTAGAAAAGTATATGACTCTTCAACCGAAGACTTGAACTTCAAACCGAAGAAGATCAATTTTTAGCTAAAAAATAGAATAGTTAAATTTTAGGTTGTAAAAAATAAGTTGAAAACAACAAAAACAACAAAATTTCAGTCAAAATAAAAAAGCATTGTCATTTAATCTTCTATTAAAATTTTTTTAAAATAAATCGCGCGAAAAATTCACTCGAAAAAGCTCAAAGGCACTCGAAAAGATTCCCTAGCTTTAAAAAGAAATTCTCTACAAATCTAGGTTGACAATAATTTAAAGCATTTTTAGCTAAAAAAAAATTCTTTTCAACCAAAATGACAATATTTGGCTATTTGTTAATTTAATTTGTTTATAATAATGAAAACATAAAATATTCAAATTATTTGTATTCTGGAAGTCCTCTTGCGTTGATTTAAGATTATTTTCATTATATGCAAACCGTTGTTGAAGAGTAAATAATAATTATGTTGAAACTTCACATTTTCTGGTTAAAAATTAAGCAGCTTTGTGAGAAATTCGTATTTTCGGCCGGAAAATTAAACGGTTTAGTAGAAAATTCAAATATTTGGTTGAAAATTAATTAATTTTGTTGAAAATTCGTCTTTTTGGATGAAAATCAATTTTTTGGTTAAAAATCAAATTTTTTAGTTGAAAACAATCTGTTCTAAATGAGGATTCAAGTATTTTATTTAAAATTTGTCTTTGTTGGTTAAATCCAACTGTTTTATTATAATAAATTAAAATCTCTTTTTTTTCAAATCAACTATTACATTTTTTGTTGAAAATTCATCTTTTTAGATTAGAAATTCCACTCCTTGAAAATTTCACTATTTAGTGTAAAATTCCACTATTTGGTATGAAATTAAATATTTCTGTGGAAAAATATTTTTTTTTACCGAAAATTAATTCTCATTAATAAAACTTACACTACATCATTTGTAGTTAAAAATTGATCTTCTATAGCGAAAATAATATGCATTGCCTTTAACAAATATATTTTTTAAATCCAGACTCATTTTTACCAATTGTCTTCACACTTTTGTTTTTAGAAAGATGTTATAATATTGTAAAAATATTCGACGCAAATTTGAAATATACGGATTCAAATTGAAAATGTTAAATTGTACTTTTTTTAATTTCTAAGAAGTAGCGCATTTTCAAATAGTTTGTTTTTTATATTGTAAAATAAAAAGTTGCATTTGGAACGAAAAAATTGATTTTGTACAAAAAAAAAGACGAATTTTCAC
>JAABKJ010075445.1:254015312-254026666 GCA_011634705.1 Andricus grossulariae
AGATTAAAAAAAAAAAAAATAGTTCAAATTTCCACCAAGGACCTTAATTTTCGAACTAAAAAGATGAATTTTCAACAATAAATGTAAAATTTAATAGATGGTACTTCAACAAAAAAAAAGATTGTAATTAGAAATTAAAAACAGCTGGATTTATCCAACAAAAATTAATTTTCAACAAAATAATTAAATTTTTTATTAAATTGTTAAATTTCAAAACTGAAAATATAAATTTTCTTAAGAACAGTTAAATTTTTAACTAGAAAATTAATTTACTACTGAAAAATATTAAATTTTAACCAACGGGTTGCAATTTTTACTACAAAAGGTGAAATTTCGACAGTAAGAGATGATATTTTAAATTGAATGAATTTTTAATTCAGAAAAATCGTTAGACATGAAAAATAAATTCACCGAAACACCCTTTTTCAAACTTCACTGAGTGCCCTACTACTGAAGATGGGAGACTTCAATTGAAGAAATTTCCCTCAGCCACGGAATGCGACTACTTCCCAAAATAAAATAAAAGAAAATTAGAAAACAAAGTGAAAACAACTTTCACTAAAAAAACGAAAGGCGAAAAGAAAGGCAGATAGAAGACCAGACATCTGCATGGAAAAATCTCAAAGCTTTAATTTTACTTCATCCATAAAACAATTTTTTTGACCCGACCTCTTATTCAATAACTTAATTTTCCTAAATTCAAAATTTTTAAAATTCATCAGTGAACGTAATGCGGGCATTTGAATAATGGCAGTCCTAAGCCTTTGAAATGTATAGAGAGATGAAATATACCAGCATATGTTATTACTTTTCGTAAAAACAATACCATGAAGGCACCACGGTGCGCCGCGGGGCTCACGTACCGGAGTACTCATAGCTTAATTCCATCAATTAAAAAACTCCCTCCACCCTCGATCAATACTTATTCAAATGACAACATTTTTTACCCATAACGTACTTTCCAATAGCTTTCTAAAGAAATATCAGGCATCGAAAAAATAGGTATTGATTATACTCTTGTCACAAAGATTGTACTTTCTATTTAGATCTATTGGACGTTCAGTGGACAAAATGGTACCGTATACTCTGAATTTGAATGAATAGAATTTTTTTAACCAAAAAAAAAAATTTTAACAACATAGTTGATTTAAAAAAAAAAAAAAAAAAAAAAAAAAATAGATTTTTAACCAAGAATATTAATTTTATTCGAAAAAATCCAATTTTCAACAAAAAACGTGAATATTTACACGAAATAATTGCCTTTTGAACTTGAAACAAAACTATATTTTTAACAAACAAAAAAAAACAACAATATTTCAACAGAATAGTTAAATATTTGAACCAAAAAAATGATTTTTGACTAAAATGATGAATCTCGAATAAAAAAATATGAATTTTTAACTAAGAACATACAACTAAGAAAGATACATTTTCAGTTACAAAAATTAATTTTCAACAAAAAAAAACGCGATTTCAAGATATTTATTACATTTTCAACCAAAGTAATGAATTTTCAATCAAAAAAATTAATTCTCAACCAAGAATATTAATTTTCTGCTAAGAACATTAATTTTCTACAAAAAGGCAAATTTCCAACCAAAAAATGATTTTCAAATAAATTGATAATTCTTCAACCAAAAAAATGAAGTTTTGACCAAATAATTAAATCTTTAAACAAGAAAATAAATTTTCCACCAAGAAGATTAATTTTCTATCAAAAAGACGATTTTTCAACAAAAGAGTTGAATTTTTTTACTAAATAGTTCATTTTTCAACACGAGAATATGAATTTTCAACAAAAAAGTTAATGAGTTCATTTTCAATCAAATAATTAAAAAATTTTCAAATAATAGAATTTTCAACCCAAAAAGACGAATGTTTTAAGAACAAGTTGAATTTTTAACCCGAAAATAAGAATTTTCAATCAAAAAGCTAATTTTCAAGCAAATAGTTGAATCTGTTAACAAAATATTCGAATTTTCTACCTAAAAAAATGAATTTTGCAAGAAAAAGTTGAATTTTCAACATGAAAATAAAAATTTTCAATAAAAAAGTTAATTTGCAAGCAAGTAGTTGAATTTGCTACCAAAATAATCGAATTTTTAACGTAAAAAGATAAATTAAAAAAAAAAGTGAACTTTTCAACCATAGAGTAAGAATTTTCAACCCAAAAGTAAGAATTTTCAACCAAAAAGTTCATTTTCAATCAAATAATTGTATTTTTTTTAAGTAATAGAACTTTCAACCCAAAAAGACGAATATTTTAAGAAACAGTTGAATTTTCAATCCGAAAATAAGAATTTTCAATAAAACGTTAATTTTCAAGCAAATATTTGAATTTTCTGCCAAAATAATAGAATTTTCAACCCAAAAAGATGAATTTTTTAAGAAATAGTTAAATTTTCAACCCGAAAGTAAGAATTTTCAAACAAAAAGTTCATTTTCAATCAAATAATTAAAAAATTTTCAAATAATAGAATTTTCAACCCAAAAAGACGAATGTTTTAAGAAAAAAAGTAAATTTACAACCAATCAGTTGAATTTTCAACAAAATAGCTAAATTTTCAGTTAAAGAATTACTTTTAAAAAAACTAATTTTCAACTTAAAAAGGCGAATTTTCGACAAAAAAATTAATAATTTATATTTCAAGAACAAAAATTCGAATGAAAAAAAACACAGTTGGATTTAATCAACAAAGACAAATTTTTAACAAAATATTTGATTTTTAACCAAGAAAAATTATTTTCTACCAAAAAAGACGAATTTTCAATAAATTACATCAGCTTTTAACCAACGAGTTGAATTTTCAACTAAGAAGAATAATTATTTACCAAAAAACGCGATGTTAGTCCAAATTTTATTTTATTATTTTTAGCTTATATTTTTTATTTCTAAATTTTATTAAACTAAATAGTTGAATTTTCAAATTAAAAAATATCAATTTTTAACCAAAAATAGAACAGTTAAATTTTCATTGAGAAAAATTAAATTTCAACTTAAAAAAAACGAATTTTTAAAAAACAATTTAATTTTGAACCAAATGGTTGAATTTTGTACCCAATTATTAAATTTTCAAGCCAAAAAGACGATTTTTTATAGTTGAATTTTCAACCCGAGAATATGAATTTCAAACAAAAAAGTAAATTTACAACCAATCAGTTGAATTTTCAACAAAATAGCTAAATTTTCAGTTAAAGAATTACTTTTAAAAATCAAAGACCAAAATTTCCTCACTTCGAACTCAATAAACATATTGAAAATAAACAAATTCGATCTTCCAAATCAGAAAAAACTGAAATCCAAAATTTCCTATTTTCCAATTCAGAAAAAATTAAAACTAAAATTTCCTACCTTCCAACTCAATAAAGGAGTTTAAAATAAAAAGTTCCCCTTTTTAACTCAATAAAAATATAAAATGAAAAAAATGGCATCTTCGAATTCATAAGAAAAATAAATAACCAAAATTTGGTCCTTTCCAACTCGAAAAATCATGAAAATAAAAAAAATGTCCTGTCCCAATTCAGAAAAGAAATTAAAAACAAAAAATTTCCTCTCTTCCAATACAGAAAATTTTAAAGCCAACATTTCCTTCCTACCAACTCAATAAAAATATTAAAAATTAAAAAAATGCCCTCTTTCAATCCAGAAAAAAAATTAAAAATTCTTCTCTCAAACTCAATAAATAATATTAAAAAGAAAAACGCAGCCTCTTTCAATTTGGAAAAAATTAAAAACCTAAATTTTCTATCTTCCTACTCAATAAAAATGTTCAAAATAAAAGAATTCCATTTTCCAGTTCAGACAAAAATTTATAAGAAAAAATTATTTTCTTAATTTCAATGAATAATATAAAAAATAGCCTTCTCCAATTGAAAAATAAATAATGTACCAAAATGCTGTCTCTTATACACAAAATTTTATCAAGTTTTTTTTTTGTGATGAACCAGAATAATGGAGAGAATTTTGCCGAATATTTTGCCTTGAGCATTTTGAAGATTTCAAGAAAATAAAAAAGTTTTCTTCAAAGTCCTGGTAAAATCTAAATAATGTCTTATTTAGTAAAGTAATTTTAAGAGAATATTTGAAAAGGATTCTCTAAAATTCCGACAAATAATGTAGAAAATTTTACAGGCAAATTTTTCAATTCTGCACGCTTACATTTTAGAAAAAATTCGTGTTAGCAAAGACTTCATAAAATTTAAAACAAAATGTCGATTTCATGAAATTAAAAAACAAAATCGATTTTTAAAGATTTCCAAGAAAAAATTTAGAATCTTTTTAAAAATGAAAGGTTTCAAGAGAATGAAAAACTTTTCAGGAAAGTATGTCGAAGATTTGAAGACAATTTTTTCATTTTGCAGAGTTCAAAATTTTTTTAAGGAAAAATGCTACTCATTTTAAAAGATATTGAGAAGTTTTGAACAAATTTCAAAAATAGTTCAAACCTTGGAACGATTTCGAGAAATTTAAAACAAAATGTAGATTTTTGAAGATTTCGAAAAAGATGCTTTTTAGTAATTTTGAAAGGTTTTAAGAGCATAAAAGTTTTCTTTGAAAGATTTTAAAAAAAAAAACATTTTAATTGTTGAAAAAGAATCTGGAATATTTTAAAGGGTTATATTGAAACTTTCATACACAAGGATATTTTGTCCTTCAATCGCCAATTTTTCATATGATTTTCAGGTAATAATATTGTTTAAAACATTATTTTTGTTTACATGTTATATTTCAAGACCATCGTGATGATTCATTTATTCACTTTTTACTTATACTTTTACATGGTTTTCATATTGTTTCTATTTTTTAAAGCACTATTTGTTATTTATATGACTATTGTGAACTTTTTAAATAATTTTACGATAAATTGTTATTTGCTACAGGCTTGAAAAGGGACGACACAGAGTCCGAAACGTACGTAGCCACTTTTTAACTAAATTCTACATGTTTTTATTACTTGGATCTTTGACACCGAAAACTTATTTACATATCTACAATAAGAGGTCGAAAGTGATGAGGAATGTTTTATTACAAAAAATTGTTTTTCACGTTTTTATTTTCCATGTTTGATGTCACATTATGCGTAAGCTCGGCCGTCCCTGCTAGAAAATTTATTAATCAAACGGAAAGCGGAATATGAATGGGACTTGAAGCGGTCAAAGTTTCGGCAATCGCCCATATATATATATATTTGTAAAAAATTTTTGTCCAAACGCGACTCGCGTGCCTGTACAACCGGCGGAAAGCGTGAAATGGCCGCCTGACGACGGTGACGCATGCTGTAATATGCGTTATGTAGTATTACGTATGTGTAAATCTTTAAAATCAAGTGTATTGTATCCTTTCTGAAATCTTTGAAAATCTTGTATTCTTTGTGAAATCTTTTGAAATTTTGGTAAAATCTTTGAAATCCTTGAAATCTTCTGAAAGTTTTAAAATCTTTGTGAAATGTTCGAAATCATTGTGAAATCTTTGACATGTTCTGAAATCTTAGAAATCTGCTCACTCCCTTTTTAAAATGTTTAAAATCCTTGAAATCTTCTGAAAGTTTTAAAATCTTTGTGAAATCTTTGAAATCATTGCGAAATCTTTTGAAATCTTTTAAACAAATTTGAAATCGTTTACATTTTCGAAATGTTTTGAAATACTTGTGAAATCTTTTTTATTCATTTGAAGTCATTAAAATATTTGAAGAAATCTCTGTGAAATGTTTTGAAATTTTTGTAAAATCTTTGAAATCCTTGAAATTATTGAAATCTGTGAAATATTTTGAAATCTTTATGAAATCTTTGTGAAATCTTTTGTGTTCTTTTGAAATCACTGAAATTCTTTTAAATCTTCTCAAATTTGTTGAAACCTTTTTAATATGTTTAAAATGTTTGAAATGTAGTGTGATGTACCCATTTTTAAATATTTAAAATCCTTTAAATATTTTGAAAGTTTAAAAATCTTTTAAATCCTGTCTATACGTTGAACATTA
Source organism: Andricus grossulariae (assembly GCA_011634705.1). NCBI lineage: Eukaryota > Metazoa > Arthropoda > Insecta > Hymenoptera > Cynipidae > Andricus > Andricus grossulariae. The sequence continues at coordinate 254,021,291 of JAABKJ010075445.1, forward strand.
GTCTTTTTTAGTTGAAAATTCAAATGTTTTGTTTCGTTCAACAAAATACATTAATTTTCAATTGAAAAATATACATTTTCAATTAAAAATAGAATATAGTTAAATTCTCAATTAGAAAAATAAATTTTCAACAACACAAAAATGAATTTTTAACCAAAAAGGTGAAGTTTTAACTAATGAGATAACTTTTCTACAAAAAAAGACGAATTTTCAACAACATAGTTGAATGTTTATCGAAAATCGATCAATTTTCAACTTAAAACAGAATAGTTACATTTTTATTGGAAAATAAATTTTCAACCAGATAAAATAAATTTTCAAAGAAATAGTTTAACTTTTTACATTATAATTTTCTATAAAAAGATCAAATTTCCACAAAAAATGGAATAGTGAAATTTTATGCCAAAGTAAGAATTTAAAATTAAAAAACCACTAATTTTTAATACAAAAAAAATAATGTTCAACCAAAGGAATTAATTTTCAGACAAGAAGATTAATTTTCAATAAAAAAATATTAAGTTTTAACAAAAGACATGAATTTTCAATCAAATATTTGAATTTTTAACACAAAAGTTTAATTTTCAATCAAATAGTCGAACTTTCAACACAAAAAAAGGATTTTTAACTAAAAAGTTAAATTTTCAAAAAAAGAGAGATTTACAACTAAAAGGATAAATTAGCACAAAAAAATGAATTTTTAACTAAAAAATATGAATCTTCAAGCAAAAATGGAATATTTAAATCATTTCGAACAAAAAAAAAAAAGTTTTTCAAATAAAATTATAAATCTTCAACCAAAAATAAAGAATTTTTTTAAAAGTAGTTCAACTTTCAACCAAGGAGTTAAAGTTTTAATCTAAAAGTATGAATTTTCAATGAAAAATATAACAGTTAACATTGCAAAAAAAATAGATTTTAATTTAAAATAAAAAAATAGTTGAATTTTACCAACGAAGACAAATTGTTAACAAAATACTTGAATCCTCATCTAAAATAGATTATTTTCAACCAAAAAATTTGATTTTCAACCAAACAATTGATTTTCTTCCAAAAAAGACAAATTAAAAAAAAAATAGGTAAATTTTCGGTCAAAAAAATTATTTTTAACCAAAAAATAGATTTTCTTCCAAAAAAGACAAATTTGAAACAAAATAGTTAAATGTTCGGTTAAAAAAGAAATCATTTTTAATAAAAAAACATTGTTTTTTAAATAAAATTATAAATCTTCAACCAAAAAAAAAAAAGAATTTTTAAGAAAGTAGTTCAACTTTTAACGATGAAGTTGAATTTTTCATCTAAAAATATGAATTTTCAACGTAAAATGTAATAGTTGATATTGTAAAGAAAATAAAAACAGATTTTAATTTGAAATAAAAAAACAGTTGGATTTAACCAACAAAGACAAATTTTTGATAAAATACTTGAATCCTCATCTAAAATTCATAGCTAAATAATTTTCAAATAGAAAAGATTAAAATTAGAATAATGTAATTTTTAACAAAAAAAAAAAAAATTTTAACACAAAAGATGAATTTTCTACCAAAAAATATTAATTTTCAACAAAATACATGAATTTTCAATCAAAAAGGTGATCAGTTCGTTTTTTTTGTGTTAAAAATGAATTTTTTTTACTAAAAATTTAGCTATTTCATTTTTTCTAGAAAATTGATCTTTCTCAGTTGAAAATTCAACTATTACGTTGAAAATTCAATTCAAAATTAAAATATTTGGTTGAAAATTCATGTATTTTGTTAAAAATTATTCTTTTTTGCTAGAAAATTAATCTTTTTGATTGAAATTTAATTTCTTTCGTTGAAAATTAGTTTTTTTTTGTCGAAAATAATTTTTTTTTTCAACTGAACATTTAACTATTTAATTTTTCGTAAAATTTTTTTTTCTGATATACATTTAATCTTTTTCTTTAAAAATTTATCTGTTTGTTTAAAAATTTAACTGTTTCGTTGAAAATTTATTTTAGTTTCTTAAAAACTTATTTCTCTAACTTAAAATTAAACTTTTATTTTTTGTTAAAAATTTATCTTTTCTAGTTGAAAATTCATCTATTCTATTGAAAATTAATCTTTTTGGTGACTTACCACCTTTTTGATTGAATATTCATGTATTTTGTTAAAAATTAATATCTGAAAAGACGCTGCACTTTTCGGGTGAATTGAAATAGAGCTCTAGGTTGTTGGTGTGGATAGAACTGCCAGTTCCAGCTTCTGTCTTGGATCCGTCGATGAAGATGAGGGTGAAATTTTTATTTTTTTCGAAGAGATCTATCGATTGTTGGCTATGCAGTCCTTTCTTTCTGTACTGTGAAAGACTGAGATCTATTTCTGGTATTTTAATACCCCATGGAGAATCTGCATTGATTTGGTTAATTTGGATATGGGGCATTTGAGTTGATAGTTTCTTTAAATAATTTTTCAGGATTATTTCGATTGGTTTTGGTAGATTTGGCTTTTTTGATAGTTATTATTCTTTTTTCCTGGAAGAATAGTTGATGGGTTGGATTATCTTTATGTGCGGCTATCGATACTCCTTGTTTTAGAGTGAGTTCCCTTTTTCTGTTGTCTAAGGGTGGTTTGTCAATTTCTTGTCGAATGCTTTTGTTTTGCTCAATTATATATTATTGAATCATAGTAAATTTATTTCAAATTATTGCTGTATAAGTAGCTTTAGCAAATTTGTGTCCGCTCCACAGTTTCTGTAGGATACGATTTTCAGGATTTTAGTTCGCTTTTTGCAGTCTTTTTCTAATTTAAGAATGTGAGGCCTCCATGTCAGTTTTTGATCGAAAATCAAGCCTAGTAGTTTGACCTGATTTACTGTTATAATATTTATTAGACAATATTTTTCTTTGGTAAATGTTTTTTCTCATGTTTAAGATTTAACTATATTGTTGATAATACGTTTTTTTTGCTGAAAATTATCATTCTTTTAACTGAAGATCTAACTATTTCATTTTAAGTTCAAAATCCAACTGGGTTGAAAGTTGAACTACTTGGTTGAAAATTTAGTTATCTGGTTGAAGATTCTTAATTTCAGTTCAAAATTCAACTATTTTTCTAAAAATAATTCTTTCTTTGGTTAAGAATTATTTTTTTAAACTAAAAATTAATCTATTTCACTTTTGGTGATAATTTGTGATCCTTAGTTGAAAATTCATGCCTTTTTTAGAAATCTCGTTTTTATGGTAGAAAAATAAGGTTCTTGCTTAAAATAAATCTTTTTAGTTAAAAACTTAAATATTTTGTCGAAAATTCAACTATTTGGATAAACATTCATGTTTTTTGTTAAAAATTTGTCTTTTTCAGTAAGCAGTGAATCTTAACGCAGAAAATTCATTTGTTTGTTTGAAAATTCAACTGTTTTCTTGAAAATTCATCTTTTTGGCATTTAAATTGAACTGTTTTAGTAAACAATTTTTTTTCTTTGATTACAATTTTTTTTCTTATGTTCAAAATTTAACTATATTGTTGATAATACGTTCCTTTCGTTAAAAATTATTATTGTTTTAACTGAAGATTTAACTATTTCATAAAAAAATTCCCCAATTGAAAAATTACAGGATAACAACATCCCCGAATTACGAAATTTCCTGATAATAAAATTCCCGAATTGGAATATTTCCGAATAACAAAAATCCTGAACTGAAAAATTCCAAAATAACAACATTCCCAAATTGAAAAAATTTCCGATTGATAAAATTCCCGAATTAAAGAAAATTCCGATTGATAAAATCCCCGAATAATAAAATTTCAGAATAATTAAATTCCTGACCCTGTGAAATTCCCTACCCTGTAAAATTCCCGAACGGGAAAATTCCCGATTAATAAAATTCGCGAATAATAAAATTTTTGAACAATCAAATTCCCAAATCGGAAAATTTCCTAATTCGAAAATTCCCCAATCATAAAATTCCCGAATTGGAAAATTCCCGAATCATTAAATTTCCTAATAATAAAATTCCCGAGTTGAAAAATTTCCGAATAAAAGAATTTCCGCATTAAAAAATTCCAAATTAACAACATTCCCGAATTGCAACATTTTCGAATTGGAAAAATTCCCAATAACGAAATTTCCGAAAAATAAAATTCCCGAATTGAAAAATTTCCGAATCGGAAAATTTCCCAATAACAAAATTCCCGAATTGAAAAATCTAGAATAAAAAAATCCCCGAATTACATAATTCATGAATAATAAAATTTGATAATATTAAAATTTCCAAAACATAAAATGCCCTTAGTGAAAAACGTATTTTTTCTTATGATTTATCATTTTACTTGATAATTTCATCATTTTTGTTCAATATTTAACTGTTTTGTTGGAAATTCATTTTTTTTTCGCCTAAAATTAATTTTTTTTTACTGACAATTTCACTATTCAATTCCTGGTTGAAAATTGATCTTTTTTGGTGGAATATTCAATTGTTTGGTTGCAAATTCATCTTTTTGAGATAGAAATGCAACTATTTGGTTGAAAATTCATATTTCTTGGTTAACTGCAACTATATTATTCAAAATTAAAAGCGAATTTTGTTAAAATATGAGCTGTTACATTTTTGGTTTAGAATGAATAGTTTTAGTTTGGAAAATGATGTACTTGGTTAAAAGTTAAACTCATTTGTGGAAAATGTATTTTTTTATATGATTGTTCATTTTAGTTGATAATTCTATCGTCTTTGTTGAATATTTAACTATTTTGTTGAAAATTCGTTTGTTTTTTTGGGTCAAAATTAAGTTTTTTTTACTGACAATTTCATTATTCTATTCGTGGTTGAAAATTGATCTTTTTTGGTGGAAAATTCAACTGCTTGGTTGATGTATCATTTGTAGGTAGAAATACAACTATTTTTTTAAAAATGCATATTTTTTGATTAACTTCAACTGTTTTTTTTTTGAATTAAAATCAAATTTTGTCAAAATATGAGATATTACATTTATTGAAGTTTGTTGTAAGTAAGGGTAAATCCATAGAAATTCAGTAATCGTTATACCAAGGGCGGATCCAGACAATTTTTCGGAGTGCGCGATTTTGAGTTTTCTTCATAAGATTTATACTTTTGAGTTTAAGTTCAACTGTATGGTAGAGAGTTCATCATTATGGCTCGAAAATTCAACAGCTGGGTAGGAAATTCAAGTATTTGTTCGAATGTTCAATTTTTGTTGTTGAAAATTCATATTTTCGGGTTAAAAATGTGTTTTGTGCAATGTTTGTCCTTTTCACTTGAAAATTCAACAAATTGGTAGAAAATTCAACTTTTTTGTAGAAAATTCAACTGTTTTGTGTAAAAATAGCTTTTTTAAGTCAGAAAAGATTGTTTTTCAATGAAAATTTAACTATTTCATTTTTGTTTTAAAAGTGATGCTT
>JAABKJ010075445.1:254033577-254056003 GCA_011634705.1 Andricus grossulariae
AGCGCGCCGTCGGCAATGACCAGGCCCCCCTGGTTGATCAGGCTGTCGCCGTGCAACGCCAGGGTGGTTTTGCTGGACACCAGGCCGCCCTGGCTGTTGTTCAACTGCCCTGCGGTTATTTGTTGAGCCCCCTGGCTGACTAGGTTGCCTTCATTGCGATTGTCCAGCAGCCCGGCGACGGTCAGGTTCATCACGCCTTGGGCGGCGATGGAACCTTTGCCGCGGTTATCGAGGCTGGCCGCCTGTACTGTCAGGCTGGACGCAGAGAAAATCCCCAGGCGGTTATCGATGGCACCGCTGGCGGTTACGTTGAGGGTGCTGCCCAGCAATTTGCCTGAACGGGTATCCAGGTTCGTGGCAATCACGGTTAAATGGAATAGTTAAATTATCGGTTAAGAAAATTATTTTTCAACTAAAAAAAAATAATCTTCAACACAATAGTTCAATTTTCAACCAAAAAATAATTTTTTAACAAAGTAATTCAACTTTCAACCAAATTGTTGAACTCATTAAAAAAAAAGATATATAAATTTTCAAGCAATTTCGTTTTTAACTAAAAGATGAATTTTTTTGAAAAGAGACAAATTTTATATAACGCAGTTAAAATTTTTAACACGAAAATATAAATATTCAGAAAAAAAGTTCATTTTCAACTACATAATTCAATTTTGAACAAAATATATAAATTTTCGCCTGAAAAATATAAATTTTGAACCCAAAATGGATGGAATAATTAAATTATCGATTAAGAAAATTATTTATTAAAAAAAGAATCTTCAACAAAATAGTTAATTTTCATCCAAAAAATAAATTTTCAACCAAAAATATTTATTTTCAACTAAAAACATTAATTTTCTAACAAAAACAGGAATCTTCAACAAAATACTTAAAATTTCTACCAAAAGAGATGAATTTATAAATAAAATAATGAATCTTGAATAAAAAATTGACTTTATAGCAAAGTAGTTCAACAAAAATAGGTAAAAAATAGGTAACTTTTCAATCAAAAAGATGAATCTTCAACCAAAAAAAAAAAATGAATTTTTAACGAAGCATTTACGCTTTCAACCGTGTTGGCCATCGGCACGCCGGGGGACGACGCCACGCCGTTCCTGATCCATAACCGCAAGCGCGAGGAATGCCGTATCACCGCCGCTCCGGCCCGTCTGGCGGCAGGTACGCTGGTGGTCGATCCACAGACCGCCAAGCGCCTGCAATTGGTGGTGGGTGATCAAGTACGTGCTGTTGCGTTGTCTGCTGCTCGGGAGTCCAAATAATGAATTCGCTGTATATCGCAGGTAGCTGGCTGGCTGGCCAGGGTGAGCTGTTTGAATCGCGCAACCCGGTGACTCAGCAAGTGCTGTGGGCTGGCAATGGTGCCAGTGCTGAACAGGTCGAATCCGCCGTGCAGGCTGCGCGTCAGGCATTCCCGGCATGGGCCAAGCGCCCGCTCGAAGAACGCATCAGCGTGCTGGAAACCTTCGCCGCCACGCTTAAAAGCCGTGCCGATGAAATCGCCCGCTGCATTGGCGAAGAAACCGGCAAGCCACTGTGGGAGTCGGCCACTGAAGTCACCAGCATGGCCAACAAGATTGCGATCTCGGTGCAAAGCTACCGCGAGCGTACCGGCGAGAAGAGCGGCCCCCTGGGCGACGCCACCGCTGTGTTGCGCCATAAACCCCACGGTGTGGTGGCGGTGTTCGGCCCTTACAACTTCCCTGGGCACTTGCCCAATGGGCACATCGTCCCGGCGTTGCTGGCGGGCAATACCGGGCGGGGACGTCTGCCATAACTTCTCTCTCCTTCAGGCGGAAAGAGAGTGCGGGCGGTGTCACGGGACGAGTGGCACGACGCGCTTCCCTCCCTACGCCAGTGTCAACTGGATCAGGTTCAGCGGGTCGCGGCCACAAAGCCGCCTCTCAACCGTCTGCGGACGGTCCCCCGGGGATATGGGCATTGGATAGCGCAAGCGCGGCGGCAGGGGAAGCCCTTCGCGAGCCGATCGCCTTGCGCCGGAGCGATGGAGACCATAATTGGAAGGAGATCCAGCAAGAGGCCGATCGTGCAGAACAGCGCCCCACCCCATCCCGATTCCGAGAAGGCCCGGCGCAAGGCGTTGCGGCACGAGATGCGGATGGTGGCGGTGCGGCCGCGGCGCTGGGGGCTGTGGCTGCTCACCCTGGGCGCGCTGCTGCTGATCCTGCCGTCGGCCTTTGGCGTCCATAGCCTGATGGGCTGGTCACCGATGCTGCTGGGGCTGATCGCCTGTGCCGCGTCGCTGCCCTTGCTGGTGGCGGGCGCGGTGCTGCGGCGGCGCTATCTGAAGGGCCAGCTCGCGCGGGATTGAGGACAACAAAGGGGGGGCGCAATGAAGAGGTTGATAACGATGGTTTCTGCTGCCCTGCTGACCGGCGCTGGCGCGCCCGCCCCCGCGCCTGCCGACGATCCGTTCGTCTGGCTGGAGGACTGGACAAAAGTATTCGTTTAAGTAAATGAGGTTGTTGGATAGAATAATTGTATAGCAAAGTGCTGATGGAAAAAAGTGAAAGAGTTGATTTTTGTATTGGAATTGAAGAATCCAATATTTTAAAATTTTTATTAGGATAATAAGATGTTATTAGAGGGTTTAGTTTACAGTCTGGATTTAGTTGTATTATTCCTGTGTTTTGAATATCAATAAAAACATCTGGTTTTTCAGGGCAATATAATTGAAATCGTTTGGGGAAAAAGTTTGAATAGAGCCAGCCATAATGAGCTTGTAATGGACTCCAGAAATAATATTTGTTGATATTTACAACAAATTGACATTTATAAGGTTTTGCCTCAGTGATAATGGTTGTTTCACAGATAGGATTTTCTTTAGTGTTGACTATTGGGTAATTCACATAGCAAAAGTTTCCGATGTCAGTTTGATAGCATGATTCAATAAACTGATCGTCTGCTAAGAAATAGTTTTCTTGATCTGATGAAAGGGCAAGATAAGAAATTTGAGGTTTATGGTGAATTGACAAAGTGTGTTTGTCATTAGCGTTAAAGAATATAGGAAATGCATGTGGCTTGAATAGATGGAATTTATCTGAAGAAGGTATAGGAATAGTTAACATAAAAATTAAATAATTTTTGACCGTGAAATGTTTAATTTTTGAAAATGGAAGAATGTTAAAGAAAAATGGGGTGAAACATCTTAATTTTACTGAATGTTGATCGCTATTCTCTCAACGGGGGGAGTATGTCGCGTCGCTTATAAACTTAGTGGGGTTTGATTTTATATTTCAAAATACTTTCTGTTTCCAAATTTCATTTACAATGTTTCGAGAACTAAAATGCCATTTGACGAACACTACTCAAGGTTTATCTGTTTATAACGCCCGATCTTCGTATACAAACGGCTACGTTATTGTCCTATTCAAAAAGAGAAAATTGGTTTTCAAATTTTATTGTTATTAGTCTTGGGCATGGTTACTAGAACACGTTTTATCCTAAGCTGTTTATTACGGTGTTCCTCTAAACGGGACATATATTTAATCTTCTCTAGGTGAAAATGTGAAAAGCAGGCAAACTAAAGGTACAGATTGACCGTCAGTGGGCGTAAACTACACTTTCCCACTTCAAATTATTTTGGTCCAATAGGAATTGTCATCCCTTCCAAATGTATTTTGTAAGTGCATTTTGCACCTTCGATTGCTCTCAAGTTCGCCTAGTCGAGTCAGTTGTCTTTTCACCTACACTGTGTACACTTCAAACAATAAATTATGGTAGACAAAATATCGTCTCTTGTTTTTTCCAATACATCATAACTAGAAATAATATCAGCAGTTGATATTATTTAGGCAAATATTTGACCCTTGTTCCTCTTATTTGTCACCTATTTTAACATCATTATAAAATTTAGTGAAAACCTTCAACAACTCCCTGTAACCTGTCAAAAAGTCCTAAAAATGCCATGATTTTTATAAGAGGAAAAAAGGAAGCTCTTAAGCTTTCTTCAAACCATCAAGGTCAATCGAGAATTCCCTCGAAGTCAAAAAGAATAACAATTTCAAATTCAAATCACTACAAATAAATCCAAAATATATTCGAAAATCATTATGAAATTCAGTGATAAAGTCCTAAAAATGCCATGTTTCTTATAAGGGGAAAAAGAAAGCTTTTAATCTTACTTGAAGCCATCAAGTTCAATCGAGATTTCCCTCGAATTCAAAAAGAATAACAATTCCAAATTCAAATCACTATAAATTAATAAGGAATATATTCGAACATCATTATAAAATTCAGTGAAAATCATGAAACAACTCCCTGGAACCTGTCAAAAAGTCCTAAAGATGACATAATTTTTATGAGGGGCAAAAAGAAAGCTTTTAAGCTTTCTTCGAGCCATCAGGATCAATCAAGAATTCCCTCGATTTGAAAAAGAATAACAATTTCGAATTCAAATCACTATAAATTAATGAGAAAAACATCCGAACATTATTATAAAATTCAGCGAAAACCATTAAATTAATCCCTGAAACCTGTCAAAAAGTCCTAATAATGCCATGATTTTTATAAGAGGAAAAAAGAAAGCTTTTAAGCATAATTTAATGCGTGTTCTTGAAGCTAATAATCTGCAAAAGAAACTTGCTGCTTTATGCGGTGATAATGCTAATACAAATTTCGGAGGTGTGGAACGGCAAGGACGAAACAATGTTTATTTTAAACTTCAAGAAAGTTTAACAAAAAGTATTGTTGGTGTAGGGTGTGGCGCACACATAGTTCATAACGCCGTACAAACTGCTTGTGATTTGTTACCAATAGATGTTGAAAATATTGTTGTAAAAATTTATTCTTATTTTTATATATACACTGTACGAACGAACGAATTGAAAACATTCTGTGATGACGTAGATGTAGTTTATAAAAAAGTCTTAGGTTATAGCAAAACTCGATGGCTTGAGCTTCTTCCAGCAGTAGAGCGAATTCTCCAAATGTTCAACCCATTAAAATCATATTTTTTATCTCAAGAGGAAGCACCAATTGTTTTACACAATTTTTTTTCTAATACTTGCTCAGAACTTTGGTTAAAATTTGTACACCACCAAGGCTCTTTATTTCATAATACCTTACAATTGATGCAAAGTGACACTTTAGATTTTGCTGAAGTCGGTTGTATTGTATTAGATTTAAAATCAAAATTTGAAAATCGACTTTCCCAAGAGTATATACCGATCATGATAAGAAATGATTTAGCAGTTCTTTTAGAACAAGGACAAATTGATGAAAAATATTTTAAAAGTGTTATAAACAAAAAATATTGTTTAGAAGAAAGTAAAATGTTTTTGTCGCCTTTATTTTTTATATGAACCCTCAGTTCAGCTAAATAAATGATAAATGCCATTTGCTTGACATTTAAGTGATGTACTGTTCGAAAGAAGGGTTTTAGGCAAAAGTTTATTTACGATTATTTTATTATTATTATTTATATATTATATTATTTATTATTATAAACGATTATTTCTTCTCTTGAAAACGCAGTTCAGCTAGAAAAGTGGAAAATGTCATTTTATTGACATTTAACTGGTCTAGTGGCCAAAAAGGGGGCTTAGATGAAAGTGTTATAAGCAAAAAATATTGTTTATGAAAAATTAATATGTTTTCTTCACATTCATTTTCTCTCTAGAACAAGCAGGTCAGCTAAAAAAGTGGGAAATGTTATTTTATGGACATTTAAGTGATGTACTGTTGGAAAGAAGGGTTATAGGCGAAATTGTTATAAACAAAAAATGTCGTTTATGAAAAAGTAAAATGTTTTTTCACGTTCATTTTTTCTTTGGAACATGCAGTTCAGCTAGAAAAGTGGGAAACGTCATTTTATTGACATGTAAGTGGTCTACTGGAAAAAAGAGTTTTTGACAAAAGTGTTATAAACAAAAAATATTGTTTAGAAGAAAGTAAAATGTTTTTGTCGCCTTTATTTTTTATATGAACCCTCAGTTAAAATAATTGGTGATATTTAGTGACGAAGAATTGTCAATCGATATTATTTCTGTTAGAAACAAATTCTATAACAAAAATATAAGTTGAAGGTAGAGTAATGTTTTACGTAAATGTCAGTGAGGTTGACTGAAGTATATTCTGTTTAAAAACTACTTTTCGGTTTTCTTAAGTAATTCAAATACTAAAAATATACCGTATTCAGCAGAAGCCTGTAATAAGAATTTCAAGCGGTTCAGAGAATTCAACACACGAAATTGCTCTGGATTTTAAACCGATCAAGATTTAATACATAAGCTCCTTGTGTCGTCTCATCTGATCTAATAATTGCGTCTTAAGTGGAGCAAGAATGACTTTGAAATAGATCCTAAAATTATTGAAATGATTGACAAGTACAACTTAGAATTTAATTCTCTTATTACATCACAAAATATTTCTAGTGATATCATTTGAAGGAAATAATAGAAAAAGATTACGTTCTGTCTACAAATAGCCAAACTATGCATTTGTTCATAAAATAAACAAATAATATCAAATGACAATTCTTCTTCACTAAACATTACCACTTATGCCATTTGAAAACGATTAGAAAGAAAAGCGATCACTTTCTATCTATAAACGGTCAAACTATGCATTTGTTTATAACATAAAAAAATAATGTCGATTGACAATTCTTCGTCACTAAATATCACCAATTATTTGAACAAGACAAGAGTTTGAAATAAAATCCATTCAAAATTTGCTGGTTTATATTAAATATAATTGAACAATACTTATTGAGAGGAATCCCTCCATGTGTCATTTCTTATGGTAAACTCTCAATTACAAAGCATTAATCATTTTCATACTTAACCATGCAACTATGTGTACGAAACAAGCACAGAAAACAACATGCATAAATGAAAATGACTTTGAATATGATGATATGAATAAATTATTTGAAATGGAAAAACATCATAAACTTCAATAAGCACGTGAGGGAGATGTAGAGAGAAAAAAATTAATACTACACGCATGAATATTCAGAAGTTGTTTGTTACAATTTATCAACAATCATAATTGTGAAGTTAGGTTGGCATTACTGTTATCTTTTACAAGTATGATCGCTGAAAACTTTCAGGATTTTTGGATTATACAAATTCAGGTATAACATGCTTGTACGTAAATATATGCTTAGATTCATAAATATTACAAATTTGATTTCTCTTTCTACAGAATTCCCTTGTAATTGTTATTTGCTTATATTAATCTATAAATTATGAATAATAAACAATTCGTGGTCATTATTATGATGTATGTTAATCTATAAAAGTATGCAACGGAAAACTTACTTCCCCGTTTCACGATCTTTGTTTACTTCATGATAAATGAGACAGACCTTTAATAAATGCACATGAAGAGTTCTAGGAATTAGCAAATTTTATTTACCTGTATTTAGAAACTTAACATCTCGAAAGAATGATTATATTTTATTTTTAAACTAAAAATTGATTTTTTGTCGCAATCCGCAGCCGAGTCAACTCCAATTTGTGGACAGTGTCACTTTGAGATTGTCAAATTTCACGTTATTTTTCTAGGAATTAGCAAACAAATTCGTGAAACTTCATCTACCTGTATTTAGAAATTTAACATCTGGAAAGCATGATTATATTTTATTTTTACATTGAAAATTGAATCTTTTGTCGCAATCCGCAGCCAAGGTAACTCCAATTTATGGTCAGTGTCACTTCGACATTGTCAATTTCCACATCTATTTTCTAGGAATTAGCAAACTTTTTTCCATCAAACTTTATTTACCTGTATTTAGAAACTTAACATCTCGAAAGCATGACGTCATTTTTCTAGGAATTAGCCAACTTTTCCCTTCAAACTTTATTTACCTGTATTTAGAAATTTAACATCTCTAAAGCATAATTATATCTTATTTTTTAACTGAAAATGGAATCTTTTGTCGCAATCCGCATCCGAGTTAACTCCAATTTGTGGAGAGTGTCATTTTCAGATTGTCAAATTCCACGTCATTTTTCTAGGAATTAGCAAATTTTATTTACCTGTATTTAGAAACTTAACATCTCGAAAGAATGATTATATTTTATTTTTAAGGTAATAATATAAAATGTTCGGACATTTTATTATTCGGGAAGTTTCCAATTCGGGAATTTTCCAATTTAGCAATTTTTTAATTCGGGAATTTTATTATTCGGGAATTTTCCAATTCGGGATTTTTATTTTTCGACAATTTTATTATTCGGGAATTTTCCAATTCGGTAATAATATAAAATGTTCGGAAATTTTATTATTCGCGAAGTTTCCAATTCGGGAATTTTCCAATTTAGGAATTTTATAATTCGGGAATTTTATTATTCGGGAATTTTCCAATTCGGGAATTTCAAAATTCGGGAATTTTATAATTCAGCTATTTTCGGTCGGGAATTTTATTATTCAGGAATTTTCCAAATTCGGTAGTATTATAAAATGTTCGGAAATTTTATTATTCGAGAATTTTGCAATTCGGGAATTTTATTATTCAGGAATTTTCCAATTCTAGAATTTTATTGTTCGGGAATTTTCCAATTCGGGATTTTCATTTTTCGACAATTTTATTATTCGGAAATTTTCCAATTTCGTAATATTATAAAATATTTGGAAATTTTATTATTCGGGAATTTTCCAATTTAGGAATTTTATAATTCGGGAATTTTATTATTCGGGAATTTTCCAATTCGGTAATAATATAAAATGTTCGGACATTTTATTATTCGGGAAGTTTCCAATTCGGGAATTTTCCAATTTAGCAATTTTTTTGGTTGAAGATTCGTTTTTTATAAGTTAAACATTCAATTATTTGGTAGAAAATTCATGAATTTTGCTTAAAATTCATCTTTTTGGTTGAGGATTTAACTATTTTGTTAAAAATTCGTCTTGTTTTTTTTTTAAATAAATTAGTTGGAAATTATTGTTTGTTGGTAGAAAGTTAATCTTCTTGATTCAAAATTTATCTCTCTAGGTTAAAAAGTAACCATTTGGTTGAAAGTTTATCTTGTTTGTTGAAAATTTATAATTTTTGTTGCAAGTTCAAATATTTGCTTAAAAATTAAACGATTTTCATGAAAATTTAACTATTTGGAAGAAAATCAAACTATTTTGTAGAAACTCAACTTTTTTCTGGAAAAGTGATATTTTTGGGTTGAAAATTCAACTGTTTTTTAAATAACTTATTTTTTATGTTGAAAGTTCAACAAACTTTTTGAAAATTTAATTTTTTGTTGTTGAAAATCTGTCCTTTTTGACGGAACATTAATTTTCTTGGCTGAAGATTCTCTTTAAGATTCACTTCTGGTTGAAAATTCAACTTTTTATTTGAAAATTCATTTTTTTGGGGTTCAAAAATCAATTCATTAAACTGAAAATTTAACTTTTTTATTTTTGGTTGAAGATTCGTTTTTTATAAGTTAAACATTCAATTATTTGGTAGAAAATTCATGAATTTTGCTTAAAATTCTTTTCGGTTGAAAATTTATTTTTTAACTTAAATTTCAACTATTTCAGTTGAAGATTCATCACTTTAATTGAAAATTCATCTCTTTTGGCTAAAAATCAATTTTTTTTCGGATTTTCAATCATTTTGTTTAAAAAAATGTTGTTTGTTTAAGATTCTTCATTTTACTTGAAAATTTAACTATTTTTTAGAAAATTTGTTGTTTTTTGGTTGAAAATTCATTTTGAACTGAAATTTTACCTGTTTCAGTTGAAGATTAATTATTGTATTTGAAAATTCTTCTCTTTTGGCTAAAAATTAATTTTTTCAGAAAATTCGATAATATTTGTTGTTAAAAAGTTTTTTTATTTTTTTAAGATTCATCATTTTAGTTGAAAATTCATCTCGTTGGTTAAAAATTTAACTATTTCGTTGAAAATTCGTTGTTTTTTTGTTAAAAATTTATTTTTATACTTAAATTTCAACTATTTCAGTTGAAGATTCATCATTTTAATTGAAAATTCATCTCTTTTGACTAAACGTTAATTTGTTTTTAGGAAATTCAATCATTTTGTTAAAAAAAATTTTGTTTGCTAAAGATTTTTCATTTTGCTTGAAAATTTAACTATTTTTTTTTAAATTGTTGTTTTTCGGTTGAAAATTTATTTTTTAACTTAAATTTCAACTATTTCAGTTGAAGATTCATCACTTTAATTGAAAATTCTCCAAAAATCAAATGAAAAATTGGTTTGAATTTTTTACTATAAATAAAAAAAAATATATGAAAATGAAGATCATTTTTAGTACTTAGAATCATCCAATCGACTTCTTCTGGGGGTCAAGTTTCATTATTTGACTTATATTGGAAAAAAGAGTGTGTAGCAGTGGGGCCACACGACAAAAATGAGACTTTGATTTATTAAACTTGACATTTTTCGTGAGAAATCATCATGATTTTTGAGGAGATCGCATAGTGTGTGTGTGTGTGAGAGAGAGAGCATCTACAAGCTTAGCGTGGCAGTAGTGGGGACATAAAAGTGTATAGAAAGTATAATTAAATTAATTAAATTAAATTAAATTTAAATTATATTAGCGATAATTAGAGAGCGGTTTCATTTATTAATATGAAACTTAAAAAAAGCTTGTTGAATATGCATTAGAACTTAAAAATATAGCCAAATTAAAAAAAAAATTGATACTCGAAAGGGGTAAAAAATGGTCTATTTTTCAGTAAAAATATACAAAAATAACTACTTTTTGGGCTTATTGGCAATGTTATACTGAAAAAATAATGACGAATGGAAGTCTCTAACTATCACAAACAAGCTATAATTTCACCTATAGATTTCCAAAAATCAAATGAAAAATTGGTTTGAATTTTTTACTATAAATAAAAAAAAATATATGAAAATGAAGATCATTTTGTAAAGTTGATGAGATGCAGATTTTGTGAATTAGGTTCCTGACCTTGGATTGACCTAGTAGGGAGAAAGATGTCAAAGAAGTAGGTAAAGTTGATGAGATCAATGCATATTTTGTAATTGAAGTTCCTGACCTTGGAAATTAATTTGGCTTTATAATTAACGAGCAGCAGAAGGAATAAAAAGTAGGTAGAAAGATCTTATAGAAGTAGGTACAGTTGATGAGATGCAGATTTTGTAAATCAGTTTCCTGACCTTGGATTGACCCAGTAAGGTGAAAGATGTTAAAGAAGTAGGTAAGGTTGATGAGATGAATGCATACTTTGGAAATAAAGTTCCTGACCTTGAAAATTAATTTCGCTCTATAATTAAAGAGCTGCAGAAGGAATGAAAAGTAGATAGAAAGATGTTAAGGAAGTAGGTAATTTTGAGGAAATGAATGCAGTTATTGGAAGTGAGGTTATTGATCTTGCAGATGAATTTATCTCTGTAATTAACGAGCTGGAGAAGAAATAAAAAGCAAGGAGAAAGATGTTAAAGAAGTAGGTACAGTTGATGAGGTGCAGATTTGGTGAATTAGGTTCCTGACCTTGTATTGACCCAGTAAGGAGAAAGGTGTTCAAGAAGTAAAGTTGATGAGATGCAGATTTTGTGAATTAGGTTCCTGACCTTGGATTGACCTAGTAGGGAGAAAGATGTCAAACTTCAAAATCTCATTAAATTACTAACATCAATTGAAAACTCCTTGGAATTGAAAAAAAGCTAAGATACTTCAAATCCTTAGAATTTTTTGGAAACCTTTAAAACTTTTTGAAGCTCTTGAAAATTCGTTTGAATTTGTAAATATACCCTAAAATCTTTAAAATACCTTCAAATGGTTAAAAATTCCTTGGAATCTTTTAAAACCTTTTTTCTTCTTATTGAAAATCTTTAAAATCCCATTAAAGTACTAAAATCAATGGAAAATTCCTTGGAATTGAAAGAAAACTAAGATATTTCAAATCATTAGAATTTTTTGAATAACTTTGAAACTTTTTCGAGCTCTTGAAAATTCCTTGGAATTTGTAAAAACAGCCAAAAATCCTTTGAAATACCTTCAAATTATTAAAATCGACTAAAAATTCCTTGGAATCTTTTAAGATATTTAACATTCTTTAAAATCTTTTTTCTTCTACAAAATCTCATTAAATTACTAAAATCAATTGAAAATTCCTTGGAATTGAAAAAAGCTGAGATACTTCCAATCCTTATAATTTTTTGGAAACCTTGAAAATTCCTTGCAATCTTTTCAAATTTTTAAAAATCTTTTTTCTTCTTATTGAAAATCTTCAAAATCTCATTAAATTACTAACATCAATTGAAAACTCCTTGGAATTGAAAAAAAGCTAAGATACTTCAAATCCCGCTCAAGGCGATTGAAGATAATAAATGTCTTTTTTTATTTTCCCTCTTGAACTATGGGCTCCAGTGAAAAAAAAATATAATAAAGATATTTCATTTTCGTGCAAGGAACATTTTTTAATAACTGATTTTTTGTCTTAAGCCCTTCTTTCGCACAGTACATAAATTAAATGTCAGGAAAACGGCATTTTTCACTTTTTTAGCTGAACTGAGGGTTCAAGTGAACAAATAAATGCGACGACATTTTACTTTCTTCTGAATAACATTTTTTGTTTATGTTTCTTTGACATTCATTTTTTCTCTAGAACACGCATTTCAGCTAAAAAGGTGGAAAATGTCAGATAGTTGAATTTTAAACTAACAAAGAATTATTTTTAAACAAAACTGGAATAGTTCAGTTTTTAGTTAAAAAAATTAATATTTAACAAAAAAGAAACTAATTTTGAACAAATTAGTTAAAATGGCAGCCAAAAAAAGGATTTTCTAGCAAAGGAGATTTTCTTTCAACCAAGTAGTGGATTTTCAACTAAAAAGGAGAAATTTTTTACCATAAAAGTAATATTTTAATTTCCAGTATTAGTAAAAGAGTTCAACCTTCAACCAAGTGATTAAATTTTCAACTAAAGAAGATAAATGTTGAACGAAATAGTAGAGTTTGCAACTAAAAAAGGCAAATTTCGAAGAAAAATTAGAATAGCGAGAAGGGGGGAGGGTAAAAAGGTAGAAAATAACGTTACATAATATGTGAACGCTCCCATAAGAACTTTTAATCATGAGTCTAATAATTGGAAATTATTTTAAAAGTAAGAATAGTGTAAAAAGTTGTGTTTGTAAAAATGTATATTTTTTTGCTCGAATTTTTACACTTCTTGCATAAACTACCAGTATTTACAACATTATTTTAAGTAAGTTTCCCAACACTGGTCCTACCAGGTCAGGGTCAAGGTCAATATGAAGGTCAATCCTAGAAAAATCATCGCTGACAAATTAAGTCAGTCTACCTATCGGTTTTCGGGGTCGCTGAATTTCAATTCGTTGTCAGTTTGGTCTCATCAGATCAGGATCAAGGTCAATTTAAGATCAAACCAAAAGGACGACGGATTTAAATTCAGCGACCCGGAAAACCTGTAAGTACCCTAACTTCATTGGTGAGCGATGAATTTTGTAAGTTTCATTTCGAACTGACCCTGACCCTGACCTTATGGGATCAAACAGACAACGGATTCGAATTCAGCGACCCCAAAACCGATAGGTAACCTGATTTATTTAGTTAGCGAATAATTTCTAGGATTGACCTAGGATTGACCTTGAATTGACCTTGACTCTGACCTAGTAGGACCTAACGAACAACATATTTGAGTTCAGCGACCCCGAAAACCTATAAGTACCCAGACTTCATTGGTCAAATGTGGAAAATTGAATTTTTAATTTTCATCTATTAAAAATTTTACTTACAAAAATTGAAGAAAATTGTTAATTGAATTTTTAACAGAAATTGAATTTTCAACAGTTGAATTGAAAAAAAATCAATTGTTGAAAATTCAAATGTTGAGAATTTAGGAAAATCAAAAATTGAATTCTCAACTGTTAAAGACTGGAGAAAATTGATCATTGAATTATCAACAGAGAAAAATTCTACTGTCGAAATTTGAAGAAAATTGAAAATCGAATTTCTAACTGTTGAAAAGTGAAAATAATAATAATAATAATAATAAATAATATAATTTTCAGCAGATGAAAATTTAATTGTTGAAATATGAAGAAAATTTAATTTGCAACTGTTGAAAGTTCAAATGTTGAAAATTGAAGATAATTGATAATTTAATTATTTTCATCAGATGAAAATTTAATTGTTGAAAGATCAAGAAAATTGAATTTCCAACTATTGAAAATTCAAATTTTGAAAATTCAAGAAACAGATCATTAAAATTTTCAGCAGAGAAAATTTAAGTGTTGAAATCTGGAAAAAATTGAATTTTCAACTGTTGGAAATTGGGGTAAATTGAATTTTCAACTGTCGAAAATTCAAATGTGGAAAATTGAATTTTTAATTTTCATCTATTAAAAATTTTACTTACAAAAATTGAAGAAAATTGTTAATTACCAATTCAGTAATATTATAAGCTGTTCGGGAATTTTATTATTCGAGAATCTTACAGTGTTCCCACGAATAATAAAATTCTTGGGACAATTGAAAAATCCCGAAAAATAAAATTCCCGACACTGAAATTCCCGAATTGGAAAATTTTCGAATAATAAAATTCCCAAATAATAAAATTCCCAAATTGAAAAAATCCCGAATAATAAAATCCTCGATCAGTTTATAAAATTACCGAATTTGAAAATTTGGCAATAAAATTGCCGAATTATAAAATATTCTAACTAGAAAATTTTCGAGTTGAAACAATTCAAATTCTTTTATAAATATTATTTATTTTTTACAATTACAATAATTAAATATTTTTATAAACAAAATTTATTTCAATGTATAAAGTTTCTAGTATTATTGTTTTAATTTAAAATAACAATAATTTTAGAAACTTTCAACATAAAAAATGATTTTTTGAATAAAAATATTTCAATATTGTATTTTTAATAAATAAATAAAATTTATTTTTAAAATTTAATTACTTAATTTCAGGAATTTTATAATTCGGGAATTTTCTAGTTTAGATATTTTATTACACGACAATTTTCTGTCGGTAATTTTATTATACGGGAATTCACCAATTCAGTAATATTATAAGCTGTTCGGGAATTTTATTATTCGAGAATCTTACAGTGTTCCCACGAATAATAAAAATTTTCAACAAAATACATGAATTTTCAACCAAATAGTTGAATTTTGAACCAAGAAGAATAATTTTCTACCAAAAAAGACGAATTTTCAACAGAATAAATAAATTTTCAACTAAATTTTTTAATTTTTCAAATAAAAAAGATAAATTTTTGAACAAAAATTAAATAGCCAAATTCTTATTCAAAAAATTGATTTTTAATGAAAAAATTTAGTTTAAAACAGTCATTTTTAATAAAAAAAAGTTGAATCGAACCAAAAAAGACGAATTTTCAAACTGATAATTGAAATCTCATGAAAAAGATGAATTTTAAAGCAAAAAGATTAATTTTCTACCAAGAAGGACGAGTTCTCAACAAACTACATCAATTTTCAACCAAACAGTTGAATTTTCAACAACAACAAAATAATTTTCTATAAAAAAGACTAATTTTTGACCAATAAATCAATTTTTTTCTTTAAAGACGAATTTTCAACAAAATATAAAAATTTGTAACCGAAAAGTTTAATTTTGAAGCAAGGAAATTGATTTTCTACAAAAAGGATGAGTTTTCATCAAAATATATACATTTTTAACCAAATTAATTCATTCTAAGCAATGAAAATCAATTTTCTATAAAAAAGACGAATTTTCAACAAAATACATGAATTTTCAACCAAATAGTTGAATTTTGAACCAAGAAGAATAATTTTCTACCAAAAAAGATTTTCAACCACGAACATTAATTTTTTACCAGAAAGGCGAATTTTTAACAAAACATATGAATTTGAAACCAAATAGTTGTATTTTTAACGAAAAATGATAACATTTCTAACAAAAGAAATCAATTTGCAAACCAAAAAGTTGAATTTTGAACCAAAAAAAATATTATGGAGTTGAGAAAGAAAAACAGATTGAACCAAATTCATGAACTTTCAAGCCAAAGAGACGAACTTTGAGGTTGAGAAACTATAAATATCGTGTTCATAACTGCGATATAAGAGAATTTTTCAGTGAAAGTAGCAACTGTTTATTAAAATTATAATTGTTATTAAATGGAAATGTTTTTTATTCTAATATTATTCTTCCGCGAAGAAAAGAAGTGACTTTACTAAAAAGAAAAATGGTCCATGTTCAAAAAGGCGAAATAAGTAAGTTTTTAAAAAAAAATTTATTTATAACTATATCGGTTGTTGTTGAATAATAATAACTTATATCAATATATTATACTTCAGGGGAAAAGAAATAATCTCGTGAAAAATAAAAAGTTTCTATGTTCAGAAATGCGATGTAAGTTACTTTCTTCATACAAATTATTTATAACAATGCCAGCTGTTCTCAGTTAGTTCTCGGACATGATTAATTATCAATTTTAGGAAATTCAGCGACGAAATCAGTATGAGTAATGTATTCAAACACCCGGAATTTTGTTCTCTCCCCGTCGACTTTCTTTTAGCCACTGTTTATAGTAGTATATTGTTCCAAATTTCGAAAGCCATCAATCTGTATCACTTTATAATCTTAAAACCACTACAAAACTATCCACAAAGATATAAAAAAACAACACACCGAGAGAACGCGAAGAAAAATTTGTTCTATTTTAGGTTATTTTTTCGTCTGGGAAAAGAAACGCCGGTCACCGCCCCGATTGAAAACAATTAGGAACATTAGGAATGGAAACATAACCTCTATACACAATGGAAAATAGTTGAAAACGATTAACAAATGGTACACCGATTAGGAACGATTGAAAACGATTGAAATTTTGACAACTTTAAATCGTTCTGAATCATGTTCAATTGATTATTTCTAGAAAAGTTTGGTATCGCAGATGGGAAACAACTACATCGAAACTGAACGGATGCCTGGTAGGACAAATGAAATTTCTGTGACATGGAAATTATAGCGCATGGCAGTTCGGATACCTAGACATTAGGATACATGAAAATTAGGGAAAATGAAATATATGACAAATGATAATTCGGACAAATGTTAAATATGACGAATGGAAATTTGTTGAAATGAATATTGGATTATGTGGAAATTAGGATAAATAAATATTATGGCGAATAAAAAGTCGAAAATACGAAAATTATGCCAAATGCGAATTCGGTATAATAGAAATTAATCTGAAGGGATATCAAAGAATTTGGAATATTTTAGGGTGTTTTAAAAGATTGCAATGAATTATTAAATAGATTTGAATAATTTGAAGGGATTTCAAAAAATTTCAAAGGAATTGAAATATTTGAGGATATTTTAGAGGATTGCATGGAATTTACAATGGATTTCAATAGTTTGAAGGAATTCTAAAGAATTTGGAATATTTTAGGGTATTTTAAAGGATTCCAAGTAATTTTAAAACATATTTCAATCATTTTAAGAGATTTCAAAGGACTTAAAATATTTTAGGGTATTTCAAACGATTCCAAGAAATTTTCAATGAATTTCAATAGTTTGGAGGAATATTAAAGAATTTGGAATATTTTAGGATATTTTAAAGGATTACAAGGATTTATAAAAATAGATTTCAATAATTTGAAGGAACTTCAAAACATTTCAAAGCATTTAAAATATTTTAGGGTATTTTAAACGATTGCAAGGAATTTTCAATCGATTTCAATCTTTTGAAGGGATTGTAAAGAATTTTTGAATATTTTAGGGTATTTTGAAAGATTCCAAGAATTTTTTCAATAGATTTCAAATTATTTAAAGCAATATTAAAGTAATTTGAAATATTTTAGGGTATTTTTAAAGATTCAAAGAATATTTAAAATAGATTTCAATAATTTGAAGGGATATAAAGAATTTGGAATATTTTAGTGTTTCTTAATATTACCGAATTGAAAAATTCCAGAATAATAAAATTCCCGGACACTTTATAGCAGTAACGAATTTGAAAATTCCCGGACATTTCTTAATATTACCGAAACTAAAAAATTCCAGAATGATAAAATTCCCGGACACTTTATAACAGTACCGAATTTGAAAATTCCCAAATAATAAAGTTCCTGAATTCTAAAATACCCGAGAGTTTCTAGTATTACCGAATTTAAAAATTCCCGAAATATGAAATACCCGACACTGTGAAATTCCCGAATTCGAAAATTCCCTGATAATGAAATTTCAGAATAATAAAACTTCCAAGTAATAAAATTGCCGAAAAATAAAACTCGAAATTGGGAACTTCCCGAATAATCAAATTCCCGGACACTTTTTAATATTACCGAATAGAAAAATTTCCGAATAATAAAATTCCCGACAGCTTATAATATTACCGAATTGGAAAATTTCCTAATGATACGATTCCCGGCAGAAAATTGCCGAATTATAATATATCCGATATAGAAAATTCCTTAATTTAAACAATTAAGAAATTTCTTTCACAAATACCATTTAAAAAAATTTTTCAATTCAGGAATTTTCTAGTTCGGATATTTTATAATTCGGCAATTTTTTGTCGGGAATTTATTATTCGGCAATTTTCCATTTCGGTAATATTATAAAATTAAGAGAGTATTCAAGCTAATGTTCTATTAAAAAAAAAAAAAAAAAAAAAAAAAATGACAGAAAAAAACTAATTTTTCTTGATAATGCCCGAATAATGCCTTTGTTTATTAAATTTGCAGAAAAAAATCATAAAATTCATGAACTCATTATGAATGTTTTCTAAAATTATCATGAAGTTCACACTTAAAAGGAATGGCATGGAAAAAAACTAATTTCTCCGACGAAAAATGCCCGAATAATTTATTTGTTTATTATATTTGTTGAAAAAATTTATCAACAAATAATGAGTTTTGCTGATATTACCATAAGGTTATAATTTTAAAAAAAAAACTGACAGAAAAAAAACAAATTTTTCCGTCGATAAATGCCCGAATAATGCATTTGTTTATTAAATATCCTGACAAAAAATCATACAATTCATCAACTAATTATGAATGTTGCTGAAATTATCATGAAGTTCACACTTAAAAGGACTGGCATAAAAAGAAACTAATTTTGGTTCGACAAATGCCCGAATAATTTATTTGTTTATTATATTTGTTGAAAAAATTTATTAACAAATAATGACTTTTGCTGATACTATCATAAGGTTCTAATTTAAAAAAAACTGACATAGAAAAAAACAAATTTTTCCGTCGACAAATGCCCATATAATGCATTTGGTTATTAAATATGTTGACAAAAAATTAAAATTCATTAACTAATTATGAATGTTCTTCGTGAAACATATTCGTCAGATAGAACTCATGCGGGAATAAAAATAAATATAGTAAGCGGTGAAGATGATAATTTGACCCCAGATGAAGTGAGATATTCTCCAAAAGTCGAACGTCGCACAATTTTTCCTTACAATTATATCGAAGCTTTAGCAAATGACGACTCACTACAGCCTGAATGGAATACTAATAGCGAACCTAACCCTGGCTCTTCTTCTGATAGAAAACATTCAACTGAACAGACTTCACCTGAGGGGCCTCCTCTCCGTGCCGGATCCAGGTTCTCTCCGGAAAGGCCTGTTTCTGTTTATGGAACATGGATGTGCAATAGAAGAACCTGGCTATGTTAGGCTTATTCCTTGCACAAGCCAGAACCGGCGATTAGAATTTCGATGCAACGTTCTTCCTGTCTATGAACCAAATCAAATGCGAGTTGATCATACGAACTATATGCTTGGGCCAAACCAAGAATATATTGTATTATCAACATCAAGTGGTGACGTTTTTCGAATATTGGATTATAGTGGGACACTTCATAGAATATATAGAACAGGGGGAAATAATTTGCGAATAAGAATAAATATAATAAGCAACGCAGTGATTAATTGGACTGCAGATGATACAGGGTGTCGTCCGGTAGGAAAAAATCGCCCAATCTTCCTAAACAGTTTTATTAAAGCTTTTGCAAATTACGATTCAGTTAAATATTCTATCATTTTAGTTGAAAATTCATTATTTTTTTTGATTGAGCATGAATTCTTTTAACTATTTAATTTTTGGTTGAAAAATTAATCTTGTTGTTTGAAAATTCAAATATTCCAGGTAAAGATTCATCATTTTAGTTGAAAATTCATTTTTTTTCGGTTGAAATCTTACTATTTCAGTTGAAGATTCATAATTTTAGTTGAAAATTCATCTCTTTAGTTGAAGATTAATTTTTTTAACTGAACATTGTACTGCTCAATTTTTAGTTGACAATTTATCTTTTTTAGTTGAAATTTCATGTATTTTGTTGAAAATTCGTCTTTTTTGGTAGAAATTAATCTTCTTGGCTAAAGATTCATCATTTAAGTTAAAAATTCATCAGTTTGGATGAAAATTTATATTTTTTAACAGAAAATTTAACTATTTCATTTTTGGTTAAAAATTGATCTTTTTTAGTTGAAAATTCAATTATTTGATTGAAATTTTTTTTAGATAAAAATACAACTATTATGTTGAAAATTCGTTTTTTTTGTAGCAATTAATCTTCTTGTTTAAAAATTCATCAGTTTGGATAAAAATTAAGCTTTTTAACTGAAAATATAAATATTTTATTTTTGTATAAAAATCGATCTTTTTTGGATGAAAATTGAATTCTTGGTTGAAAATTTGCTATTGCAGTTAAAAATTCATTTATATCTTACACGTTTCGTTCAGAATTCACTATTTGTTTGTTTTATAGTTGAACTATTTTGTTGAAAATTTTGTTGTTGTTGTTCAAAATGAATTTTTTAAGTCAAAATTTAGTTATACTATTTTGGTTCAAAATTGATCTTTTTGAGTTTGAAAATATAATTGTTTTATTGAAAATTCATCTCCTTGGTTGAACATTTAACTAATAACTTCAAAGTTCATGGATTTTGTTAAAATTCTACTTTTGTGGTAGAATATTGATATTCTTAGTGAAAAATTCATCTTTTTGCTTAAGAAATCATTTTTCTGGTTAAAAATGGAAATATTTGGTCGAAAATTAGTTTTTGATCGTGAAAATTTGTTAAAAATTAATCTTCTTGGTTTAAAAATTATCATTTTAGTTGAAATTTCATTTTTTTGTTTAAAAATTAAACTATTTAGCAGAAAATTGTTTGTGTTTTTATAACAAAAGTTACTGTGTTCAACTAAAAATTTAACTGCTTGGTTCAAAATTTATTCATTTTGTTGAAAATTCTTTTTTTTTGTGGAATATAATTTTTCTCCATTTGAAATTCATTTTTTGTTGTTTAAAAATTCAACTATTTTGTAGAAAAATCGTTTTGGTTAAATAAAAGCTTTTTTTCAACTAAAAATTTACCGATTTTGTTGAAAATTTCTTTTTTTTATAGAAAATGAATGTTCTTCTTATCGACTCTCACATTTACCGTTTCAAGAACAGTATTGAGCAAGGTAGAGGTTATACCAAAGCCCCAGGTAAAGAAAGTGTTGAGACGTTAACTGTCATAAAAGTCACCGATATTTCGAAAGCAATTGTTGCTAGAACAGTATTAAGCAAGACAGAGCTTATACCAAAGCCCCAGGTCAATACAGTGTTGGAACTCTGCTCACGAAAAATCGTCAAAATCTTGACTCTTGTTTTTCAAGGGCATTATCGAGCGAGGTAGAGGTTATATCGAAGCCTGAGGTCGATATAGTGTTGAGAACGTTAGTCAGGAAAACCATAGACTTATGCCTTTACAATATACAGACAATAAGAGGAGCTGTACTGCTCGAATTGGCTGCGAAAGTCGGAAGATATAAATCTTGGTAGAAATGAGAATTTCCTGTCAAAAGGGACTTCGAAAAATAAGACAGTTTTAAATTCCTCACAAATTGAAGAATTTGTGAGAATAGCATCCATTGGACCTCTCTTACGCCCCCCTCTCTCTCTCAATATCTCTGTCTCTCTCCCCGGTCACGGTGGGACACCTGAGGCTCAGACGTTCTCGAGTCCAGGCAGTAGAGCCGAAGCGTCAGCTCACAGCCCCCTAAGGGATTAACCTGTGAGTGAAGAGTAGTAAAACAATCAGCCATCTCATTATCACCTGTTATTAATTTTCATTTTACATTAAAAAATGTTGGAAACTGGGAGAAATATGGCCGCTGTCCCAAAACACGTTTTTTATTAATAATTGCGGTGGGGCATGATAACTCTGGAACGCGGATTACCTGAAATAAAAAAACTAACAAGATTTCTTTAGTATATTCCTATGCGGAGTTCGTGAACAAAGGGTTGAGCAAAATTTTGTTCTTAAAAAGAAATGGCAATTAATCAAAAAATTTGGATTTTTGGCCCAAAGAATAGAAATTTTGGTCCAAATAATAATCTCTTTGTTCGCAAACTCCGTATAGGAATATACTAATAAAAT
This sequence comes from Andricus grossulariae, assembly GCA_011634705.1. Taxonomy (NCBI): domain Eukaryota; kingdom Metazoa; phylum Arthropoda; class Insecta; order Hymenoptera; family Cynipidae; genus Andricus; species Andricus grossulariae. The sequence continues at coordinate 254,055,955 of JAABKJ010075445.1, forward strand.
ATTTTTCGTTTTTTGATTTCAGATAATCCGTTTCAGAGTTATCATGCTC
>JAABKJ010075445.1:254056013-254068502 GCA_011634705.1 Andricus grossulariae
AGTAATAATTAAAAAAAGTGCTTTGCGGCAGCCATATCACCCCCCCCCCAGTTTTTACCATTTCTCAATAAAAAAGTGGCTGAAAATATGTAGTAACCGACCCTCTGCAGTTTATTTCAATAAAATGTTGTCAACATAGCTAAAAGAAAATCTTGAAAATTCCATTACCATTACTAAAGTCGGTTCCAAAGGTGCCCCTCACTTTTTTTGATTGCAACTCGCACAAAAGAAATCTCTGAAATATTTCTGATAAAAAGCATCTGAAAGCTTAAAGTCTTCCGAATGCAGCAATATGCTCACTTTTGTCCTAAAAAATTTTTTGCAATAGTTATTGATATTTAGAGAAATTCAAGGGAAATGATAATAATTCGATGAAATTTATATCAATTCAAGGTGAATTTAAAAAAAAGCAAGTGAATTGAAAACAATGCAAAAATATTCAAAATTTCATTGAATTTAGTCATTTTTAATGAGTGAGAAAAATTGAGGGAAATTTAAAAGAATTTGATGATATGCCTAAGAATTCAAGGTGATTCAAGAAGAATTCAAGATGAATTGAACAAAAGCTTTAAAAAATTCAAAATAGTTCATTGAATTAAGTAGAATTTACCGCATTTAGAAAAATCCAAGTCAACTAACAAAAAATCAAGAGATTTTCCAAAAATTTTAAAAAGAATTCAGGATAAATTAATAAGAATTCCGAAAAAAAATTTTAATGCAGGGAGAATTCGAAATAGATTCTAGTGAATCCACTACATCTTTTTAAAGCTCTTCAAAATTTCTTGGAATACTTTTAAATGATCTAAAATATTGAAAATATTTAAAAATACTCTAAAATATTGAAAAACCTTTTGATTTCCTTAAAGTCATTGAAATTAATTACAACATACATGGTAATCTTTTAAAATACCCCAAAATATTGTAATCCATTGAAATACAATTAAATCATTGAAATCAACTGAAAAGTCCTTATAATCATTGAAAATTCCCTAAAATATTTAAATTCCTGAAAAATATTTCACAATCCCATAAAAAAGCGAGCGGAGACTTCTCAAGTGGTAGTGGCCTTCTTTGGTCAGCCGCGGCCTTAAATATAATATGAGTCAAACATCTTGACAAGAAAATTTTTCGAAAAATCAAATTTTTAGAAGGCATGCATGAATTCAGTCCTTTTTCCTTCCTATGAAGCAGGGCTGCAAGAACCGAAAATTCCCAAAAATTTGAAAATTTTTTCGATTATCTAAATTTCCATATATTTTCAAAATTTCCAAAATTTCTAAAATGTGCGAGATTTCTGGAATGCTTGAAGTTCCTAAAGAGAACAAAATCAAACAAATGATCGAAATTGCTAAATTTTATAGAATTTTCAAAAAATTATAAAAATTATAAAAATTAAAAAAATAAAAATTTATGAATTTTATAAAATTTTCAAATTTTCTAAAATTTCCTAGATCTCCAAAATTTCTAAAATGTTAACTACATTGTTACCGACCAATCTAGTCTACTACTCTAATGTGTATCATATTTTTTCTAAAAAAAGTATGTCATAAACCAAGAAGAAAAGTTATTTCTATTTTTGTATGGATTTATTACATTTTGGAAAGTTTTAAAATATTGAAAATCTGTGGTAAATATAAATAATAAAAAATTTTAAAAACAGCAGAACTTTCAAAAATTTGAGTTTTAAATAAATTTGAGGAATTCTCAAAATTAAAAAAATTTTATAACTTGAGAAAAAACTTTTTCCCAAAAATCTCTAAAGCGCTATCGGCTTCAATAACAACAATAACATTAAAAATTTCGATAGCAAATTTTCTCAGGAAAAATTTTCTAAAGAAAAAATTTTTTCCCAAAAATGTCAAAAGCAGTATCGGCTTCAATGACAACAATAACATTCAAAATTTCGATAGTAAATTTTCTGAGGAAAAATTTTCTGAAGAAAAAATGTTTTCCCAAAATTTTTAAAAGGATTATCGGCTTCAATAACAACAATAACATTAAAAACTTCGATAGTAAATTTTCTGAGGAAAAATTCTCTGAAGAAAGAATTTTTTCCAATAAATGTCAAAAGCGCTATCGGCTACAATAACAACAATAACATTAAAAATTTCGATAGTAAATTTTCTGAGGAAAAATTTTCTGGAGAAAAAACTTTTTCCCAAAAATGTCAAAAGCGCTATTGGCTTCAATAACAAAAATAACATTCAAAATTGCCATTGTAAATTTTCTGAGGAAAAATTTTCTGAAGAAAAAATTTTTTCCCAAAAATGTCCAAACGGCTATCGGCTTCAATAACAACAATAACATTAAAAATTTCGATAGTAAATTTTCTGCGGAAAAAATTTCTGAAGAAAAAATTTTTTCCCAAAAATGTCATAAGCAGTATCGGCTTCAATAACAACAATAACATTAAGAATTTCGATCGTAAATTTTCGGCTATCAAATCGTCCACTATCCCGTCCGTATCATATAGAATTTTACCCTTACTATTTCTTATGCTGACTAACTCTGTAATTTTACTTTTAGATTGATCGAAGCCCATTTATAAAACATTCTATTGCTTTCTTCAAAGTCGTTCTCATTTATTTTCTCCTTATTCAGTAGTTTTAATTTCCTTTCCTTGTGTCTGTAATCATCCGAAATTCTATGAGGAACCAAAATTAAAACGTGTCAGTATGAGGCCTTTTTTCGGTTTTTCACTGATGATTCACAATATTAGAAGTTTTGGTCGAGATTTCTAAAAACATGAATACGTGCGCCTGACGAGCATTTGCTGATTGTCCTTTTCTAAAAAAAGGTGCCTCATGAAAAGGTTGAAGTCGTAGTTGTCTATTTTCCGTCAAGCCGATTGGGTAGTATAAAAAACTCGACAAGAAGAATATTGTCAAATCCACACAAATGATCTAGAATTTTATTTCAAATATAAGTCAAGAAGAATATTACATTCATGTGCACAATAAAACTAAAGAGAAATCAGGATTTATAAATGTAGAATTTAACTGAAACAATCCAACTGGTATTCAGCAGGATTAGCATTTGTATTTTACATGAGAGAAGGTACATACTTATTTTCGATGTAAGATAAGACCTCGAGTAATACTGATAATATGACAGCTATGTAAATATATTTTAATTAGGATTATGAAGAGGCTGTTTTTAGATGTCTTTTGATGTCATATTCTTCGCTACCCCTTCCCAGGCAATGTAACGTAAGTTTTAAACTGTTCCTTATTCAGACAGAAGTGCTCATATATTATTTTTACTTTACGCGTAGAATATTTCCTGATTGAAAGCCTCAACCTAGCTTTCTTTGACTATGGCTCTGTTTTATATGACGATGTTACTGATCAACTGAATGCAAAGCTTGAACGTACGCTACATGCTTGCATTCGGTTCATCTATAATATCCTAAAAAGCTTACATATTAACCAGTATAGAGAAAAAACAGGACTTCTTAACGTTGCCAAAAGATGACAATTTTTTATGGGTGACCTGCTTTATAGCCTATTCAGTAATGATGCTCCCAACAATCTTCTTAATCTCTTCCCTTTTATTGAGATAGATCAGCCAACATATTCCAAACTCCGTAAAAGGAAGACAGTACTAAAAATTCAGCCAGACCGCACGTGTAAAATCCAAAGGTCTTTTGTTATTCGTGGTGCTCGCCTTTGAAATAAAGTACCTATAAGCATTAGGAATGCAGCTTCACAATTTCACTTTAGAAAACTCCTTTTTGGTTACTTATTCAACACTTCAGATCCTACCCTTAAAATTACACATTGGTCAAAATGAAATCCTTGAGTTTGAAACATATATTAGCGTGCACATAAATGTACATTCTTTGGTTTAAAATTAAAATCTGTTTCGGTTGAAATATCAAATATTGTTTTTGTTGAAATTGCTTTTTTTTTTCTATTACAAATAATTTTTCCTAACTGTAAATTTATCTATTCCATTTTTTGTCGAAAATTTTTCTTTTTTGATAGAAATGTAATCTTCTTGGTTAAAAATTCACCTGTTTGTTTGAAAATGTTACTATTTTTGGGAAAATACGTCTTTTTGTTGTTGGAAATTTATTTTCCTGGCTGAAAATGTAACTATTTTATTGTTCCTTGAAAATCAATCTTTTTTAGTTGAAAATTAATTTATTTTGTTAAAAATTCATCAATTTTGTTCAAAAGTCATATATTTTGGTATAAATTGTATCTTTTTGACTGGAAATTAATCTGTTTTGGTTGAGGATTCAACTATTTTGTTTAAAATTCGTCTCCTTTTTTTGAATTTAACTGTTTTTGGTTTAAAATTAAAATCTGGTTTGGTTGAAATATCAACTGTTACATTTTTTCGTTGAGATTTCATCTTTCTTGGTGGAAAATTCATTTCATTTGTTGACAATTTAATTATTGGGTTGAAAATTCTTTCGAAAATTCAAATATTTAATTTTCTTAACTATTAATTTATCTATTCAATTTTTCGTTGAAAAAATTTTTTTGGTTGAAAATTAATTTTTTTGTTTAAAATTTCACTATTCTATTTAGATTGAATTGAGATGAAAATTTATCTTTTTGAGTTGAAAACTTAACTGTTTGTTGAAAATTAATGTTTTTGGTTGAAAATTCAAATATTTGGTGGAAAACATAACTAGTTTGTTGAAAAATTTTTTTTTCTTGGTTTAACTTTTTTTCTTTTGAAAATTTTACTATTCGAGTTGAAGATTCATCACTTTATTGGAAAATTCATTTCTTTGGTTGAAAATTGAACTATTTTGTTGAAAATTTGATTTAATTTTTTTTTTTTTTAAAAAGTTCGTTTCATTTGAGATTGAAAGTTAATTTCTTTGACTGGAAATTCCACTATGCCATTTTTTGTTGAAAAGTTATCTTTTCAAGATGAAGATTTATCGTTTTGAGTTGAAATTTCAAATTTTTGGTGGAAAATATAACTAGTTTGTTGAAAAATCGTTCTTTCTTTGTTCAATTTTTTTTCTATTGAAAATTTAACTATTCCAGTTGAAGATTAATAATTTTCGTAGAAAATTAATTTCTTTTGTTGAAAATTGAACTATTTTGTTGAAAATTTACCTATTTTTTTAAAATTCGTTTCATTTGAGATTGAAAGTTAATTTCTTTGACCGGAAATTGAACTATGCCATTTTTTGTTGAAAAGTTTTTTTTTTTATTTAAAAATTCAACTATTTGGATGAAAATTTATCTTCCTGAGTTGAAAATTTAACTGCAATTCATCCTTTTTATTTTTTTATTCATTCAATTTTATTTTTTTTCAAATTAATTTCTTTTTTGATTGAACATCAAAGTATTTAGTTGAAAATTAACCTTTTTGTCAAAAAATTATTTTATAAAATTAATCTTCTGGAAAAAAATCATCTTTTGTGTTGAATATTGAACTATTTTGTTGGAAATTTATATCTTTTTTTGAAAATTTAACTATTTTGTTGAAAATTTCTTTTTTTAGTGAAAAATTAATTTTTTTTCTAAAAATTCCATTTATGGTTGTACATTGATATTCTTAATTGAAAATTGATCTTAGAAAATTGAAATATTTGTCTGGAAATTCATGTATTTCCTTGAAAGTTAATTTTTTTTGTATAGAAAATTAATATTTTTATTTGAAAATTCATCCTTTTTATTTTTTTTATTCATTGAATTTTATTTTTTTTCAAATTAATTTCTTTTTTGATTGAACATCAAAGTATTTAGTTGAAAATTAACCTTGTTGTCAAAAAATTATTTTAGAAAATTAATCTTCTGGTAAAAAATCATCTTTTGGGTTGAATGTTAAACTATTTTGATGAAAATTGATCTCTTTGGTTGAAAACTTAACTATTTTGTTAAAAATTTCTTTTTTTTTTTGGTTTAAAAATTCCTTTTTTTTTTAGTTGAAAATTAATTTTTTTACCTAAAAATTCCATTTAGGGTGAAAAAGGGTGCAGAAGGTTTGAAATCAAAGTTTTTTAATTTTGCAATATTTTAAAATTTGAAAAGAAATTCAAGCAAGTTTTAGAGAGATTTAGAAGTTTTAAAAACATTAAAAAATAATTTAGAACTTATAATGAATTAAATATTTAAAAAATGTAGATTTTTAGAGATTTTGAAACAAAAGAAGCTTTTCTAGAATCTTGAAAGGTTTCACCAGAATGAAAAATTTTTCTTAAAATTCCTAGAAGAATTAAAATCATTTATTAATTTTAATTTATTTTGAGAGAATAATTAAAAATTTTACAGTATTTTTTTTCAAACTTTGGCCATATTCGAATGCTTTTAAAAAGATATTTCGAAGGGTGAAACGTCTTAAAAAGATTCAAAAATATTTTTTGAATTGAAAAGGTGAAAAAAAATTATTGCATGAACTTTGAATATGGTAAAAATATATTTAACAATTTCTTAGCCCTGGGATTTTTGAAGATTTCGAACAAAAAGTTTAGAAGCTTTTTAAACTAAATTTTAAACCATTTCAAAACCTTTCAAAGTATTTTAAAAATTTGGTTGAATCATTTTAAAAGATATTTGGAAAGTTTTAAAGTTTTAAAGATATTTAAAAAATAACTTAAAACTTGTAAAGATAACAAAAAATTTTATTAAAAAGTTAGATTCTTGAAAAAATGCGTTTCTTAAGAATTTGGTTAAAAATTAACTTTTTTGTTGAAAATTGATATTTTCGGTATGAAAATTCAATCATTTAGTTTAAAATTAATTCATTTTGTGAAATGTTGAACCATTTTGGTAGAAAGTCCAAATTTGGTTTAAAAGTAACTTTTTCGTTGGAAATTTAACTCTTTTGTTGAAAATTCGTCATTTTGGTTTGAAAATGGCAGAAATTTGAACTATTTAGTTGAAAATTATATTTTTTTAAAATTAGTATTTTTGGTATAAAAGTTCGAACATTTATTTTAAAATTCATGTATTTTGTTAAAAAATTAATTATTTTGGTAGAAAGTCTAGATTGGGTTGAAAAGTAACTTTTTTGTTGAAAATTAACTCTTTTGTTGAAAATTCGTCATTTTGGTTTGAACGTGGCAGAAAATTCAACTATTTGGTGATAAATGAACTTTTTTGTTTAAAATTAATGTCTTCTGTATGAAAATTCAACCATTTGATTTCAAATTAATTTATTGTGTTAAATATTTAACCATTTTAGTAGAATGTCCAAATTTGGTTTAAAAGTAACTTTTTCGTTGGAAATTTAACTTTTTTGCTGAAAATTCGTCTTTTTGGTTTGAAAATGATAGACAATTCATTTATTTGGTTAAAAATTAACTTTTTTGTTGAAAATTGATATTTTCGGTATGAAAATTCAATCATTTAGTTTAAAATTAATTTAAAATTATTTTTTCAAAATAAAAAATCATTTCTTGAAAAATTAAAAAAAAATTGTAATCTTGCAAAATTAAAAAATTTTGCTTTAAAATCTTCTACATTCTTTTTCAAAATCATTAAAAAAAATTTTTTCAACTTCGTAATATCTTGTAAAGTGGTTCGAATTTTTATAATTTTTTGCTTCGTTTCAAGTGAACAATTTAAAAAATTGCTTTAAAATCTTCCAGTTTCTTTTTTGACAATTTTGGAAATCTTCAAAATAAACCTTTTTTTCTTTTGAATCCTTTCAAAATGACTAAAAAGCATCTTTTTTCCAAATCATCAAAAATCTACATTTTGTTTAAAATTTCTTGAAATCGTTCCAAGGTTTAAATTATTTTCGAAATTTTTTCAAAACTTCCTAATGTCTTTTAAAATGAGTAGAATTTTTCCTTCGAAAAAATTTAAATTCTGCAAAATGGAAAAATTGCCTTAAAATCTTTCACATACTTTTCTGACAATTTTTTTGTAAAATGTTGTAAACAAAATTAAGAAGTTTTGAAAAAATTAAGAAAAATAATTTCAAAAAAGAATGTAGAAGATTTTAAAGCAAAAATTTTGAATTTTTGAAGATTATTTTTAATTTTTCAAAAAATGATTTTTTATTTGGAAAATTAATTTTGAGATAAAATTGAAAATTATTTCAAAATATTTTCAAAATTGAAATGCAACTGCTTGGTTGAAAACTAATCTTTTTTGATCCAGGATTTTCAATTATTTAATTTGAAAATTCGTCTTCTTTGGTTGAGTTAAAGTTTATTGGTTTCCAATTAAAATCTTTTTGGGTTGAAATATCAACTATCACATTTTTCGTTGAATATTCCACTATTTAGTTGAAAGTGGAACTACTTTGTTAAAAATTAATTTGGTTGATGATTCATCATTTTAATTCAAACAAATTTTTTGGTTAATATGTGAACTACATTTTTTGTTTCAAATTCGTTTTTAATTGTTTGCAAATTTATCTTTTTAGTTGAAAGTTCATGTATTTTGCTGAAAATTAATTTCTGTAATTAAAAATTTAACTATTTTGTTTAAAACTCGTTTTTTTTTTGTTAAAAATTAATTTTGTTCTACTAAAAATATAATTAATCGATTTTTTGTTGAAAATGTACCTTTTTAGATAAAAATTCATGTATTTTGTTAAAAATTCGTTATTTTTTGTAGAAACTTAATTTTTATGGTTGAAAAGTCATCTTTTTGGTCGAAAATTCAACTATTTGGTTGACATTTGTTTTTATTATTATTAAAGATTCATCATCGTGATAAAAAAATTTGGTCCTTCGGTTGAAAATTGAAATATATTGTTAAATACTCTTTCTTTTTGGTTGAAAATTAGTTTTTTTTATGAAAATGTAATTACAAAATTTGCACGTTTATCCACATATACTTAGATGCATAGAGAGATTGATGACTCTTTGGAAAACTAGGTTTACTATCTCATCTGGAAATTATCGTGTGACAACGGAACAACGTCACCTTTCAGAGAGTCGTCTTTCAGGGCGATAAAATGAGCCCAATGCTCTTTTGTATCACACTTCTGCCTCTATCTCTGGTACTACGCAATTCTCCTGGATACCTATTTGGCTAGACTAATCATCGTGAGCATAAGAACACTTATGTGTTTTACATGTATGACCTGAATATCTGTGCTTCTGGTGCAAGTAAAACTGAACTTTCTTTAAATATCGTTAAGAAGCGCACCTTAGAGATGGGTATGGACTTCAGTTTGGAAAAGTGTAAAAATAATAATCTGGCAAAAGGGAAGATTACTGGCGTTCCCGAAGACCCTGAGCTTGTGGATATAAGTGTTATTATTCATCTTGACACTGGAGAGACCTATACATACCTGGGCGTGCTTCAAAGCAGCATTCAGGAACAAGGTATCTGCAACTAAGATGCTTGCCATCCCGGTTCTACTCTACTAGTTTATGGTGGACCAATGAACAAAGAACGTGCTTACGAACCTTGAAAATATTGATTGACAGTTGTACAGGGAAGGTCCCGGATAAATTAAACCTCAAGTGGAAGTGTAACAACCTTGTCAGAAGCTGAACGGCACCTTTTTAACCAAAGAGATTAATTTTATACTAAAAAATACGAATTTTTAATTAAATAGTTGAATTTTCAAGTAAAAAAGATGAACTTTCAACGAAAAATTAAATAATTCAATTTTCTACCAGGAAGATTAGTTTTATACCCAAAACAAACAAATTTTCAACCAATAGTTGAAGTTTCAACTGAAAAAGATCAAATTTCAACCAAAATTTAACTGATTAAATTTTTATTAAAAAAATTAATTTAAATTTTCAACCAGAGAAACGACTTTTCAACCAAAAAGATTAATTAATTTCTTTCAACCAAAAACGGAATAGTTGAGTTTTCAATAAAAAAATGAATTTTGAACAAAATATTTAAACTTTTGACCAAAGAGATAAATTATCAACAAGGAAGATTAATTTTCTACTAAAAAAGCCAATTTTTTGGCTGAAATACTTGAATTTTCAAGTAAGAAAGATCAACTTTCAACCAAAAATGGAATAATTCAATTTTCTATCAGGAAGATTTGTTTTCTATCAAAATCAAACAAATTTTCAACGAATAGTTGAAATTCCAACTGAAAAAATATCAACTTTCAACCAAAATTGAAATAGTTAAATTTTTAATAAAAAAAATTAATTTAAATTTTCAAACAGAGAAATAAATTTTTAAGCAAGAAGATTAATGTTCTACTAAGAATGTTCTACTAAAAAAGGCCAATTCGTAGAAAATTTGAACTGTTTTTTTTTCTCGAAAATTCGTTTCTTCTATTGAAAATTGATTTCTTTTTGAATCAAATTGTTTTCCATTTTTGTTTAATAATTACCCTTTTTTCGTTTCAAAATTCAACTGTTTGGTGAAAAATTCATTTCATTTGTCAAAACTTCATCTTTTTGGTAGAAAATTAATTTTTTTGGTAGAAATGTCATCTTTTTGGTTTGATTCAATGGTTGTTTATCAAAAATGAAAATCTATTCCCGGTTGAAATATCAGCTATTTGGTACAAAATTCAACTGTTTTGTAGACAATTCGTTTTTTTTTTATTGCAAATTATTTTTTTTAACGAAGATTTAACTATTCTATTTTTGGTTAATAATTGATATTTTTTGCCTCAAAATTCAACTAATTCGTTTAAAAATTCAAATTGGTTTATTGATTTAAAAATTTATCTCTTTTCTTAGAAATCTCATCTTTTTTGGTTAAATTTACCAGGTTTTTATTTAAAATAAAAATCTTTTCTTGGATGAAATATCAACTTTTACATTTTTTCTTGAGAATTCATTTTTTTACGTAGAAAATTAAGCTCTTCCGTTATAGGTGAATAGCTTTGATAAAAATTGTTTTTTTTTTTGTTAAATTTTTTTCAACTGAAATTTTAAATACTTGCTTCAAAATTCAAATATTATGTTAAATATTTCAATTTGGTTGAAAAACAATCAAGGTATTTCAGATTATTTCAGAGGATTACAAAAGTATTTTATGATTTTTTTGAAAATTCTAACGAATTTTCAAAAGCTTTAAAAAATAGCAAGGGGATTCGAAAGATTTTTTATAATTTTAGGATATTTAAAAGGATTCCAAAGAATGTTCAAGACGTTTAAAAATGGTGAAGGTATTGCAGATTATTTCAAACGATTACAAAAATATTTTTGAAAATTCTACAGAATTTTTAATAGCTTTAAAAATTGTCAAATAAACTCGAATAATCTTTAAATATTTAAAGATATTCAAGAAGATTTTAAAGAATTTTCAAGATGTTTACAAATGGTCAAGGTATTTCAAATTATTCAAAAAAATTACAATGATTTTGAAAATTCCAAGGAATTTTCAAGAGCTTTAAAAAATGGCAAGGGGATTCGAAAGATTTTTTAATATTTTAGGATATTTAAAAAGATTCCAAAGAATTTTCAAGACGTTTAAATATAATCAAGGTATTTCAGATTATTTCAAAGGATTACAACAATATTTTTTAAAATTCTACGTAATATTCAAGAGCTTTAAGAAATATCAACGTAATTCAAAAGATTTTTAAATATTTTAGGATATTTTAAAAGAATCCAATTAATGTTCAAGAGGGTTCAAAATGATCAAAGTATTTCAGATTATTTCAAAGGATTACAAAATTTTCACAAAATTTTCAAATAAAAAAGGTTAATTTTTAATAAAATAGTTTAGTTTTCAACCAAAAAGATAAATTTTTAAGAAATAATCCTAATTTTCTACAAAAATAGAAATTGCAACTAAATACATTAATTTTCAAATAAAAAGGACAATTTTTCACCAAAAATAAAAAATAGATAATTTTTCAGTTAAAAAATTAGTTGTAGTAAAAATAATCATTTGTCAACGAAAAAAATGAATTTTCAAGAAAGTAGTTAAATTTTCAACTAGAAACGATAATTTTAAAACTAAAAATGGAATAAATAATTTTTCCGTTGGAAAAATTAATTTTCAACCAAACCACAACCAAAAAATGTGAAATTTCTATCAAAATATCAAAATGTTCAACTCATAAATACGAATTTTCAACAAAATAGTTCAATTTCTAACCAAATAGTTTAATTTTCAACTGAAAACAATTAATTTCTACCAAAAAAAGAATCAAATTTTTCAATAAAATAGTTTTTTAACAAAGTAGTTCAATTTTTTACCAAGCAATTGAATTGTTAACTAGTAACAATAAATTTAAAAGTAAAAATGGAATAATTAAGTGTATATTTCAAGCAAATAATTTTCAACCAAACAAAAAGAAGAATTTTTAACAAAACAATCGAATTTTCAACCCAAAAATGACATTTAACCAAACTATTATATTTTCAACAAAACCAAAAAAGACGGGTTTTCGGCAAACTAGTTGAATTTTATACCAGAAAAAGATGAATTTCAGACTATTGAGGAACAAATTTTTAACAAAATATATGAATTTTCAACCTAATAATATAAATTTGTACCAAAAAAGTTAATTTTCAAGAAGATAATTCAAGTTTCTACTAAATTGTTGAATTTTTAAACTAAAAAGATTAATTTTCCATAAAGAATTCAAATTAAAATTAAAAAAAAAAAAAAAAAAAAAAAA